>OY720432.1:94307874-94643752 GCA_963082735.1 Pocota personata | reverse complement strand
ACAAGGTCTCTGTCCTCTCAAATCACTTTATCTCCTTTCAATTACTTAATTCACAAATCCAAACTAATTACTTCTTCTTGTTAAATCTCAACTTTCAATTTATCACAAAATTACAACTTCGCCCATTATCACTTTTCTAATCTCTTCGCCACAGTTTAAAAACTACTGCCCCTTTTTGATCGCCATCTGTCCTTATATAGCAGAAGTTTCTGATAGCCAGAAACTTCTAGCAAATTCTTCGACCACTGGAACAAGAAAAATTCTGATGTAATAATTCCAAGATGACAATCATTTCGTGCAGTTATAATTCTCTCTTGTTCTCTTTTGTTGACATGAGCTGTGGAGACTTCATCGCAGACACGAACCTCGAATGAAAGGACACTTCGAACCAAAATTCTGCCAGAATGAAAAGACACTTCGGAATTTGTTGCATCATACTTTTAGGGAGCGTAGTTATTATTATGCTACAATATATATATTTCTAAAAGGTTTTTCCACATTTTCCTTTAAAGTAGAAAAAAAAGTACAATATTGTAAATCCTGCATAAGGAAAAAAAAAAAAAAAAATTTATATAAGATAGACATAAGTTCATATAAAAATCATAGTATAAGTATTGAGAACCTTGAAGGTCAGTTACTTTAAATCATAAATATTGTTGTAGTTTTTAAGTTTATTTAAACCATGATGTATATAATAACGTTTAAGTGGATAAATAAACAGAAAAAAAAAGCATATCTGGCTCCGGAAATGTATGAACGTTCTCATTGAATTTTGTACACTGCTACATGGATATTCGTCAGGGTACATCCGATGAGGGATATGTGTAAAATGCGGCTAAGGGTTCCGATCTTACTTTATCTAAATTTCGATTTATCCATTAAATAATCGTCAACAATTTTTAGTCTGCGGATACCATGGTTAACATAATGTGCAGTGGTTAAGTTTGTGTGATAGTATGTGCGAAGCATTGCATACTCGTAGATCGGGAAATATTTTATTTGCTTGAGCATATTTCCGTGGATTTGAGAAATATTGTGTGCCCAAGTTGGTGTATAATGTGCGAAAACTTAAAAATCAGCTGATGGGAATACAGTGCCTATATTCAATTTTAGGATTCCCCAAACGTCCTGTCCGGGCTCAGTTCTCTTAGACGTTTTAGTTTCGGAAAATCCATGAGTTCACTCGACATTCAGGATGTTTCTTGGGTTCTTAAGCTCCACCCGACCAAATTCATGTGACTAACATATACTAAAAGTGTTGACCCACTCGTGAGAAATTTTGGAAAGTCAAATGTGAAATGTTATATAGATTTGGAGCTTGCGGTACACCTACATCGAAAGCACTAATAATAACACATACCATGAACTATCTATTAGACAGGAAATTTTGAAGAAATTTTACCGGAAAACCAATCGAAATTTTGAAGACCTGCCTTTCAGATGGAAGTTTTTATCACATCTTAGCCATCGGTTGCTTTTATTCGCAAGTATTTTTAAAGTATCTCAGATTTCTGACTAAGATACATATTTCCCTCCTAATTTTCCAACATCTTGTTGTAATAATCTTGTGGTTGAATCATGCATGATACTGGTTCCATGTGGTGGATTTTTCCATTGCTGAACCACCTGTATTTAAAGCAGAGTGTTTTAGTGGGGAAACTTTTCCAAACGGACTTTTCGTTTGTTGCCTTCGAAATTCCAATGAAGTTAACACCTAGTCTTTAGTCGTTGAGATACTACATACAAACACCTTGAATTGATGTGAGAGGAGGAAGGAGTAAAGAGCTGCAGTTGTATCTGCATGTATATAACATTTTTCATTCGTATTCATTTATATATATTTTTTTTAATTTTCAGCAAGGGCACAATTAATTGCAATTTTTATCTAATAAAATCAGATTATACACATATGCATGGATACCAATTTATATTTTTATTTTTCTTGCATAGGATTCAAGTTTGGTTTCTTTAAACTGTAATGGTTTGTGTAAAATGCCAAAGACACTCAATGTTTATCGTATTCCTGTCACAAGATTGTTTCAGTCACATAAAAAGATACCAGCAATGATTTTCCTTTATCGTCATAAAAGTGGTTTATCTCTGTTGTAAAACGTTTTAATCACACTCCAGTTTTATTTGTGCTGTAAAATTTACTGTGAAAATAAGTCGCTTCCTTGGCCTATAAACTTTGAGAAATTTACATTAAAATGAGTGACAAGAGGCGTGACTTAATTTCGTCAAGTAAGTTAGGGTTCTTAAGATCTAAATCGTTTAATAATGTTAAAAAAGATATTTGTACGAACAATAGAGAAGCGGGATGATATTATGCTCGCTGCAAATATCAACGCTCTACTGCTCTGTACTGAGGCTTTCAAGGGAACGATAAGGGCTTATTATTTCTTTTATCATTATTCTAATGAATTCAACTGTGGGAAAAACTGGATAAAAATTAAAATTTTGTTGAATAAGTTTTTTATATTTTGCTTAATAAAATTAATCAGTTTTAAGTGACGAGGATTGCAGCAAAAAAATATAGAGTGTCTCTTAAAAAGAGACCTCTACTTCGGTATCTGGAAAACTATTGAATTTTTGGGTTTGGTTTAAATGTCCATATGCCTGTTTGTCTGTTTGTCTGTCAGTGTCTCAAACATTTGTAACTTTCAAGCCGTTAGAGAGCCTTAATTTTGTAGGAAATAGTATGTGGTAGATTACCAATAATAATTAAGAAAAATGTATGCCAAGAAACAACCCAGTGTGTGACATATTCGCTAAAACTTTCATAACCGCAATAGGCCAACATTTGAACGATATCATCTTCAGTACTAAATGGAACAAAGTCCCAAGGTTCGAGTAAAAATAGTAAGAACTAAAATCAACGTTTTCTTTTAATTGCGAGCATAGTTTGTTTTTTTGTTCACGACGGTAGTTATATCCAATTGTCTGTGGATATCATTGGATATAATATAATGGAGCATTCACAATTGCTCTTAGTTAAGAACATTAAAAACAAAATAGAAACAGGTATAAAGGCTGGCTAACTTTCCCCTTAAAAAAATCCCAAAACCGAAATCCCCAAAACTAAAATCCCCTCAAACACAAAATCCCCAAAACACAAAATCTACAAAGAGAAACCCTCACAGTTTGAGTGTATGTAAGAAATTATGTTTGCCCGCCAAGTTGTCAAAAGCTTACGAATAAAAGGTTTACGACTTCAAAAACAATTTAAGCAACGATCTCACTATGTTGCCGTCAAAAGTCACTTTAATATGAAAGATTGTAGGACAGGTCAACTTCCGTGAACCCGAACGAGAAATTATCAAACAATATGTGCCCTGATGGCTTACTATTATAAAATTAATTATAAGAATAAGCTTAGAATTAAATGTGCAAAGCATCCGCAAAATCTTGTTCTAAAAGAAAGATATGAAATAATGTGTGCTCAATTAAAAAATGAAATTCCGTTATGTCGGGATCGATTCTACAGTAATCAATTTAGTTCAATGAAAGGGAATCTTAGAGGTGAATGGAAAATAGTAAATACCACCCTGAATAAAACTACCTCCCCTAAAATACCATCTATCATTCGTTTTAATGGGTCCGCTACCTCGGATAAACTTGAGATGGCTAGCTACTTTAATGATGATTTTGCCTTAATATCTATCGCCTGCAATTGGAACCTCCGCAGCAGAAAAGATTTCTACGTTCATACACGAATTCACTTGCGGGTCTTCCCGCTATTGACGTATCAAGCGATAAATCTCCGACTGATGCCTCGTCCTCGTTAATTCCGCCATTTAGTTGCAACGACGACTCTCTACCTCAACCTAATTCTCGTCAGGAATCGTCGCATCTAACATCTTCATCCGTCAATCTAGTGGTAGTGAAAAAGACTCCTCGTAGAACAATCTTCATCTCGAAACTTTCTTCTGCTACTTCTGTCAACCATATTATGAACTACATCAGCAGCAAAACGTTGGTGACTTCATCCCTCAAATGCATCAAATATAATTTTAAGGAACCCCGCGAAATAGCATCTTTTAAACTACTAACTCCTGACTCTCACCTTGAACTGCTACTATCGAGAGAATTTTGGCCAGATGGAACTTTAGTCCATGAATATGTTTCTCGGACTAAGAATACGTCATTCATAAAGACTCCAGTACCTGCACAAGTAACGTCGCATCCAAAAAACGATTAAGTATTCATTTAGATATTCCTTATCTGTTTGTAACTCCCCCTGAGTGACTTTGTGTATACTATCAAAACGTCCGAGGGCTTCGAACTAAGACATCCTCTATATACCTTAATTCCCAAAAGCTTCCCAATGACATTTTCGCCCTTAATGAAACTAATCTTACTCCAGATTTTTACAACAATGAATTGTTTACGTTCGATTTTAACGTCTTTCGAGATGATGGTCTTGAGAAAGAGGATGATTTCTTGGGTCGAGGTGTTCTTCTGGCAGTACAAAATCGCCTTGACTCGACACTAGTTAAAACTTCGGACACATCTAATTTTGAGTACATTTGTGTCAAAATAACTATTTCAAACCGCAACATTTTTAACCTCTGCTATTACATTCGACCATCTCAGCCCACGCAGAGTTACCAGCTTGCCATAGACGCGTTCAATTCTCTGCTTAATGTTATTGATACTCGCGACACCGTTTTAATTCTGGGGGATTTTAATTTTCCCGACCTCCAATGGGCTCCATCAGACGATCAGTCCCATTATATAGCAACTAACCCCTCTTCAGATAAGGAAGTCATTTTCATTGACTGTCTATCAGACTCCAGCCTATATCAGTTAAGTGGAGTTACTAATAACCTTGGTAGACAACTTGATCTTATTTTCTCGTCAGATGCCGATAACTGCGTTGTTTCAGCAAGCAACCACATTTTATCCAAATTGGATCATTACCACCCTCCTCTATCCCTTACTTTGTCTTACAATAACGATAATAATACTGTCCAGTCAGAGTATTCGTATAGCTTTAATTTTCGCAAGGCAGACTACACAAAACTTAGTAACCTTTTAAGTGCTATCAATCTCAACAGCATTTTTAACAGTACACACATTTCTATCGATGATGCACTTCGATTGTTCTACTCTGAAATTTTCAGCTGTTGTATGCAATCCGTCCCATACATGCCCCAAAAGCGTTTCTCGTCATCTCCACCTTGGTATACTAAAGAATTACGCTCACTTCGCAACAGAAGAAATAAGCTCTGGCGTATCTACCTCGAATTTCGCTCTGGTTTTAACTTTTCCAATTACGTCCTTGCATATACGCATTTTTCCGAGCTTTGTGAGTTTCTTTATATCAAATATATTGACCGTATTCAATCTGAAATCATCGCTGACCCCAAACGATTTTTTCACTTTATTAATATCAAGAACAAATCAGACAGCTACCCATCAACTCTGATATTCTCCAATACATCGTCAAGCGGTCCTCGAATAATAGCAAACTTATTCGCCCATTTCTTCAGTCAATCATTCTCTAACCACACATCAGAACCCGACCATTATTACTTCTCCTACATGAGAGATTGTGACCAAACCTCTTCAACTTCAATCGATATAACAGTGGCTCTCGTGAAAGAAAAGATGGAAAGACTTAAATGCGAATACTCCGCTGGTCCGGATGGTATACCTGCCGTAGTTTTAAAAAAATGTGTAGACTCTTTAGCTCAACCCCTTACAGCTCTGTTCCAACTATCGCTTTCACAGTCCGTTTTCCCTAGGTTTTGGAAAAGCTCTTTTATTATTCCCCTTCATAAAATAGGCCCGAAAAATGAAATTTCTAATTATCGTCCCATAGCTAAACTCTCTTGCATACCTAAGCTATTCGAAAGTATTGTTTACGATGCAATGTTTTTCCATTGTAAATCTATATTTTCCCCTCACCAACACGCACGGTTTCTTAAAGGGAAGGTCAACAACTACAAACCTAACCGAATTCGTATCTAGCACCCTGTGCGCATTGGAGGAAGGCAGGGAAGTCGATGTTGTTGCTACCGATTTCAGCAAAGCCTTCGATAAAATTTCGCACGCAATTGTTTTTTTGAAACTCAAAGCTCTCGGTTTTCAGTCTGGGTTTATTGCGTGGATCAAATCCTACCTTCATGAACGTCAATATGAAGTCGTTTTTAGATCCTTTATATCTGATCCCTTTATGGCCCCCTCTGGTGTCCCTCAAGGTAGCCATCTTGGTCCCCTGATTTTCATTTTGTCAATTAATGATGTTGATGGCATTATTAAATATTCCCGTCTGTCAGTTTATGCGGACGACATGAACATTTTTGCACACATCTCCACTCCCACTGACTCCCGTGCACTTCAATTTGACTTGAACAGCTTTTCTACTTGGTGTAATAAAAACTTTCTTGAATTGAATGTCAATAAATGCCAAGCTATTACTTATTCCCGGAAGCGTCTTCCGACAGCTCTTAGATCGTACGTAATTTGCGACGAGCCTGTTCCCACTGCCACCTTTCAGCGTGATTTGCGACAGTGAGCTTAATTTTCATAGTCATATTGACAATATTATTAGCAGAGCAAATTCTGCGCTAGGTTATGTGAAACGTTGGTCTAAGGAATTCTCAAATCCCTACGTCACGAAATCTCTGTACTTCACATTTGTAAGACCAATTCTAGAATATGCCTGCCAAGTTTGGTCTCCCTATCTCGATACACATTCGTATCGAATTGAGTGTGTCCAACGGAGGTTTATCCGTTTTGCTCTACGTGGACTCCCGTGTCCTGACAGATTCAACCTACCTCCTTACGAGCATCGCTTGAACTTGCTGGACATGCAATCGCTGGAAAAGCGTAGAAAAGTTGCCGATATACTATTTGTACATCAGTTGTTAGCAGGCAACATTGATTGTCCTATGCTGCTCCAATCCATCTCACTCAGCACCAATCCGCGTATTCTGAGGTCAGTACCTCTCTTCCGTCTCAAGTTTCACCGAACGAATTACGGATGCAATGAGCCTATGTCTCGAATGCTACGCATGGCTAATGACTGCCATAACCTTTTTGATTTTCAGTGCAGCAAAAACTAACTTAGAAACACCCTTTATTCCCCTTCCTCACTCAGGTCTTGATTTAAATTTATGCACACTAGCTATGAGGTAAATATTGTAAATAATAATTCATAAGTCTCTTTACCGCTTGTATTAAGCTAATTGAAATATACTTAAATTCTCATTCTAGTTTACAGATCTGTAGATCTTGCTATTCGCGTTGTAAGTTTGATGAGCCCTTTCTTAAGAACAGCTTCGTCTTCGAGCCTATAACCGCCTTTGAGCTCTTAAATATTATTGGCACTTTGAAGAACTCTAATTCGACTGAAGCATCATCATGTTTCAAATCGGTTATTAAAAAATATAGCCTGTTTTGTGCTTGAAGTTCTGGCCAATATTTTTAATAAAAGTGTTTTCTCTGAAGTCTTTCCAAAGGTCCTTAAGTGCGCAGACATTCTACCACTTTTTAAAAAGGGAGCTGCTGACAACATATCCAATTATAGACCCATTTCCCTTCTTCTTTCGATCAGCAAGATTTTTGAAAAAGTAATAAAAAATAGAGTTGTACAATTTCTAAACATAACTAAATTTTTTAGTCCCGTTCAATTCGGATTTCAGAAAGATAAATCAACTGAAGATGCCTTATTCCATTTTTGTTCCAAAATATTTTCTAACTTGGACAGGAAACTGTTTACAGCTGGCTTGTTTGTAGACATAACTTAAAGCCGTTTAGGTCTTATCTGGTTAATAGATCGCAGAGAGTCAAGATTAATGATATTAGGAGTGGTATTAATTTTATTAACTTAGGTGTGCCTCAAGGGTCTGTACTGGGACCCTTACTGTTTTTAATATATATCAATTCTTTGTTTGGGTTAAATTTTAAAGGTGTACCTACAGCATTTGCGGATGATGTTGGTTTTGTGTATGGTTCAGACAGCCCTTTAAATTTGTTTTCTGATATAAACTTTGATCTTAATTTACTTAGAATCTGGTTTGCAGGGCATAATTTGTTGATTAGTAAAACTAAAATTATGTATTTCAGTTTATCAGGGCAAGCTATGTAGTTTCGATGCTGATATTTTCTTCCATGCGGCGGATTGTCAGAAATTTAAAATCTCTTGTTGCTCCTGTGTTTTCAATTCCTCTTCATTTTGCAGAAGTACGAACTGCAGTGAAAAGTGTTTTCAAGTCGAGGTAGTCGATGAAATTAAATATTTGGGGCTTATTATTGACACTAAAATATGCTTTGCTACTCACACCGATTCCCTAACTCGTTACTTTCATTCTACGCTACGAAATTTCTTTTATTTGCGAACTGTTTGCTCGGCTACGCTCTTAAAAACTATTTATTATGGGATTTTTCATTCCAAACTGCAATATGGTATAACCTGCTGGGGAGGGACCTATTTTAGTAAATTACAGCCTTTGCTGTTATTACAAAAATTTGTTTTAAGGAGAATATGCAATAAAAATCGCTTGCATCCTAGTTTGCCATTGTTTCGTGATTTGAAAATTCTTCCAGTCCGTCATCTGTATTGTTATAAAGTTTTAAAGAAGTTTTTTGTTAGATCGGGGAATCTTAATTTTAGAATATTTGATAGTCATGGCTTGCGTAGCAATTCATTTTACTTAGTACCTGTGCCCATTTTTCGCACTACTGCATTTCGCAAGAAAGAAGTCGAAAAAAACACTGAATCAGAATTTGACGGACAGACACCGCGTGCTCACAGTATTGTGGGATTTTCACTCACTAAAAACTCCTTCTTTCTTCTTGTTGACTACAATTAAGTTACCTTATCTAGTAGTTTCAGTTCCAAAGAATATTCGCATTGGGCATTGACGGTAGCTATTCCTAATTCTCTGTGGATATAATTATTCCTAATAAGAGTATACCATAGAGCATCCACGATTGCTTTTATCTAAGAACGTTTGAAAAAAGAAAACTAGAAACAGGTATAAAGGCTGGATAACTTTCCCCTAAAAAAAATTCCAAAATCGAAATCCCCAAAGCTAAAATCCCCTCAAACACAAAATCCCCAAAGCACAAAATTTACAGACAGATAAACCCTCATAGTTCGAGTGTATCTAAGAAATAATGTTTGCCCTTCCGGTTGTAAAAGTTACGAAATAAAATGTTTGGGACTTAGAATCCAATTTAAGCAAAACAATGAAAAATGCAAAAACACTACGTTGCCCTCAAAAGTACGAGACATTTTTTGCTTTTATCTAAGAACATTTGAAAAAAAAAAAAAAAACTAGAAACAGGTATAAAGGCTGGCTAACATTTCCCCAAAAAAAAAACCTGACTCATGTTTCCGTTGACGCCGATAGAACTTTAGTATCGTTCGCGAAAGTGGCTACAATGGTACCTTCTTCTTGAGGTATATCTCGAATATGTGTAGTACATAGTGTGTTGCCTTGTGACCCGAATTGTGCATGTTGGAGTCCGGAAGGGGAATGATGGCCACAGCCATCAGAGCATAGAAGAGAAACGAATAAAATCTAATTTCGCCAACCACTACAACCAAAAGGAGTTCTGCTTGATAGCACCAATGGATTTCGGTAGAATCTGAGTCCTCCGGGATTTGGAAATTTCCTTTAAAAGAAAAAAAGTCTCAACTTTACACTTCCTTCTGGAAGGCTGTCAGCGATTTTCATAAATTCTGAGTATTCGGTTCCGAGTTTAACACGGAAAAGTCTGTCGAATTTTGTATTTTGGGGATTTTGTATTTATGGATTTTTTAAAAGGATTTTCTTTTCTTTCCTCTGCTGCGATTTTATTTCCTGATAGTGAAAAAACTATATTCTGCTGATCAAATAATATATTTTTCGCTAAAAGAAACATTTTTTTTACTCATCTTTTCTTTTTCCTGCCAATCATTTGCTTTTGCTGCTGATGTCGATCCGTATACCGCAGGCACAATCTTAGGTTGTTGTTACAGAAGAAAATGTTGGTCTCATCAATATATCTAAGGAAATGAGAAGTCTACTCTTCACTAAGCTGACTAGATATGTAAATACACACAGTTTTAGCATCTCGTTCAGGGTCCTAATCAGGTCCCTCTTACGCCGATACGTTTCCAATAGTTAACGGCCATAATCCTCGTCAGAAAAGAAATATTATAAATTCAAACAAATAAATGAATTTAACAAATTAAAATTCTGCGTAAGAGATAAAATACATCTATCGTTGTACGCAATACAAAATTGCGTAGCAAATACATTTAAGATTAAAGAACAATCTTTAATAAAATGTGTTTCCTTGTTTACCGCAATAAACCCAATTAATTTTCTTTGGATCTCCACACTTGCATAGAGTTGCCGGAGTTAGGTATCAATTTAAATTAACCAACCACAATGGGGGGATAGTTGGCAGGAAATAGAGAAACAATCGTTCCCTTGAGCACCACCGTTGATTGAGAGTATAAATGAAACTTTGTGTATGAAATGAAAGAAAATCCTCCTCCTTTTTCACTCCTCATGTCCCATATTTTCTGTAACAGGAGTTTTGTGTTCCAGTCGAATCGATTTCCTTTTTCGTACTCCAGCGGGATCAATTTAGATGATTGTTCTGTTGTTCATCTCGTTTGATAGGTAAATACTCTAGCACAGCTTTAGAATATCATACGGACTTGAACTTGGACTTGGACTTTGACTTGGACTTGGACTTGGACTTGGACTTGGACTTGGACTTGGACTTGGACTTGGACTTGGACTTGGACTTGGACTTGGACTTGGACTTGGACTTGGACTTGGACTTGGACTTGGACTTGGACTTGGACTTGGACTTGGACTTGGACTTGGACTTGGACTTGGACTTGGACTTGGACTTGGACTTGGACTTGGACTTGGACTTGGACTTGGACTTGGACTTGGACTTGGACTTGGACTTGGACTTGGACTTGGACTTGGACTTGGACTTGGACTTGGACTTGGACTTGGACTTGGACTTGGACTTGGACTTGGACTTGGACTTGGACTTGGACTTGGACTTGAACTTGGACTTGGACTTGGACTTGGACTTGGACTTGGACTTGGACTTGGACTTGGACTTGGACTTGGACTTGGACTTGGACTTGGACTTGGACTTGGACTTGAACTTAGAATCCTCCTAAACTGAATGGAACCAGCCTCGTTTTTAAAGACAAAGTAAAATACCTGGGTCTTCTTTTGCGTAGGAAACTTAGCTGGAATCCAAATATATAGGAACCCCTTAAGAAGATTGTCTTAGCTTTATACTCGTACCAGAAGGTAAGAAGTGAGGAATGCAACCTCGCATAACTTACTGGCTCTATGTATCCGTTATCAGGCTTATACGTTATGGTGTGGTCGTTTGCTACTCGTATACGAGTACATCGCAACCAGCTAGTGAAAATACAGAGATCAGTTTGTCATTAGTGGAGTTCTTGGAACCACTTCTAAGGATGCTCTAGACATTCTGTTCCGTCTGATACCACTAGACGTATTTGGCAAGCAAATGGCAGCCAGTGCAGCCATTCTGCTCTATGCCATGTCACAGTGGTCCAGGATATCCACACACTACTCCACAATTTTTCAGAACCTAGCATTCATTCCAGAAAACACCGACAATACCCTCACCATCAAATGTCGCTCTAGATTTCCGCTTGTCCCTTAACGAAATGACAGAGCAATTTAACATTCGCCTGTGCCGGGTGCCGGGGCATATGGATATTCCAAGGAACTATAGGGCTGATGATCTTGCCAGTCAGGGTACAAATTTGCAGATTTTACCGGAAAAAAAGAATCTCGACATGCCTCTCGCTATGTGTAAGCAATCAAGCTAGGAGATCAACTTTAGGTGAGGGACTGGTATTAAGTGTCATGTCACTTGGCAGATTTGGCCTCAATTGGATCAGAAATATTGAGGAGATTTCTGCCTTGACTGCTCCAAGCGAAACGTGGACTAATTCCTGGCCAGTTCACCAGCAAGTTCATTTCCATAAATGTTACTATGCCCTGGAACCCAGATCAGTGTTACTTTGAATTGTCCATCTAACGAGGCTCATTTCGGCATTCTAACACAAGTTTAAAGGATATAGTGACCGAGGCGATGGCTTTGATAGCAGCTCGGCCATCAATGAGTGTGGCAATCTTTTGCCTTGCTGTTATATTTGTGTGTAATTTGATCTGGCAGCAGGCTTCGTGGATAGTCAGTAGTTTCG
Source organism: Pocota personata (assembly GCA_963082735.1). Classification (NCBI taxonomy): domain Eukaryota; kingdom Metazoa; phylum Arthropoda; class Insecta; order Diptera; family Syrphidae; genus Pocota; species Pocota personata. Next base: position 94,631,538 of record OY720432.1, on the reverse strand, counting down.
TCTGGAAAACAATAGCATTATCTGGAAGTCTTTGAACTGTTTGTGTAGATTATTATGTCAAAGTCCGAATTGTACGCCGAAACGCTTTGTGAAAATCATTTTGGGGATAATGTAATCTTTTGAGGGCTATATGAGTTCTCTCTGTAGAGAGTCCAGTATTTTACTACGCCCCTAGGGTTTTCGCAGTCCAGCACCCAGACTCTTTGAGTCTGATCGCGCTATGTGCTGTAATGTTATGTGTAGAAGAGGTAAAAGAAGGACTGTTAGAGCACCTGACGGGGTAGACCGTAGAGCACCTGTAGTGCCTGTGCATGCCGTTCTTTGTATCTTGTTAAGTTTGGTTGGTCTCATATGTAAGAACACGGCTGTGTACATCCATAGGGTAAATTTTGGTTGCAGGCCCCATTTTTTGTCGAATGTTTTGTTACAGGCGTAGAAGGGTATACATGCCTTCTTTACCTGTTGTTCTATGTTTAGCTTCCAGTTGAGTTTAGGATCATAAATACTTAGCACTGGACGATAGTGAGAGTATTTAGCCATTTAGTCGAGGAAGTGCGAAGTCAGGTATTTTGGTTTTAGTGGTGAAGAACATCAGTTCAGTTTTGCTCGAGTTAACGCCAAGACCACACTTTTTCGCCCAGGTGCTTACTTTACCCAGGACATTTTCCATACTTCCTCTTATTACAGAGGAAAATATTCCTGACACTAGTATTACGTATCGTCCGCATACCTAACTACTTTATTTCTTTCTCTGTCTAATGCTACAAGGATTTTATTCATGACTATAAGCCATAGTGGAGGTGAAATAACACCGCCTTGAGGTGTTCCCCTGCTAGCAAATTGGGTTATATTGCTGTTACCTAGTTTTTATTGTGGCATAACAGACCCAAGATATAAAGTTTAACCCCCATACATACTCGTTTGTACGTCGTAAATTTGCAAATCACTGAGATTTGAAATAACTACTATCAGAAGAGTTAAACTTTCGATACTGAGTCTCTCTGAAGAGTATCTTTGGATACTCCTCTACACGAATGCATGACCAAAACCCAATCAACGTATTCGTTGTCGTAAAGTTCCTTCTACTTACCCTGTAGTTATGTCATGCTATAAAAAATCTTTCTTGCCTATGTTTTTACAGCTTTTAGTCTCCTGCACTACCAAAGCATGCGATTCTGTTCTTCCAGGAAAGAAGGACTAAACTCAACATCTCTTTACAAATAATTTAAATGCATGCCTATCGGTGTTTCCTTTTTTTCATTATCAGTAGCTATTTGTGAATATCTTAACTGTGATTCTACCAAGAGGTATTCCTACCATTTTGTCCTCGCCGTAGTCCTTGTAATTCTGATAAACTTGCTATCGTTCCTTGTTTAAAATCGATTCATATTGGGTGACTGTGATTTGACATTTTGCTCAACCCATTTCTAGTTGACAAACTCTCTAACCTTTAAATGAAATTAACTTTATAAATTTTAAATAAATAAGCTCTTGAATAATTATGTTTTCACAGAGCAAACACTTTAATATAATCAACTTCCAGCTGACTCGTATTATCCTCCCAAGTTTGTCTCCAATTTTTGCGATCTTTCCAAAAATTTAACATTGCCTTTGGGTCACGGTTTTTCCACGGTTTTCGTTTGCAATCATCGGAGAAGTCCGAATGTCCACCAACTGAAACTCCCAACGACAAAAAGAACTGAATAAAAATTAAAACTCAAACATCCACTCAAACTTTCAAACACAAGTAATCGCAAACCTCTCTGTCAAATGGTGCCATTCGGCTGCCCTTATTCCACTCCTTCGCATGCTTTACATTACGGTATAACTGTGAGAAATCGCCTGGTATATGGCCGTAAACATTATCATCAACCCCCAAAGATATAAGATCCTCCGTCCACTCTAGTGTATACTTATGAAAGTCAGAAGATATGAAGTGAGGTCCTTTGAGAGTAACAGCCCGCAAGTCATGGCTGTCTGATATCAAAACCCCACCGAATACCATATGGTTAGAAGTCGTGTGATCACTGTGACTGATGAACTCATTTCCATGGCTATAGACTATTCTAATCTGGCCTGATACGTAATCCCTGACTCCATAATAGCTTTCTAGAGGCTCCAACAGGATCACTATAAATGACAAATAAATGTATCCTTGGATAGATGGTTATCAAAACTTACATGGAAAGAGCCAATCGCCTTTAGGTAACCTCGCTCTGATCTCAACCTTTCCATACCGGAAGCTGAAAAAGTTCTTTGTGTGAATTTTTGCCGAAATTACGGGCGGTAAGATTTGTGAATATCCTGCTTGCCTTGAACATTCCCATGGTTTACCTTTAGCACCTGTGCAACTGTCAAATATGGATGCTGAAAAATTGGGAAGATCAAAGGAGTTTTACTTACTCCGCCAAATCCAGAGATCCGTTTCGAATTTTGATCTCATCAAACCCCGGCTCTTCAGATTGTAGAGTTGGAGTGATATGTAATTTGTTGTCTGCGACGTAGCAATTCTTCCCTTGGCTCTGGAATGATACAAATGGAGCATTCTCTGCATCGAATGGCATTCGGACTTCTCTGGTCCATTTGGTCAGGTTCAGAGTTTCAAAATTATCGTAAAAGATAAGTTGACCTTTGCATGCATGTTTCTGACCAACTGTACTTGGGGAAGGATCACAAATCGAAGGCGGCTTGGTAAACGCGGAGGATGCATCAATAGAACTCGGACATGTTTGTGATATTTCTATGGAATCTTCTGAAACTATTACACGTTTTGTAAAGCTCTTTATTTTGTTTAAAGGTTTCAGGACAATATCAAGCCGAAAGTGGATAGTACTATACGGTTCCACAAATGTATTTATGTTATCAAACACAAATTGCCCATTAGTAGGTTCTCTTATGACTGCGGCAAAATCACCTCTAGCCCAATCTGTAATTGGTTCGTTGGCAGTATTTCGAAAGCGTAGAATTGGTTTGTTAATATTGACTTTAAAGTACACTTCATTGATTTGGCCTTGATCTGGAAAATAAAAGTAGATACATATATGTGGGTACAGTTGAGTATTGTGGATTGTAGGGTGGCTACGAAAGTTGTCAGTTCAAATGCAAAGAAGCACTTTTAAAATACTTCGATGGTTAGTATATGTAGGAATACTGAATATCCCATTTTAGACAGTCTTTAAAGGGACTAAATTTCACGAACAATTTGACTGTGGGTATCACAAGAGGAGTAGAATACGGAGTTTTCGAAATGATAGTTTTTCTAAATTCTAGAGAATGGATTTAACAATTAAGGCATTCCTCAATTACTCGTACACTAGGTTTTTTCTTAAACATAGAGTCACGCATTTTTCCTTTGATTTCACATAATGTAAATCAAATTTTAGACACAAATTTTACTCCGCATTTTGTTCGTAAATCGTACTAAGAGCTCCAAGCATAATATATTTCTCGATATTCACTTCGTGCAATTTCAAATAAACTTAGAGATAAGCCAGCTCTATTATCAGCTGTCAATGAAATGGTAAATACAAATTCTCACTTGAACTCACAGCCTCTCGATACTCCTAAAGGCTTGGGGCACCCGTTTTCAACTCAGCTAGTTATAGATGGTAAACATTCCACTGACAAAGACTTACCAATAATGGAAATACGATATCCTTTCGGTCTTATTCGCACTGCCGTATATTCTAGTACGAAGTCGTCATTTAATTCCGCTACACTCACAGCAAAAAACACGAGCAGGTAATAAACTGGAATATATATGTAGAGCATGTTGGAAGTATTTCTCCAAACCTTAAAACTGAATTGCAACTGAATTAGAGTCATTCAAACTCATTAGTAAACAATAGATCAATATTGATTAATGCAAAATGATGTTCGTATATCGCACACTTGGCTCAGCACTAATTCTATCTGTTGAGTGAAATAGTGCATATGAATGCACGCCAGTCAGTATTAAAAATTGAGTTCAGTCAGATTAATCAATGGATTCAATCTCTAAAAGCACATACAGTTCATGTGACTTGATCAAATAGTTACGCATGAGAAATCATACAGAAAAATAGCAATCCGTTTGGAACGGATCGTGTAATACCCTATTCATTCCTAATAGAGCAAAGGGTACTTTGTGAAATTTGTAATTCAATCGCAATGGCATCTTTTTGTTCCCCAATTTGAAAGAGAACAGTTGTTTTCTTAGAAAAAAGTGGGCGTGGCTGTGACTACTTTTAACCGAAGTTCACGAATTCTGATGGGATACTCACCATCACCCTAAATTGCTCAAGAAAGCAAAATATGAGATTTTTTAAGAGAAGTCCCCCAAAAAGTGGGAGTGGCATTATATCACGAATTGTAGCGAAGGTCTACGTACTCGTATATCAGATGTGAAGCCGAATGCAGCCTAAACCAGTGGACGGATTTAGTACAAACTTCATATCTGGGTTCTGTGAGGTCACAATTCGAGTCAATAATGGAATTTACTTTTCGAAATTAACAGTATTTTCCTATCCAGGGTATATTAAGTTTAGTACAGAGTTTGTAAAATAGCGATAGACAAAAGTTATATCGATGTAGCCATGTCTGCCCGTCCTCCTTGGCCTTAAATTTTGAACTAGTAACACGAAATTTGATACACAAATTTACTAGAAACCGAAGCAGTGTAAAAGTAGATAAAATCTGCCCATAGACATACCCACTTTTAAAAAAATTTTATATTTCTTTTGCTAGAAACTGATAAATGTTGTTTGGGTAAAATATGTAGACGTTGACTTTATCAACATTTCGTCCATATATTATACATTGCTATGCTCACTTTTTTGGGGCGCTTTCTAAAAAAAAAAAAACATATATTGCTTTTCGAAGACATTTACGGTGATGGTTAAATCTTATTGTAAATATCTCATCCGAATCTTTGAACGTCGTTTACAAATTTTAAGAGACACGCCCCTTTTCTGCTAAGACAAATTGGCAACAACAGTTTTGTAGTAAGGTTTCTTAAAAATCGCAAAGATATCTTCTGTATAGAAAAATATCATTGCGTCTGATTTACAAATTTCGCAACCCCACGCTCACTTTATTAGGGCGGAGCTAAAATATGGGGGTATGGTGTCATACGATCCGTTCTAGATGGATTGTATTGGGTCAATAACTTAGTGCGGTTTGCTAAGAGATGGCGTAACTTGTATTATTCCATTGTTATTATTCCATTGGAACATGCGTTGGAAAGCTACTGTCATTGTACCTCATTTCAGTATATGTCATTCATTTGAAGGGTAAACAACAATAATTTTTTTCACTCAAATATGTCGAACTTTGTGCCTCTATGAAGATTGTTGCCAAACACAAGAAGAGCTCGCAGAATCTTTGGGTGTTACTCAAGCAGCCATTTCAAAACGTTTAAAAGCAGCTGGATATATTCAAAAGCAAGGAAATTGGGTTCCACATGAACTCAAGCCGAGAGACGTCGAAAGGCGGTTTTGCATGTCCGAAATGCTGCTGGAACGCCACAAAAGGAAGTCATTTTTGCATCGGATTGTTACTGGTGATGAAAAATGGATCCATTACGACAACCCCAAGCGCAAAAAATCATATGTGAAACCCGGCCAACCAGCCAAATCAACGGCAAAGCCGAATATCCATGGCATGAAGGTAATGCTCTGTATTTGGTGGGATCAGAAGGGTGTGCTGTATTATGAGCTGCTAAAACTGGGTGAAACTATCAATGGATAACACTACCGAACACAATTAATCCGTTTAAAGAGAGCAGTAGCCGAAAAACGCCCGGAATATGCGACCAGACACGAGGCAATAAATTTCCATCATGACAACGCTCGGCCCCACGTTGCTATTCCGGTTAAGAACTATTTGGAAAACAGTGGATGGGAAGTTTTACCCTACCCGCCTTATAGCCCAGACCTTGCCCCTTCTGACTACCATTTGTTCCGGTCGATGAAGAACGCCCTCACTGAAATACGGTTCACATCAGAGCAGAATATCAAAAATTGGCTTGATTCATTCTTGGCTGTCAAGCCGGCGCAGTTCTTTTGGGATGGGATCCACAAATTGCCAGAAAGATGGGAAAAAGTCATAGCTTCAGATGGGCAATACTTTGAATAATACTATTGTACATGTTTTTCTTAAAAAACGTTCAAATTTTGACAAAAAAACCGCACGAATTAAGTTATAAACCCATATCTTTCCTGAAAGTTTTTAGAAAACAATCGATTTTCTTGATACTTACGATTTTGTTCAAAGTTCACATTTCAGTTAGGTTACTGGAGTATAACGGTTTACTTTACTTACTGGTCTTTTTTTTTTTTTTCAATCGGCTATTTTTCAGTTAGGAGTGAGTTGATTTGGATATTTCTTTGAAATTTTTTCTGTTGCTAGTGTAGAAAAGTTGGACCTTAGATTTCTCATATCTCGCACAATTATTATTAGATTATTAGACCGGGGCCTGAAATTTTTTTTGAAAGTTAAATAAAAATAAATACTTTTACGCTAACAACCCAATGCATTGCCTGGCCTAACTTTTTGCAGCCACTCGTGCTGTGTGCCTCGTTTCTGAAGGCGAATTTTTTCGATTGAGAGAAGATTCTCATGACAATTTTACTCTCGGATGTTTGTCAGACGTTCGTGGGACCGTGAGAAATTTTTTTTTTGTTTTTCTTGGATTTGAACTTTGAACTTCCCGCTCAGTGATGCCGCACTTAACCGCTGATTCACGACGTTCATCATAAACCATTTCAAACATAGTGCACTTTCGGTCGCACGGACTTTGCAAATGCGTGGTATTCATTTGGAAATTACACACATTTTAAATTACGGCATGAACTTAGGTATCGTTTATGATACCAATGGCCTGAGGAAGTTGATAAAAAAAAAAATAAAACACCACAAATGGGGTATTAATATCGATGAAAGGTAGGGTTGTAGCCGCACAGTATTAGATACCTAATTAAATTTCAGTTTCCTTCTTTTCTTCATGTTATAGATTAATAACTTCTTCTTCTTATTATTATTGCTTTATAGCTCGGAGCCTTCTTCAGCACGATCTTTTTGACGAAAACCATAGAGCCTTTAGGCTGCAGCCCAGATGAATAAATAGACCAGACAGTCATATAGAATTGCGAGAACCACTTTTTTCAGTTCCTCTATTATAGTAATGCCAAAATTGATCAAAATCCCGAGATCAATAATTTTACCGAAGCCAATACTTGCCCTTGTGCATATGCACTCGTATGTAGGTGCAAAAAAAAGTGTTTGACAATTCGTCTGCGGTGTCCAAGGTGGAGATTAGTACACTGAACAAATTTGCAGCAACATCAAAATTATGGAAATAAAAATAGTGGAATATTATAGCTGCTTATGTTATTTATTGTATTATAAATATCTGGTAAGAACTGGAAAAATTTATACTACAGATTTATATTTCTATAGTAGTAGCAACAAAGTAGTCACCAACAAAATGACTAGGCTAGTAATATAAATTGCAAATATTGCAATATTGTATTGTAAATACTCGTAAGTAGCTTCGAGAACTAGCTAATGTTGCTATTTGTAAACAGGTGATTTAGCTATTTTTTTGGAGTCGAACTTTTGACTAATGGGATGTTGATGGAACGCCTTAACCATCACAGCTATGACGCAATGAAGCAATTCTGGTTACATTAAAAATTATACTACTATTCTCTTTCGTGATGTGACGTATTATATTTATATTGTTATTGCCTTAACCGAACGAGACTAAGAAGTAATTTAATGACAATTTTAATCCTCAGAGGCTTGTCAAACATTCGCTTAAGGTGAAAACCTTGAAGAACTTTTTTGTATTTTTTGTGACTCGAAAAAAGAACATCCCGCTTTGTAGAGTCCAAAGCACTAACCACTCTACAATAGCGATAAAAAAAAGTCCTATCATAAAATTAGTTTTCACTACGTAATTGCACCTAAAATATAAGGGAAATTATTGCATAACTACAAATTTGTAGTTGCTGTGCTTAAATGCCATCAGCTGCAATGTAATGAAAAATGAAAAGTAGCTACTATTGCTATTTCAAAATAGCTGTTTCAGATATTTTTATTGGAGGGATTGCAACAAATATATGATTATAATTGCTATACAGATAGCTTAAATAATATGATTAAATAACTTTTACCGAACTTTTATAAAACAGCAGGGGTGTAATGTAAATGAAAAAAAAAAAACAATGCAAATAATCAGTATATACAATTATTCGATGTGGTAGGCAAATGACTGTATTTGCAGTTCTTAAAAAAATTGCGCAATATTCTAATTTTTGTATGAGCCTTATCCATTTGATTTCGATTTTTTTTTTAAAGAAGGTATACATCTCGAAAGACAATATTGGGACCTCAGCCCATAGTAGTGTGAGATTCTAAAATCAATAAAAGCACCTTCGATCATGACTAATCGAAAGAAGGTCGACAAATGATTTTTATTTATTTTATATATATAATCGCTTTAGAGAAAATATTATGTTTTCGAATAAACATGGTGTTTGCAGAGCAATTTGCAAACGTTATTCTGTACATCAAGAATGACATCTATCTTAGGGTTGATGTGTATCTGCAGTCTTTGATTGTATCGTACTGGATTATTTTTAATGACATTTGTCATCTCGGGTCGATATGCAGGTCATGATGTACGACTTTGTGGCGTTGATTATTCCATGAAGGATATCATTTTGATATGTTTGTATTATTTTAGCATTTGTTTTCTTTGTACAGCACTATAATTGACTGCCACATATCCAGACAGGCTTAAGTATTTGGTGATATGGCATAATTTTGTTTTGTAAATTATATCGAGCATTAGCCAGTATAGCTTGCTATATTTGACATTTAATTCGTCTGCTCTATTTTTAACGTATTCCTTCCTTCTTAGCATAAAGAACTATTAAGTTTTTGATAAGAAGGGGCAGAGAGCTTATTCTCTTGTTGGTCAAATTTACGCGCCTAGACCTTATTTCATTAAGTTTAATGTACTATTGTTGAGTCCAATCTATTACTTGATTAACTACATTCTGCAGTTTAACAGTAGCTTTATTTGTGCATTTGTCAACTGGAAATATTTTGGTATCATCTGCAAAAGTGGCGACCATAACATTGCTGTCTATAATAAATACAGAGTTGGTCCGAGAACACTGCCTTGTGGGATACCAGCCATTTCTGAAGGAAAAAAAAAAGTTCTAGTGGTATCTTCCTTGTGTATAATAAATACAGAGTTGGTTTGGGAACACTGTCTGTGGGACAGATGCCATTATTTTCATCAATTCTGAGCACTCTTCACCGTACCGTACTCGTAAAAAATTGTTTGCTACATAAGATTTCTGTATCTTACAGTGGTAGGTCCCTATATAGTTTGAACTACAATATAAGCCTTTATGTCACACTTTGTTAAAGGATTGCGCAACATAAAAGAATAATGCAGAGCATACCTGTTTACCTTTCACTATCATTTCACATAAAGTGAAATACTTTTGAAAAAAGCTTCTGGTCCCACTGACTGTTTCCGAGAAAATCGTTATTGTTTTTTTTTTTTTTTTTTTGCATACGCCATTAGTGAAGTACGGTTAATTTTGGGGTTGAAATGAAAATTCCGATTTCACCTTTAATTGTGAAGCCACAGACCCCAGATATGAATTTTGAGCAAAATGCGTTTAGTTGTTTAGGCTGCAGTTGGCCATACATACCCACAGACATACCTACAGACATACCCATATGAATAGAAAGACAGAATTGCCAGACCTACTTTTTTGAATTCATCTGCTCTAGTTATAGCAGAATTGATCAAAATTTTCTTCTCAAGTCAAAACCTACACAGGATTTCAAGACACCGAAAAAATCGTACAGCCTCTGAAATTCAAAAACAAAATTTTGTTTAATGAATTTTTTCTACAAAACGTTCCCTAGTATTTTTCTTTTAAAAGATGCTGAAATTAATTTCTTGGAAAATTCTCTACAAAGGCCCCGTACAAAAATGTCACCTCTTTCTATTGCCTTGACCTAAGGAATCATCCTCCGACGGATTGACCTTTTAATAAGGAACACCCTATATACACTTCATAAAGATCGAAACTTTGAAAATAGTGGTTATAAAAATCTGTGTACAGGGACGAAGACAATATGACCCTTCATGCTTTTGGTCTTATTGTTCCACTCATAGATTAAGCTTAAACTTAAAACTAACTTTTTTTTTTTATAATTTGCGCCAGCTAAATGGGATATGAATACCATTAAATTATTTCAGGGCACGGGCGTTTGTAAAATTGAGAGAGAGAGAAAGATAGATTGGTGTAGTGGGTTTGAAACTTAGGTGGTATTAAGTTTCAGTAAACTCCAAGGGTGGCGTCCAGATAACTGGGGAGCTTGTTTGTTCTGCTTTTTGTCGTTGCTCTTGATTCACAGTATTTTTTTCCCTCCACCTGATGACATCATCACGATCAAGTTGCATTTTAAGCCATATGACCATCCTACTTCCAGTGTTATGCCTTCGCAGTAGAGTTGACTAAGCTTTCGCAATTGATCGACTTTTTTATTTATTTCAGACGAAATAAATAGATGACTGTTGAAATCAGGATTTGAACCGTGAACCAAGAGCTTGACGAGCGTTGATGTTACCACTACACCACGGCCACCCTCAACTAATTTAGCGACCAACAATTAATCTTTTATTTGTTTATATAGGAATATATTTTTTTATACATATAGCCCACTTGTCATGCCACTGGAACTGTGTGCACTTTGAGAGATCGAATTTGTAGATTAAACTTATTTAGCTTTAAGTTTTATTGGCCTGCATTATTTCACTCAATTGGGAGAATCAGTTGAACTTATGACTTCTGATACAATTGATTAATAAAATAGTTTCATAAGTTTTTATGGCTGTGAAAGTTGAATAAATATGAACTATATTTTGATATGTTTTCTATTCGTACAGTGCGCTATGAGTGTAGAATACATCGTGATAAATTCCATGGTGGTGAGAATAAGACCGAAAGGATTTCGTATATCTATTCCTGGTATGTGCTTTCAAATACAAATCCATTTTAAAAATTCGATTTTAAATGCCTAATGCCTGTATTCCCGAAGTTGTTGATTTATTGAAATCAGTTTTTATATTCTAAAGACTGTGCCAAATGTAAAATAACTTTCATCCAAATTGTCCTTCATTACCTAGCACTCCGAAATAAGAAATAGTCCTCACTATTTTATTTTTGTTGTTTTAATTTTTCAGACCACGGCGAAATCAATCAAGTTGAATACCACGTCAATATTAACAAGCCAATACTACCACTGGAGATGGGTGATTTTGCCGCTGTCATAACCGAATCTACAAATGGCCGATGGATTTTTGACAACATCATTACATTTGTGGAACCTGGCAGTTCTATACATTTTTGGTTTGTCATTAGTTCCAACTCTTCAACCGTGGGAATCAGATTTCTAAAAACTGCAATAGTTTCTGAGGATTCCATAGAATTGCTACAATACTGTCCGAGTTCTATTGATGTACACTCAGCGTTTACCAAGCCTTCCATGAATTGTTACCCCTCCCCGACTACAGTTGGTCAGAAGTCCGCATGTAAAGGTCAACTTATCTTTCACGATAATTTTAGGATTCTGAACTTGACCAGATGGACAAGGGAAGTCCGAATGCCTTTCGATGAAGAGAATGCTCCATTTGTGTCATTCCAGAGTCAATGGGAGAATTGTTACGTCAAAAATGATAAATTGCATATCGTGCCAACATTGCAGTCCGAAGTGCCGGGGTATGATGAGTCTAAGATTCGATTCGGATCTCTGAATCTAGAGGAGTAAGTATAATCATTTTGATATTCCAAATTTCTGACCATCCACTGTTCACAGTTGCACAGGTGCTAAAGATAAACCATGGGAATGCTCAAGGCAGGCACGATACTCACAAATCTTGCCACCGGTAATTTCGGCGAAAATTCAAACAAAGCATTCTTTCAGCTTTCGATACGGAAAGGTTGAGATTAGAGCGAGGCTACCCAAAGGCGATTGGTTTTATCCAAGTAAGTTCTATAAATTTCTATTCAAAGCCACCTACATTTTTGCTTTTAGTGATCCTGCTTGAGCCACTAGAGAACTACTATGGGGTCAGCGACTACGTTTCGGGACAGATCAGAATTGTATATAATCAAGGAAATAAGTTAATCCGGTACTTTGATGGCAAATCGACTTCTAACAATATGATATACGGTGGTGTTTTAATATCAGATACCTTGCGAGATAGTACTCTTAAGGGGCCACGATTTATATCATCAGAGTTTCACACTTACACCCTAAATTGGACAGAGGATCAGCTGTCTTTTGGGGTGGATGGCATTGACTATGGTCATGTTCGAGGTAACTTCTCCAAAGTGTACAGTAATATAAAGCATGCCAAGGATTGGGATAAGGGCAACCAGATGGCGCCCTTCGACAGAGAGGTTTGTGATTACTATTACTTATGACTGGAGGTACCTTATTGATGTTTCAATTTAAATTTAGTTCTTTTTGTCCCTGAGTGTATCTGTTGGTGGACATTCTGAATTCTCCGATGATTGTGAAGAGAAATCATGGAGAAATTTTGATCCAAAAGCGATGTCAGATTTTTGGAAAGATCGAAAAAATTGGAAAGAGACATGGGAAGCCAAGACCAGCCAACTTCAAATTGATTATATTAAGGTGTATGCTGTGTAAGAATAAAAGTTATTGGATGTTTGACGTCTTTCATGTAAAGACCATTCATTGATCCCAATGAATATGATTTAGAAGTCAACATTATTATCAGCCTCCTCACCCAGGAATTTAGGTTAGGTTAGGTGGTTGTCCCCACTAGTATTGCGTTAATTGAAATCCGAGCCGCAACTTCCCGATCTGCCTGAAATACACTACAGTGATCCAGCAGTCATGTGGTGATGGTTACATTAGGTGCATTGGAGAAAACTCTTGCCCCCGTATTATACGATATTTTAGATCCATCTGTGTATATGCTTCTGCGTCTGTGAACTTATCATTGAAGTCTTTCAAGATCCTGGGATAACCTGAATTAGTATTAGCCAACTGTGATGATTCCCGAAGTCTCAATGCTGTTTTAACTGCCACTTGCCTCCCATAGATGTCAACAAGAAGTAAGAGCATTATTCCAGCGCAGCGGTGAGAGTTGTTTTCAAAGCTCCTTATTGACCAGCTGTAGCCAAATTTCTCGCTCGAGCACAGCCGAAATATTGAAAGCTAGCGCTCATGTGCTGGTTATTTCCCGCATGTCTGTCCTTTTAACAGTAATACACATGCAGACTATTCTACAGATGCATGTACTTCAGGGCCTACTTTCTTCTTCTCCTCCTTACGGCGAGCTTATGATCCGTATGTGGTTTGCCGGTGGGGTTTGCCGGTTTGACCTCAGGCAGTACCGGCAGGCTTCCCGGTTTTGGATCACTTCGCTACTGAGGCCAATCAAATGCTGGTGTTCTTGCATTTGTGTGATCCAGTTGTTTTTTGGTCTGCCTTTTTTGCGCGATTGTGTAGGAACGTTGATTGACATTGCCTTTTTGACGGGGTTCGAAAGATCTCTCCTTTGAACATGACAATACCACTTCATCCACCCTATGCTTACGCGATGATTGATGTCATCATCACAAGTTGTTTCGCTATTGATCATAGATCCCAGATATTTTAACTTTTCGCACTTGGGAAGCACTTTTCAATTCAAGTAAATGTCTGGAATAAGCCGGTGTGGATCAAAGAACGAGCAGCACAAATACTCTGTCTTTTTTGAACTAATACGGTACCCATTTCTCTCCAAAACATCCACCCATACATCAAGTGCTCATTGCAGGGACGTTTGATCTTCACATATGATAGTTCCATTGTCAGCAAAGAATAACTGATGCACTTTGGGGTCCGTCACTTTTCATTCAAGCAGATAATCAAGGACTGGAATAAATAGCAAAGGACTGAGGGCGCTTCCCTGGTGTACACCGACTTTGATTGGGAACTCTTCGGTGACTTCAGCGGGACATCTTACTCTTGTCCTTGCTCCCTCATACATGTCCATGATTATGCATACGTAGGTTTCTGGAACTCATTTGTCAAATGCTGTTATCTGCCTGCCTCCTGATTCCGAAAATGTAGCTCAAAATCCGAGCAGAAAAATACAAAAAAATTGAAATTGTTCGTAAACTATTGAAGTGAATGAAAGAACGTCAACATTTCATAATACAAAATGGCGGAACCAAAGTGACGCAAACAGATTCAAAAATAAAGGGTTATTCATTTCTGTCATATGACATATGTCAAATGTATCTGTCATCCATAGTGACAGGTAGTTAGTTCTTGCCTTGCCATATTAAAATACTGATCGTTTACCCACCACTCAACGCATTAAAATTGTTGCATCTAACTACAAAAATATCCATTCCTTCTAGAGGATTATGCGAGGAAGATGGATGGAAGATAAGTTGATACATTTCTACACAGACGGTTCTAAAATTAACGATGAATTACGAATTAATCTAAGCCCATATTTCCGTCTCTCAAATCATAGTAGCACATTCCAGGTGGAAATAAATGCAATTTCTTATCTTGGATAAGGATAAACGTGATGTTAGCCGTTGATATCCCCATCTTTTCAGACAGCCAAGCAGCAATCAAGTCTTCGGAATCTCTAAATTCCAAAAAACTCTAATTTGCCGATCGTCTCTTATAGAGATGGCAAAGCAGTTCAATATTCATCTATGTTGGGTGCCGGAAGCACAGGCACATTACAGGGAATTGTAAGGCCGACGAACTTGCCAGCTATGAAACAAAAATACCCATTCTACCAGAATAAAGTTCACTGGGTATGTCGATTGCTACATGCAAACTCAAGTTAAACCTGGATGCTATTGACCTAAGTTGGATCTCAAACACTCTAAGAATTTGATATCTCCCAATAGACTGCCTATCAGTGTTTCAATTGATGTCATCATCGGGCACTGTCTAATAGGCACAAGCATGCAACAAGGTTAGGTGTATTATCGAATAATTTCTGTAGAAACTGCAAGGATGACGAGGAGGAGCAAACTATTCTTCACATTCTTTGCACCTTCCCAACTCTCTCCCAAAAAGGAAGCCTTCGGCTTCAACAACCTAATTGATCTAATTAAGGCACGCTTCATCAGAGGCTCCAAATGGTTCAGTGAGTAGGCAACTGATCGGCTCTCAGCTGGCAGCCACTTCTACATACCTAATCTAAACTACTACAAGAATAACAGTTCTGTAATATCTGTATATCACGATTTAAGGACAGATTATGGTCGTCATAATTGACCAATATTTCGAACAAAATCTTCTTCAGCTCATTGACTGCGAATTTGGTGTTCTGACAATCCAAATGTGATCGTTGAGACGCCATTGCATCCACCACGGCTGACAGTTTGGTGAGCGCTGTGGACCGGCGGCGTGGTCGGACCGTATTTTTTCAAAAACGATGAAGGCGCCGCTGTTTCGGTGAGTTCTTTGGGTTATGGTGAAATGATAACCAACCTCTTTTTTGGCTTGAGATTGAAGACAGTGATGTAAGCGACATGTGGTTCCAGGGATAGGGCTACGTGCCACATAACACAGGTAAATTTGGATTTATTGCACGAAAACTTACACGGCCGTTTAATTTCGAAATTTGGTGACATTAATTGGACACCGAGATCGTGTGATATGACCCAGTTCGATTTCTATTTGTAGGGCTATGTTAAAAATCGTGTCAATGCAGACAATCCTTAAACTTTGGAGTACTTAAAACTAACATCGGTGAAGTTGTGGCCACAATACAGCCAAAATTGTGCTGAAACTTCACAAGAATCGAAGTTTGGCAAATTTCATTGAAATCTTTCACACTTTTTATTTCATTTTAATTAAAATCCTAAAGCACAAACTGAGAGACGACAAAGTGGACTCAAATATGTCGGCGTATTCCAGGACCTGAACCCACGTTGAGCTTGCCAGTATCCTCGGTTAGGGCTTCCATTGACGATTGGGTTTTCAATGAGCACACTCCAGGATGTAGGCAGACTAAACGAATGTAAGAAATCCGCAGCATTCTTGCTATCTCTTAGCTGAAAAGACTGCAGACAACTTACTGGCGTTCTTAGGGGCCACTTCGCCTTTGCTAAGCACCTCCATGTGCTAGGTTTGAGCGGTACCCCTGCCTGCGACTCATGTGGAGAGGGCTATGACACTACGGAATACTTCCTATGTGATTGTTTGGTAGGTCAATAAGTCATCAGGAGGCATTACGTCACAGAATAAAAAAACCCTATGAAAGTGTGCGCCAGTATATTAAGGAAATGGAGTCAATTGCTTCATGAAGGCACGTCAGTGAGTTCGAATTGGTGTCTTTTGTACAAGAGGGCCTACAGAACCGAATTACTGACTTCATACTATTTGTCGGTGCGAAAAAGCTGTCAGATCTTAAGGAAGCGGTCAATATGTTTGAGCAAAATCGGTCAATGAGAGGTGTTACAAAAGATGTCATCCGTCATACTAAATCGAAAACATGAATCAGGTGGTGGATCTTCGGTGCTGATGTGGTGCGTGCTGATGACCTAAGCTCTTCATCACTGAAGCGCGTACTCGCCTATTTTTATAAAAGACGAAAAAACACATTAAAATGGGGTTCTCTGTCTAGTAGTACAAAGGACCTGTTTTGCGTCTGAGTGCTCCAGTAGGGTGTGCCCGCTCAGACAAAAAAAAAATCCCATTCCTTAGACTGAAAAGTATGTGCTTGCTTAAGTACCCAGGAAAGCGTATTATATTGCAATTCAAGTGTCTTACTTTCATTCATGTCAAAAAAAAAAGAAGATAATATTTGACTTCATCCCTTGAGTGTACAAGTACAAGCGTAAAATATGTAATTCGCACGTACCTACCTGCAGAAGAACCCTTGTTGTTCTTTCCCCTTTAAAGAAATAAAATATGCTTCATTTCGCCACGACGACAAAACTTTCATCCGAATTCACTGGAAATTCAGGTTGAGTCCTGTCAGCGCACAAATTCTTGTTAGAATCTAAATAAAGTGTAATTTTAGTGTTATTAAAGTATACGATCTAAATTTTGTGGTTAACCTAATCGAATTTGTTTTCCTTGTTCTTTCCTTTAGGAACTTTCCACTGACAATGTAATAAATGGAATGCTCTACCTTGTAACTTCAATTGGTTGAGCCATGCTTTGTACTTTTGTCTTTGAAATGTCCCCGGTGGTAGTTCTAGGAAAACAAACAAACAATGAAATGAAAGAGAAACAAAATTAGAATGTTTTTATGTATAGAGTATCCAATTTTCGGGAAATTTGTACGGTTTTTTTTTCCAAACAAAAAAAGAAAAGTTTGTCCATGAAGATACAATTCATTCATTAGCTGGTAGAGTGAATTTAAAGAGGGGTTGTTGTTCTTAGATCTACGACTTAGAGATGAAAGAAAGATCGATTTTTTTTGCTAATTAATTTCCATTTACAATAGTAGTAGTACGAGTATCTAATAGTATCTTATGAGTGCTTATTTGTCCATACGACCATATCACAGATGTGCACCAAATGTCCTTACTCCTTCTACAAATATTGAATATTTATAGTTCATTAATGCAATGATGCCTAACTTCACACAACATAACCCTGTGCAATGATGCAGTCAAATGTATAAGCTAATAAAAATGGGTAATGGAGGAGGAATTAATGGCTGTTAATCCGTAAATTAGATTTTGTATCGAAGTGTTCATTTTGAAGTGCTTTTATGGAGCATTTATGCGGTAAACTTATGCTGATTGAGTTTGCAACAATGTTAGCCTTTGGAGGACATGCGAATGGAAATCGAATTAAATGACTTGAAATTGTGTTAAGAGGATTCTGTGTGTGTTAATGGTAAACCATTGGCTTTTATTTATTTATCTACAAGCGTCATTGCTTTACAGATTCGATAAGCAGCAGGTTTATAAATAAGTATAAATATATATAAGAAACAAAAGAAAAATAAATTTAGACTAACTTTTTAAACATTTAATGAAAAGAATTTATTTTTAAACTTGGTTCTAGATGAGCTTAAATCTATTTCAATCCAAACTGAGTTAAAATTAGAAATTGCCCGCGATACAGGTTCATTTAACCCGTAGTTTGTTATATGCCGTGCGCGAAAAAGAAGCTCTCTTTGCCTTAACGGCCTCTCGGGAGCATACAGAGGAATTAAAGCAAGTAAACTTGGACTTTTTATATGATAGCATAATAGGTCTCTAATGAATATTACATCATGAATTTTTCTTCTTTTAGATAGTTTTGATATACCAAGAAGTTGACACCTGGCATCATAACCAGGTGAAAAATTCCAGTGCATTTTGAAAAAAATGAATTTTGAGAATTTTCTCTGTACCCTTTCCACTCTATCAATATGAACTTGGTAGAATGGACACCAAATTATGTCACAGTATTCTAGTAGAGATCTAGCTAGGGACACAAATAAAGACATCAGAGAATGAGGATTGGAAAATTCAACAGTATTTCTTTTGATAAACCCAACCATAGCATTAGCTTTGGAAATTATATAGTCCACGTGGTCCGAGAACGTCAATGCCTGATCGAATACAATCCCGAGATCTTTAACCGTATTTACCCGGGTAAGTTCAACAGAATCGATTGTATAACGTTGGATTATTGAGTTTGAACGCCTGCTAAAAGAGGAAACGTTACAATTTTTTACAATTAAGAGAAGGCAATTTTTCTTGCACCACATAAATAGAGCATCGATATCAGACTATAGTTTAACGCAACCAGTTAAGCTTATAATCCTTAAAAACAATTTCATGTCATCGGCATAAAGAAGGCACTGGGAGTACCTTATAACGGAAGTTATGTCATTGATGAAAAGAATAAAAAGTAATGGTCCTAAATGGCTACCTTGAGGCACACCTGAACTACAGATAATTTGTTTTGAATAAGTAGAATCGACCTTTACTAACTGCACCCTATTAACTAAAAAAGAGGAAATCCATTTTAATAAAGATGAATGAAAGCCAAAACATTTTAGCTTGTGTATTAAGACAGTATGTTTAACAGAATCGAATGCCTTGCTAAAGTCCGTATAAACTGTATCTACCTGATAGCCCCTTTTGAATGAATTTAATACAAATGATGTGAAATAAGTTAGGTTTGTGGTTGTAGATCTCCCCGAAACGAATCCATGTTGAAATTCGGATATATGTTCTTTTACAAGAAATTCTAATTTATTTTTCACTATGCTTTCAAAAAGCTTTGGGATGGCTGATAGTTTGCAGATCCCTCTGTAGTTCTGTACGTTGTTTTTGGAGCCAGCTTTAAAGATATCCAAAAAAATGCCATGTTTCAATGACATGTTGAAAATATGCAACAATTGGTGACAAATACTATCACTACAGTTCCTTAAAACAATTGCAGGAATACCACCAGCTCCAGCATTTGATGATGGTTTCAAGTTCCGAAGAGCTAAAGTGACTCTTTCTAAATAAAAAGTTATAGAACCAATGTCAACTTAAGAGTCAAAGATGCTGGAAAGACGGAGCACTGGATTACTATTGGAGTAAACGGATTCAAAAAATTTAGCAAAGAGTTCACACGAAGATTGACTATCGTTTGACTCAGTCCCCTCGTATTCCATAATCTTCGGAATACCGTACGTATTACGTTTCGATTTTATGAAAGTCCAAAAATATTTGCTATCAGTTATAAGCTTTCTTTCAATATTCATGATGTAATTCGCATGCAAAAACCTATTAAGTACGCTAAACTGTTTCCTTAAAGCACAAAAATACGCATAATCCATCGTGTCAAATGATCTTTTAAACCTTTTCAAAGCCTTGTTTTTAAAATTTTTTAAATATATTAGCCGTTGGTTGTACCAAGGGGGTTTAGAGAGTTTCTTTTTTGAGGTTCTTGGAACAAACTTTACAAAACCTTCTTCAAGAATATTTGTGAAACGGACATACGCATTATCAAGACATAAATAATTAAATTCATTAGTCCAATCAAAAGAATTTAACCAATGATTTAAACCAGTATAATTGGCTTTAGCAAAATTGTAACTTATATTACAATTACTAATAGGTTTTAAAATATTATAAAATTCAAATTCAAACTCAGTCTGTTTATGGTGGATTGAATTATTGAGAAAATTACAAGAAGCGATTGACGATTTTACTTTAATTTCTTTCACATTTACAAACAATATTCTATTTAATGAATTCTGAATAGTATTTACTTGAGAAAGACTTAAAGAATACAGATAGTCAACAAAGCTATGTTCGTAATCGGACCTTAAATTCGAAGGAATTAACATTTTATCCTCATCTGACCAAGACCAATTTATATCTCCAATATTAAAATCTCCTAAAACACATTCATATTGAGACTCCTTATTGTGAATTTTGAAACATGATCAATATTATCAATATGTTTTAAATAAACACTTGCTACACTACCAGAAGGTATATAACTTACTATTAAGATAAGTTTAGATTCTATGTTTAAGCTTGAGCTAATCTGAATAGATAATTGTTCAACATCATTTATTGGCAATGGCATTGGCTTACATGATAAGAATGATGGAACAGCAATAATAATTCCACCTCCACGATCCTTGGCAGTACTACATCGGTCGACGCGGAATACGTTGTATATGCTGCTGTCAAATATTTCCGATGAGAGAATATCCTTATAAAGCCAGGTCTCAGTAATGACGACAATATCATACACATACTGGGAAGAAGCGACGAAAAGATCATATATTTTTGACCTCATTCCACTAGCATTATGATAGTAAAGATTAAGTGTTCGGTTAGTGTCAGTAGCTGACGGTGAGCAGATAGTTGAGCACCGTCAGGCCTTACTCGTTTTTTTGAAGTGGACGTAATCGTACACCGACCGGCCAGATATTTGCCTCGCACATCGCAACCTTATATTCAACTGGTATTCCAATTTTGAAATTAATCGATTTTAAATTTTGTACAACTGCACCTCGCTTAATGAGCTTGTAGCACGAAAAAATAGTTGGGCTAACATTGATTTTTGATTCCAAGTACTCAGTAATAGCTTCCGATGTAGTAGATGGACGAAAACTCCCCAAGTGAAACCATTTAAGCTTACGTATAACACCAATGTTATTGTTTTCATTATTAGTACCCGTTATTACTTTCGGTTTAGGCCTATTGGTCAAATTTAAGCCCTCATTCCTATTGGAATCAGTACCGACAGAATAAGCAGAAGTAACGGTTTTATGAGTTTAGTTGACTTTCGATACAAGCATAACATACGTACATATATTGGAATGTATAGTGAAGATTGGAAAACGTGAACTATTTAAAACCGAGGGTGTTCATGTTTTGGAATGTAACATTTTATGGTTTAAATTGTATTACTACCGTATTGTCTTACTATTTCTCTTAAAATAAAACATATTCTCTTCGATTTTATCTCCTTTTTGCTTCAATTCATGAATATTTTTACGTATTTACACTTCCTAGTACGTCGCATTAACAGAATTGTTTAGATTTCTTTTTTACTTAGAACGTTTTAAAAATAAAAGGATTATTTAACAAAAAAAAATCTGTAATTATTTTCTGTTGTATTTTTCCCAACATTTGAACAACGGCATTTTCTCTTCTAAGTTCGCGTCTAAGTACGTTTATGTCGCTTTGGTCAACGCATTCATCTGCACACCATTCCAAAGCCTTGTTAAATATTTTAACTGCTTCAGTTGCGCTAAGTCTTTGGACATCTTCTTTTTCAACATAGGCATCGTCTGCTCATGGATCAAATTCAAAATTGTCTTCATTTGATAACGGATAGTCAATCTGCAGTTAAATTTGAAGCTGGTTTGTAATTTGATTAAAGTATAATCAGATCTATAACAAACCTGAGGATTCAAACTTTGAAGAAGTAGTATTGTAGATGTTATCAATGGCTTAAGCTCGGAGTCCCACTTTTCCTTCAAAAGACTTAATGGAATATTGTCCTCGTCATCCTCCTCATTTATTAAAAAACTTAGAATATTGGCCCAGCATTTAGCTAAAGTCTCTGCACTGACTCTATTCCATGAGTCTGCTAAGGGAATAACAACTTCTTTCAAGGTCAAGCGTTTCATGCACTCAACAAGATTAGAGTCCTTTTGCTGCAATCGATGCTAGCAAACTGTTTCTGTAGTACAGTTTCGTTATTTTTATGGCATTCGGATCCATCAGCGGAGTTACATTAGGCGGCATGAACATAGCGAACCATCTTCCGGTTTTAGTTCACTTTCACTAGGATGAGATGGTGCGTTATCTAATAATAGAAGAGCCTTATAAGGCAAGTTTTTTTGACTCAGAAAAGCTTTAACCTAAAAATGTCCAAATTTTAAAAACATTTATGTAACAATTGGATAAGTAAAATGTTTACCTGTGGTACAAAGGACTGGTGGAACCACTCCATGAAAATTAAAGTAGTCATCCAAGACGATTTGGAGCTTTTGTATTCGGTCGGACAAGCAAAGTTTTTGAAGCAGCCTTTCCTATAACAACTTAAGCCTGCGTGAAAGAAAGTAAATCGCTGCTTCTCTGTCTTTGCGTCTGGAGCAGATTTCTCTAATGTTGGCAAAAGTTTCCAGAACAAGCCCGACTCATCTGCATTGTATAATTGATCTTTACACAGTCCCATTTCTTCAATTTTTTCTTTTAGTTTTAATTTAAACGGATCAAATAAGTGAGGCTGCTATGATAGCTTCTCACCAGTTATTTTTAGAAGTCGAATGCCATATCGTTTTTTAAAACCACTTAACCATCCATCACTCGCAAAAAAAACACCTTTCCTTTATTTTTGAATGTAAATCTTTAGTTTTTTCTTTCAGCATTAGTCCGCTTACAGGTTAATTTTTATTTCGCATTCGAATGAACCACAAGTAAAGACATTTTTCCATTTTTGGCAGCTCTGATGATCTTAATGTCTTTCTTTTTCTCGGTCCACAGTATGTACAGGGTAGCTTATGAAAGCCGCTACCAAAAAAAAATTTAATAACTTTTTTTCTATTTAATGAATCTGGTTAATTTTTTTTTTATTTTGCAGATTGATTTTTAGATTTAACAAAAATGGATAACTGGGACACTGAAACAAGAATTTGGATTGTCCGCCGCTATCACGCACTGGAGTCCGTAGTTTCGGTTGAAAGAGAGTATAGGCGCACGTTTGGCGGCAATCCTCCGATCAGATGGACCATAATGAGACTTGTTAACAATTTTGCCGAGCATGGGACAGTCGAAAGAAGACCTTACCATCGAAACCCTTCAGTTCGGACGGAGGAAACAATCGCTGCTGTAGCTGCTACCATACAAAACAATCCAAGAGTTTCGACAAGAAGCTTATCTGCTCAAATGGGTATAAGCAGACAGTCATTGCAGTCAATTATGCACAATGATTTGGACTTATTCCCATATAAAATTCAAATGGCCAACAAACTGAATGCAGCAGACTAGCCGATTCGCTTGGAATTTTGCCAGAAGAGGCTTCAAATGGTGGAAGAGGACGGAAACATGTGGAACTGTCTTTTTATGTCTGACGAGGCCCATTTCGATTTAAACGGCAACATAAACAAACAAAATTGTCGAATATGGAATGCTTCCAACCCACAAATACTCCATGAGACGGAATTGCATCCACTTCGTGTCACAGTGTGGTGTGCAGTTGCATCACGCTGTATTGTCGGGCCCTACTTCTTCGAAGAAAACGGTCACACCGTTACGGTTACTGGAGCATGTTCAGAAAGTTTTTCTATCCAGAATTACGCTGAATGAGAATTTCTTTCAACTCTGTGTGGTTTCAGCAAGATGGTGCAACTCCTCACATAGACCGGCCTGTTATGACGGAATTGCGACGAAAATTTCCCAATAAGCTGATATCCAGAAACTCCACATTCCGTTGGCCCCCCAGGTCGCCTGACCTTACTGCACCTGACTTTTTCTTGTGGGGTTATTGCAAACAGGAAGTCTACAAAGCAAAACCAACAAATTTGAATGAACTAAAGCAATCCATTCGAGAAACAATTGCGGCTATTCCTGTCTCAACTCTCCAAGCAGTAATGAACAACTTTTTGGTAAGATGCCGCACATGCATCAACGAGCAGGGGGGGCATTTAAATTCCATTATTTTTAAAACTAATTAAGCTATATTTAATAAAATTGAATGAGCTTTAACATGAATAAAAGAAAAATGAATTCCATACACTGAAAAAAAAGTTATTTGAGTTTCTTAATGTAGCAGCATTCATCGCCACCCTGTATTACTAATACACTTCAAAATTAAATCTCTTTTCTTTCTAATAGTACATATTGTTGACTTAGCGAGACAGTATTTTTTTGATAACTTTGTTACGCTTACTCCTTTTTTAAACCTTTCCAAAATTTCACCTTTTTCGTTTAATATTAAAACCTTCACTTTCTTTGAATACATTTTTAAAACAGAAAATAAGACATGATCAACCCAAATTATGCAAGAGAAAAACAGTAACTGAGCGCACGTGTGGTACCAAACACATACATACTAGGTACGCATTGTCAGTATTATGGGATTCCCCGAAGTCTTGAAAATAAATTCAGTGTATTTTTATGTAGAAATGTTGAAAAAATTTCTGTTCACGTTTTAGAGCTTTTAGATTTGTTCACGTTTTCCAATGTTCAGCGCACGCTGATTTCCGTTCTATGATCGTCACTTTATAGTCGGTGAGAGTTCATAAGTGGAGTCGAATGCAAATAGGTATATACCTAAGTACTCGTATAAATCGGTGCGTCTAACTACTCTGTCGTATCATAAATATGACCCAAAATCAAGTAGCCAAGCAAAATAAAAGGAGGTCGACTCAAACTATGATCAGGATCGGTGCAGTAACAGAAAATCTGGGAGAAAGAAGAGACTATTCGAGGACAAGTCTATGTCGATGAAAGTAAAATACCACACAATAAATTAATTCACTGAATGGAAAGGCAGTCATATGGACTCTAGGATAGACAAATTTTATAAAGCTACGCAAAACAAACTAACGAAATGGTAAATCAAAATTTTCAATATTTTCCATTTACGAAGCGATATGAGGCAATACATTTGCCAAGATGACGGGAATTGAAAAAGTGTTATCGAAGCCCGAGTCCTTACTCTTTGCCTTTACAAGAAAGAAAAGGAATTCGAGCGTACTGATTTACATATTTTGAATGTTGGTCAAAGTCTCCCTTTTAAAGGGAGAATCATATCATCAAAATGCTTTCATTAAGAAGTTACGATGAGCGACCAGTGAAATTGTGAAGCAATACTCGAGCTACGTTTCTATTATACGGAGTAATACAATGCTTGCTATATTAATTCCACCAACCTCCCCAGGCATGTGGTGAGTGCATTACGTCTGTTGGATAATTTCAGCTACCCACCCTACCTGGATAGTAGTAGTATGTAATTTTTTCCCAGATAGGTACTCGTACAATTGTTTGGTTTTTTCACAGTGCAGTGTGAACAGAGTACCTTCATACATATATATCCATCCTCCACAATAAGGGCCCCCACACTCTGCTACACAAGCTACACACTACTAAGATCACGTGTGTAGAGAGGTTGAGTACACCCAGGATAAAGGTGACATCTTAGTCAGGTTATGTTGGCATAGTTTCTGTGGTAAGTTCTCTTCGGAAAATGGTTGATAAGATTTATATGAGGTCACCAAAGGTTAAGTCTAACCAGAATAGAGTTACGATGAGCAAATATACTCGTATGTTTTATGAGAAATTAGTGCTGGAGTCTTTAGCTTAGCCTGTACGTGTAAGTCTTATAGCTAACATCCTACGGAATAGGTGGAGTTTCAAATAAATATGTTAAAGAGATTACCATTCAAATTCATGCAATAGAGTGCAGAAAGCAAGCACTAAGGATAACTGCAGGATTTTTTATTTAAGTCCTGTAGTATAAAAATAACTGGGAATCGTTAACAGAGTAGATGGTAAACGAGTGTCAAATTGGAAAATAATGGATCGTATTATAATATCAATTGATTGAGGACCTTAACGTTGGCATAAGAAGTGAGGAACTTTAGCCATGGAACAATTATAAATTGAATAATTGAAGAGACGTTAGGAGTTACATCTTCCACAGCCATGTTAATGTCGTGCCTGTCATCAGAAGAATTTGTAGAAGGACTTTCGAGTCCGACAACTATTTCTATGTCCAAAGATTTTTTGTTTTTGTTTTTATAAAAAAGAAATTTCCTAATTCCGGAGCACTCAGGCCCAATTTTCTATCTATTGTATAATACTACCAGGCAGAACACTTTTTGGTGTAGAAGTTGGATAAACTTAGATTTTATTTACTTCTCTTTTATGCTCGGGTCGCTTTGGTTGCTGTTCCCCGCTCGGGCTCGAACCTGCACAGTTCGGGTCACAAGCGAATATACTACCCACTATACGTGGCCTCCACAGTCCGACGATAATAAGTCATCCTTTTCAAGAGATAACCAAAGATACAGTGAATAAGGGCAGGTGGGAGTAGTTTCAACAATCCGTTTCCTTTTCGTCCATTATGTACACCTTAATAGTACTAAAGCAATGATACTGTAAGCATTGGTACAAAAAAAAACATAGTTTTTCTGTCCATAGGTTTCGGGCTTCTACAACTTACCGATTTCATAACCTCCGTCAACTACGCAGAATGCAGTCATTAAAAACAAGGTTAAAATATCTCTGAATTATATGCTGAGTTTTTATTTTTTTGCTCTACCCATTTAGCAGACAATAGTACTAGAAGATATTTATCTAGTGGAGACATTTTCTAGACAACAATTGGAAATTTAGCACATAATTTTGGCAAAATTTATTTTTTTTTTCCTTACAAAATTATTAATGGTTTTTGCTAGGTTGAAATCAATTTAGGAAAGACATTTTCTAGAACTATTATCTGTTAAACGCGTTTAGCATACAAATTTAAAAGTTAGCACATAAATAGCACATAATTCTAGAATTTTTTGTTTCGATTACTAAACAAAATTTAGTAATGATCTCTGCTAAGTTGACGTAAATCTAGCAGAGACACTTTCTAGTGCTAATATTTATATACTAAATGGATTTAGTAAAACAATTTAGCACAAAATTGGAACATTTAACCTTTTTTTTAATGACTACACTTTGATTGAGGTGATTTTCCAGTTATGCTTAGAATCGCTTTATCTTTATAACCAACTAGCGGGTACCCGACGTGCGTTGCTGCGCCTAGAAATACATGTTTTCCAAATTGTAATTTTTCATGGGCTATAACTTTGCAGTCCTCAACTTTTCTCAACTCAAAATGCAGTTGTGAGCAAACACCAAACTTCACAGAAGCACTTTCGGGCCAATACCAAAGATTGCCTGCAAATTTGAGCGCAATCGGTTTTGTAGTTTCGGAGGCCATAGCATACATACAAACATAGTTTCATAGGAGAATTTTAGATCTGTGGTAGCTTTGCATGATCATCAGTATAATTCTATAGGAATTGAAAGTAGACAGTTGTTGTCAGCCTAAGTTCTACCTTCAGCCACCTATTATTTGAAAAATTTCGATTTTATCGAAAACCGCAGCATAAAATGAAAAATGAAGAACTTCGTTCAAAGGTTTTGATTTGGAAGTAAGAATATTTTTTGTGTTGTACACTCTAGTTTTATTCAAATTCTTTCTGGCAGATCGCTGGTAAATTGAAGATACAACACAGGGCCCTAGTATATTCCCTTGTGGTGATCTTTAATTTCTTAATGTTGACTACTCATTTTCTTCTTTGATTTTGAAAAATCCCCCAAGAGATGCATTTGAAATTTATGGATCAGTATGCTATACTTTGTCGAAAGCTTGTGCTATATTCAGAAATATTGTGGAGCAGATATTTTTGTCTTCAAATAATTTTTCAACTTTGTCAGTAATTCTATGCACCTGCTCGATCATAGAGTGGTTATTTTTTTTTTTTATAATTTGCATGTGATAAAGGGAATATGAATACCCTTATACTAATTTTTAGGATACGGGCGTTTTTTGTGGAAAGGGGGAGAGACAGAGAGAAAGACAGATTGGTGTAGTTGGTTTCAAACTCAGGTGATAGTTAATTTTCAGTGAACTCCAAGGGTGGCTGTCCAGATAACTGGGGAGTATTTTTTTGCTTTCGCTGTTATTGTCGTTGCTTATGATTCACAGTATTTTTTTTCGTCCAGCTGATGACATCATCACGATCAAGTTGCATTTTAGCCATATGACTACCCTACTGACTTAGCCTTCGCAAGTGATTGACTTTTTTATTTATTTCATGCGAAATAAATAGATGATCCTTGACATCAGGATTCGAACCGTGAACCAACGGCGTGACAAGCGATGATGTTACCACTACACCATGGCCACCCTACTAACTAAATTGATGGTTTTTCAAATAATTTGGCAGTATGGGTATTGGGCGATATGATGCGAATTCGGTAGGTGGTTTGCCTGGTATCATGATTACCTCCGCGATTTTTCACATGCTAGGTAGATACCATAACCTGAATGCAGCATTTATTATCTGCGATAGATTTTTTAAACTTTATTTTGCTTTAAATTTTCTCCTGTAATTAGAGCAAATCCCAGACCTTTTTTACTATATTAATACCATCCTATATTCTTTGGCAATTTCTTAAGCTGTTACTGGTCTGAAACGTGTCTCCTCTTCGCACATTTCTTCCAATACTTGATCTTCAAAACGAAAATGAGTTCAAATTGAGCTGTTTTCGTTTTGTATTCCGTAAATATTCATACACGTTTATGTCAATGCTTTTTGCAGTTCTCTTTATCGACTTTGGCATGTTTTTAATTCACGTGCTTGAACTTTCTAAATATTGCACATGGAATATATCGACAACAGAAATGTATCGAAATGTTCATAGAATAGTAAATTTCCTCAATGTTTACGTCACTCAAAGTTGTTGAAGCATTAGGTGGCTTTTATTTGTATCTGTCACTGCCTGACGTAGTGGGTGGATAAAGATACCTCACCCCCACATACTCGTACAAGCTAATCTAAGTAGGAGTGCCTTTTGTAATCCTTTTGTTTGGTTAATTTTCTCATGCATAACCCATTTTCCTATTTTGAGATACCTGAATGCCGCCTTTGACATTTACTATGTGCTTAGGCTTAAAACAAGGAAGGATTTTGCAATGGCATTATAGACCTATCTCCATGAGTTAAAAATAGATTGCTACTTTAAAGGGCAGTTTTACTCTAAATGTCACTATTGTACTCAAAATAGATTCTCATGAAAATTTTAAAAGAAAGCTAAGTGGATGGTAATGAAAATGAAAAAAAAAAAAGAAGGAAATTGTAATGGAATGCGGAAGGGCAATGCTTTTTCTGCACACAGGAAGTTTGAGAGAATTTACATTATCTGTGGTTATTCAGTCGCAAGGTAAGTACAAAGGATTTGCATTCTTTTGGCGGAAAAGGAAGTGGAGTGAATTCGCTTTATTTCTTTTTTGGAAGGATGACTGTGCGTGTTATCTAAACGAGGAATGCATTTGTGAGAGACAGGTATTCTGTGGAAACTTAAGCAGGTACTTTTCTAATTCCAAAATGTGAGTTTGTTTCCACTTAAAACTAAAGGATATCTCAAAATTCACGCAAGAAGTAGTTTTAATAGAAAACACAGGTTTTTAATTAAAAATTGTAAATGTTTTATTGATTCATAAAGTATAAGTATACAGTAGAGGGTTATGTATGGACTAGCACATCAAGTAAATGGCCTCCACGGCTTTGATAGCACATATGCACTCTTTTATCGAATTTTTCCATGACCGTTTGGCATAAATGTGACTTAATTTCATTAATCAAGTTGCTCCTTCAATACGTGGGTGGTCGAGGGCTTGTTAGCATAAACATTAGACTTCAAAAAATCTCAAAAGAAAAAGTCCAACGTTATTGCCAGCCGCATTTTCAAAGAAGAATAGTCCAATGATGCCTCCAGCCAAAAATCCGCACCAAACAGTGACACGTTGTGGGGGTTTGTTTCTCAATAATCACTCGTAGATTTTCTGTACCCTAAATTAGACACTTTTGACGATTAACAAAGCCATCAACATGAAAATGAGCATCATCGCTGAAGACAATTTTGTTTGAAAAATCAGTATCCACTTGTTGTTGTTCCATAATCCATTCACCGAACTCCCTTCGCTGTGCGTGGTAAGTAGGCTTCAGTTCTTGAATCAATTGCACTTTGTGTGCATGACTACAGATTCACAGGACTACTAACCTGAAAGTTGAGAACGTAACAATAAATGAAATAAAGCGATGCATAAGATACACAGTTTGATATGGATATGATCTTTTGATAGGAGAAATACTTAACGAATTACTAACAATGGCACTGAATACATTCGAAACATATACAATGTGATGATGATGGCTAAAGCTTTTTCCACTAGTATCGAAAGTTGCTGAAATAATAGTGAGATACCAAAATTAGAAAAAGATGCAACCAAAGCAACCTCATACAGACCAATCATCCCTATCTTGTCAAAAATTCTTCGAAAGACTATTGTGCCACCGTATGGCATCCATCTTGAACAGACTAAATGCAATACTTGACCACCATTTCGGATTTCGAAGACTTCTTCTTCTTCTTCTTCATTCCCTATTTGCTGTTAGGCATCGGGGTAACCTCGGAGTATTCATTCGTTCCACTGGTTCCGCTCTCGGCAATACCTATGTTACGATGGGTTTTTTCTGACCAACTTCTACTCTTATCCGTTCATTTCTTATTCTGTCTCTTTCAGTTTTTCCTGCGACTCTGTTTAAGTATTTCATTTCTGTAGCTTGAAATTTACTCCTTATCCAATAGAGGTAAGCTCTGGAACCCATGCAGAGCTATTGGCATGATTACTGTATTGTACAACTTTAGTTCCTTTTGTGGGCTAATCTCCTGCTTGTTTACTGTAGTACCTATAATTTGTTGGTAAGTCGATATTGCTTTCATGGTTCGGTTCATTCCTTCCTAATCGATTCCTTTGCACATACTACCCCAAGTATTCAAAGGCTTCCACTCTTTCCAGAACTTTTTAGTTGCACGTTATTATAAGACCCTCCTTCGATCTGTCTTCTTTAGAGACCCACATCATTTTAGTCTTATCGACATTCACCGTCATACCTTTTTTTAAGTTCAACAAATTATTTCCCCATCACCTGATGTAGTTGGACTGAGTTGTGCGCAAATGATGATCTGCATATAGTAAGAATTGCAAATAGAAGGGTTTAATCTCCACATTCCGATTTCGATAATACTAGTTCGGGTTCTACATGACTTGGTTCCTTTACCGAGGGATATATTAAACAATAGAGAGACTGTCCCCTTGCTTCAGTCCTTTTCCCATCTTGAATGTTTCTGAACTTTCCCCCTCTATCCTTATGGCAGTGGGATTATGGTAAATGCTTTTAATGGCATTTATAAGTCTCTCAGGTACTTTCTTTGTTGTTACACATGCTGTCTTAGGAGCTTTTAAGTCCACGAATGAAGAGGTCCTTGCCCATAGCGATCCACTTCTCCATAGTGGCTCTTAATGTAAAGATATGGTCCTGTGTTTGCCGTCCGGTCCTGAATGCCGCATGTTCTTCCTCCAAGTTTTCTTCCACGACTTTCCTGAGCCGCTTTTCCAGCACTTTCGTGTACAACTTACACACTGGTGAGGAGAGATTATTCGGTCTGTCGTCATTTGCAGTTATAATTTCTAACACAACACTCGACAATCTAGCAAATCCACAGAGTGACTAACAAAATTTTAACTGACTTGGAGGAGAAAAGATTCTGCGTAGGAATATTCCTTGACGTTGCTAAAGCCTTCGACAACATATGGTACACTGGTCTACTACTAAACTTAGAGAATCTTCTACCAGCTGATTTATATCTGATGATTAAGAGCAACTTAAACGATCGACAGTTCTATGCCAAGTATGAAGACAATCACTCAAAACTATATACAATACAAGCTGGGGTACCTCAAGGCAGGGTATTAGGACCACTACTGTACAGCATTTATACTACAGACATTACTCCTCCAACAGAGACAACATCGATGATAGCAACTAAATTAAAACTGACTTTTTCCCATTCTCGTAGTATAGTGCTCTTCAGGCCTGCTAAGGATGTCGGATTATTGTTCTTTATCCTCTTTTTTATAAGTCCCCACAATTGTTTAATCGGGTTCAGGTGTGGCAATTGAGCTCACCACTCCAAGACCTGAATGTTTTTATATGAAAACCATTCCATCGTTTTTCAGAATTTATGGCTTTATCTTGCTAAAAAATTATCCTTCGCTGAGACCTGTTCCCAAATATTTTACTATAGGATGCCTTTAAGGAGGTCCCTATATAAATATAGCTGTCGCTATTCATTATTCTCTTGCCCTCCTATGCCTCCTACCGGCATGCAGCTTCAGACCATGTAACTACCACCACCAAACTTGACTGTGGGTACCATACAATCGGAATAGTACTCATCTTCCTTCCTCTTGCGAACGTAGACTGCGCCAGGAGTCCCGAAAATCTGTAACATTCTGATTTAGTGTTAACTTCGTAAACATGTTCAACGTTTTCGTAAATCCGCTTCGATTTTGTTTGTTGAACTATGCAATTTGCTTATCTCAAAATTTGCCTCGTCTGACCATAACATTGCTGCAATCTTAATGACTCCAATCCTTATGCAATTTGGCCCACTCAAGACGTCGTTTTTTGTGCTCATCATATAGCCAGGATTTTTTTCTAGCCTTGTAACCTCTAAGGCCGGCTTCTGTTAGCCTTGTTCTAAACATTCTCGCAGATAGCGGAATATTTTGGAGTTCCTGAAGCGAAGCAGCTAGTTCAGAAGAGGTCTTTTAACGATTGTGGAAAAACTGCCGGGCAAGAATCCGATCTTTACGAGCCGAAGACTTAGAAATGTAATCTCCAGTCCCTCTGTATTGGCGTATTGAATAACAGTTTTCCAAATTTTTTGCTGCGACATGCCTTGAGATGTCAAAAGGATGGATAAGCCATCTTTAGGTTGATTACTTTTATTATTTAACAATTTTACCTTACCGCACACAAGAAAATCAGAATAAAAAATCCACATACTAGGTGGGGTGAAAAGTAACCTCCTTGACAGCCAGAATGCGCTTCTACTGCAAAAAAGGTTATAGTGTCTTGAAGTCCATTCATATTTAGACAGGCATGCCAAATTTCAGTGCGATACTGTCTTTAGTTTTGCTTTGACAGCTGATTGTTGTTGGCGTGTTTGGCATCATGTCGAGTATGGACAAAAACTATTTTCGTTATTTTTATGAGAGGCAAAACGGCGAAGGAATCAAAAGAAAAGTTGGATAAATATTATGGGGCTAATGCTCCGTCAGATTACACCGTCAAATATTGGTTTCGAGAGTTTCGTGGTGGCCGCAACTCCACTACCGATCAAGTCCACAACGGCAGGCCCTCCGATGTGGTTACAGAGGACAATGTCAAAAAAATACATGAAATGGTGTTGGCTGACCGGAAAGTGAAGGTGCGCGAGCTAGCAGATACCACAAAGATTAGTAGTGAGCACACACGCCATATTTTGGGCAATATTCTGCATATGAAAAAGTTATTCTGCCGCTGGGTGCCGTGCATGCTCACTCCTGACCAATAGCACGAACGCGAGAGCACTTCGAAAGAGTGTTTGGACTTGCTGATGCGAAATCGGGCGGACTTTTGGCATCGATTGGTAACTGTTGATGAAACCTGGATCCACTATTACACACCAGAGAACAGATTGAGTGTCTGGCAATGGACTGAAGCCGGCACGAGTGCTCCAAAGCGGCCGAGGGAGGCTCAATGGGTCGGAAAGGTTATGGCGTCGGTTTTTTGGGATTGTCATGGCATACTCTTCGTGGACTACCTCGAAAAAGGAAAAACCATCAACAGCGAGTATTACTGTGCATTATTGGAGCGATTGAAGGCCGAAATCGCTGCAAAACGGCTTCACATGAAGCGAAAAAAAATTTTGTTTTTGCAAGACAATGCGCCGGCGCACAAGAGCATCGCAACCACTGCTAAAATCAATGACTTATGGCTCCAATTGCTGTCGCATCCACCGTATTCGCCCGATTTGGCTCCCTCGGACTGTTATATGGAGGAGTATTTTGCAGACCTTCCGGAAAATTACTTTTCGGACGGGATCAAGAAGTTAGAAAATCGCTGGAATAAGTGTATCAAGCATATATTGAATAAAATAAAAAAACATTTAAAAAAAAAAAAAATTTGTTTCATTCCCAAGGAGGTTACTTTTCACCCCACCTAGTAATTTAGCAATTAATGGGTAACGGATGCTGGGAAGTCAAAAATACTGCAGTCGTTTTTTATAAAACGAATTTTATAAAAAAAATTGCAATGCAATTCGAGGTACACACAGAGGGACTGAATTGCAAGACTCACTTTTCGAACTTTTCAGTTGCAGTAATACCAAGATTTATCAAAATTTCGAGATGGTTTACTCAGGACCTTCATTCACCTCTTTAAAAAAATATCAATGGAATTACAACCCCAAAGATGTGCACAATTCGAATGCTGCCTTATTGTGTGACACAAGCTTTGTTACGTAAATCCTTTAAAGAATAGCTAACCCCGGGTAATTGTATTCCATTTTTCCATTGCATAGCTATCACACAATTTTTAATCAGATAAAAGTATCTTGATAATAAATTCAAGATACTTGCCAAATCACATTTTTAAATATCATTGGTAGATGTGAATGGAATAAACAATGATATGTATCTACTTGTACACCTACAGATTGCTATTTTGTCGCAAAATCTTAACAAAGAAATTTTATTTTGCTACGCTCTGCTACTTTGTATGCAGACATCAACGTAATGTGCTTTTATCTAGAATTGGAAATTATCTCTATTGCATTCCAATATTCACATATAAATAGCTGTTAGACGAACAAGAACATATGTACATATGTACGGATGTGTATATGAAATTAAAAATTTAATTACCCATGAATTTGTGCACAAAATTGACCCCAAAAGGAGATGAATAGAAAATCTGCCTAAGGTCCATTTTATACATTACATTTTATAGATACATTCTTATCAAAAGTTGAATTCGAATGATAATTTAGATTTTACGACATTCGAATCTTATAACTTAAATTTATTTGAACAGATTTAGTTTCGTTAAGAGCGATCCACCAGGATTTTGTCCATTAATTCACTTTTTCCAGGGCGCTTTGCAGTTTAACAGTTGTTTCCTTCATCGGTGTCTAGAAGATACAAAGGCGGACTGAGAACCCTTCCTTGCGGTATGCCAGGTGAAATTTCTTTGAATTGCAAGTGTTCGTTTCCAAGTCTGACACAAAAGAGTCTATTCGCGAGGTGTGTTGTCAGGCACTAGCGAGGCATCAAGAAATATAGTACATCAAGAATTCATAACAAGCCGTAGAGTTTAAATTTTTTTTTATTTCTTTCTTGAGATCGGTTAATGTTGCACTTGTTATTGTGTAATGAAATGCTAGGTTCTATTGATATTATGAATAAGCATGTGACCATCGCACGGCTTAAAATGCATGCTTTCTCTTTGTCTCCCTTTGCCCATTCGTCATGATTTAACTTGATTGGCGGGGTAGAGATATTAAGTCTTTTAGTGCCTTCTCTAGCTCTCCAAAGCGAACAATTGGATTCTGTTTCTGCTGTCGACCCTTCGAGGTAGGTACCTATAGCATGGTTTTTAAAATTCCTAATAGTCTCTTTCAGCAGGTTACACGAGTGATTCAAGTATACTCTATGTTGTGAAGCACTACTTTGTTCACTTTTTTTAAGCGCGCATCGCCGTGGACAATATAATGAGACGGTACAGA
Organism: Pocota personata; assembly: GCA_963082735.1. Taxonomy (NCBI): domain Eukaryota; kingdom Metazoa; phylum Arthropoda; class Insecta; order Diptera; family Syrphidae; genus Pocota; species Pocota personata. The sequence goes on along the minus strand of OY720432.1, from coordinate 94,595,605 downwards.
AATTATGTGTATTTTATACATGTACCGTGCTTACTTGCATAGTTTCAATGTCTATTTTTATGTCTTCAAAATACCCGATGTAGTCTTTTACAAACAAAGATGATCTGCTTCTCGCAGATCAGTGAAAAATAACTCAATTCTAATGAAACTCAAGATATTTTCTTCACTTAAAAATAAATTGGGGATCTGCTAATACTACTGTTGAATAAAACTTAAGGAATTTTTCCCTATGGCGGATGAATTAGATTGTGCTATTGGTCCTTCAGTAGAGTAGCCACAGATTTAACATTAATAAACCCATGTTAGGGCATAACAACTATTATTATTAATAATAGGCTAAATAATTACGCGACCAGCAACAAAATAAATCGTTCTCAAAAATTTATTTTCAATCAGTAAAAATATTTTTTTTTTACCAGCAGAAAATAATATTTTGATTAGCAGAAAGAAAATCAGCAGAATAAATAAATAGGTACTCGTAAATGGTTAGCAAGAAAAATAAAAGATGGGCTAAGAAATTGTTTTTAATTTTTCGATCAACAGAAACAAAAACAAAAAAGAAATAATAATAACGAGTATATCTACTCCACCAAATCGCTGAGTAAAACTGATTAGCGTCGAGATTTATGATGACTTTCATCAAAATGTTAGCTTTAGATGGAAATTCTGCTCATCATACTCATCGGGCTTTTTTTTTATAATTTGCGCGCCAAATGGGATATGAATACTATTAAATTATTTCAGGGCACGGGCGTTTGTAGAAATTGAGAGAGAGAGAAAGAAAGATTGGTGTAGTGGGTTTGAAACTTAGGTGGTATTAAGTTTCAGTAATCTCCAAGGGTGGCGTCCAGATAACTGGGGAGCTTGTTTATATTTCTTTTTGTCGTTGCTCATGATTCACAGTATTTTTTTACCTCCACCTGATGTCATCATCACGATCAAATTGCATTTAAACCATATGACCACCCTACTGCCAGTGTTATGCCTTCACAGTAGAGTTGACTAAGCTTTCGCAATTGATCGACTTTTTTATTTATATCAGAAGAAATAAATAGATGTTTGTTGAGATCAGGATTTGAACCGTGAACCAAGAGCGTGACAAGCGTTGATGTTACCATTACACCACGGCCAACCCTAATATTCTATATTCGGTGAGCATTGAAATACAAAATGTCGAAATAATTTCAAAAATAAACAAAAATACGATGAAATACAAAAATGTAAGTGACGTACAAATATTGTATTATAATATTGTGCATTTGAGCTCTTCCACTTAAACTTTTATTATTTTTTTTTTTTTTCAAGAACTTGTGAAAGAGAAATTTGGGTCTTGATAAATAGCACTTTTTTTTACATTAAAAATGGGATTAACGCAAAAAATGGGATATAATTCAACACATGAAACCAACTTTCTGGTGAGTTACCCCTCGCATAATTTTGCTGATGAAAATAGAACGTATCGCTCACTTTGAATCAAGTGTATCTATTCGTAGTGCTGAGTGATTTTTGATGAAATGATGGCAGCGATTATTTAGAGTAAATACACACATAGTGTTTGTGATATGAATTTTAAGATCAAACAGTTTTATTCTGAGAAGATCTGCTAATATATTTGCTGATCTTCTCATTTTATTTGCTCCTCAAAAAATTATATACTGCTGATCAAATAATTAATTTTTTTATGTAACTAAAATTTATTCGGCTCACCTTTTTGATTTTCTGCCGATCAAAAACATATTTTCTGATGACCAAAAATCTATTAAATTTGTAAAGTAATTTGATTTTGCGGACCAAAATCTTTTTATGGCTGATTTATTGAATGGGAATCCTGCTTTGTCAATGAAACTTTCTAGAAGTAGTTAGTCTAAAGAGTCTATCATATAAAAGAGTGAAATTATGCGTGTAATCTCTTATCTGAAAGAGAATATCATGCAAAGTTTCTCAACAAAATATGAATCCCACCACAGAGAAAAGCTTTTCTATTTTCACGTTCAAGGTCGCAGTACTAAATAAGGGGATGCGATTCTAAATTAACCGCAGTAGCTACCTAGTAAAATGAAAAGCTTTAATGCATTTTACTCCTGTCAACAAACAATCTGCAACGAATACCAATTCTCAGTCGGTACCTATTGCATCGTCATTACGAATCAGTCATTTGAGTGATTTTCAACCAGAAACATTATCATGTGTAGAGAAACCATTAGTTTTCGTTAACTTATGCTTTTCTGCTTAGCAATATTCAATTGGATTCAAAGTTCTAAAATAAATAAATAAAAATATTTTGGTTTAATAAAATACATGCATCTCAGTTTACAATATGTGTAATGCAAAGGATTGGGAAAAATCTTTGGTTGCAGTGATAGCGAAATACTGGAGGCAAAGTATAGCAATCTTTTGTTTCGATATATGAATACATGTTTGTACTTACATTGGTGTACAATATTTCTAATTTAGTAGAACTCTTTTGATATTTAGCTAAATTGAATTGAAGTCAATGAAACTACATCAGCAAGTGCGTCGCGGCAATACAATCACATGTTGCATACTCAGCACATGAGCCTATATTCCGACTATGAGGTTGGGATGGAAAATAGTTTTTAAAAATAAATCACACATCTTTTCCGGGAATATATCATTCTCTATACTGAAGAAATATAATATAACTATTATCGTTTCAGCAACGATGAAGCTTGTACTGTGGGGGAAACATTCAATAATTTGAGGACGTAACAAATAAAGGGTTATTCATTTCGAGGTTGAGATTACACATCGCTGTCATATTGCATCTGTCAAATACACCTGTCATCCATAGTGACAGATAGTTAGTTCTTCCATTTTACAATATTAATCGTTTAACTCAACGCATTAAAAATGTTGCTCATTACTACAAAAATAACAGTTCTGCAATATCTGTGTATCGCGATGTAAGTACAGATTATAGTCATCATAATCGCTCAACTGAGCAAACAACTCTAAACACAATCACCAAATTCCAACAAATCTGATGTTTGTGATGTCATAAGGCCTGTGTATCATCGTAATGCTCGACCAACTGAAAAATTAGCCGCATTGAGGGGCGACAATTTGAAGCACAAAATGAAGATGGTGTACCGCTACAAGATGGTGCAAAAGTAATGACGCCGATAATTTTGCAAATGGTGTCTCCTGCCATCGTGATATTGACAGTTGATAAGAACACAACTTGAATTTTATCGAAGCCTTCCCCACCGTTCGGTACATACTTTTCGAAAAATTCGACGCCATGCCGCAGGACTCAGAAGAGTGGCTCAACACGAGCTAGGACAAGGGTTGACAGGCCAAGAATATACCGTTCGGCTGAGAATGCTGTGAGCGAGGATATGGAAGAGTGATTAGAAATATCAACGAGGCGACGGGCCAAGCAGTGTATTTTGTTGGAAGACTTGAAGATGTTTCTGTATAAAACTCAGATGGTGCATCAGTTACTGCCCGCAGACCACAGCCCAACTGAAGTACCAAGCAATTGGTCATTTCCAGGTTTCCTCTGCAGCGTATTTTGTTGGAAGACTTAAAGATGATTCTGTATAAAACTCAGTTACTGCCCGCAGACCACCTAGCCCAACTGAAGTACACACAGCGCATATTATGGAAAGGATGATTTTCCTTCAAAATTAATGATAAAGACATCTCCAGACATATCAACAAGCAGAATACTCGCTTTTGGGGCACTGAAAATCAGCGTATTATACAAGAATCGCCTTTACATCCGCTGAAAGGTTAATTGGTCCTATTTTTTTTAGGGTTACTTGAAGCCATTCATCTATGTGAACAAGTCACAAACTCTCGTATCAGTGAAAGATAATATTAGACAAGAAATAGAGAACATACCGGCGGAAGTATTAAGAAAAGTGATGAAAAATGCCAAAAAGAGGGCTAAAATTTGTATAAATACTGAAGGCCAACATTTGAGCGATATCATCTTCAGTACTTATTGGAACAGAATTTAAGATCAAAGTAATAATAATAAAAAATGAAATCATAATTTTTTAACTTGAAAAAGAAGTCAAAGCTAAATTAAATTGGGTCAATACTTTTGCGCCACCTTGTACATTGGCGACTTGCGTAGTTGCATGTGCAAAACGTGTGCAAATACAAATCACTGGCCAGTCCATTACCTCACTCACTTGCTACTATTATCACTTCTGTATAGCTCCGTGTGTGAACGACCAAATAAATATTTTTTTTTCCGATGAGGCTTTTTGAAGAGAAATGTAAAGCAAATGTTCGCAATTTCCTAACTCAAGAATGGCTCAAATTTGGATAAGATATCGTGGGGTGATTGAACGTGTATTAGAAAGTTTTTTATAGCAGCATTCTCATGAAGTGAGTGACATGCAAACAATTTGTTTCTCCTCCTTTAACCGTCAGTTTTCTTCTAATATATGACTTAATGGGAAAAATATATGTTCCTTCCAAGATACTTGGAGGATTGTCTTTGATCTCAAAATTTGAGAGGATTGAGGTCAACGCCAAAAGTCTTAGAAAAATGTAATTAGCAACAAAGTCTTTGTCCAACGTCAAGCACAAGAGCTGCTTGATGATTTTTTTTTTTTTTTCGAAGTGGAGGTGTAAATCTCGAAAGACACTAACAGACTTGTACCTCAAAGTAGTGTGTGACTCGAACGCCACTCAGCTAGAAGTCAGGTATACCCACTCACTTCTAATATAGCCAGCTATCCGGCTAATCAGTAAATTAATTTTGTTAAATTAGAAAGTTTAAAGAAATCTTGTTTCTTATTATTTTTATGCGCTTTATTCTTTTTAGTCTTCTTACTAAATTACTGGTATTTAAATAGAAGCTGTACCACTTCATCGTTATCGTCGTTTTGGAGTCTAAATTTGTGTCTCCTAGCGGACTTCTTGATTTCAAAATCAATCGTCTCTATACCTAGGTCTCTGTGTTTCGAATGTCCTACGGAGCACTAACAATACTCGTATTTCTTTGGATGCATTCTATGTACGACTTCCTTGGATATCCTGAAAGCTGTATCCCATAGGTCTAAATCGGCTTTAGGATTTGCTTGTACAGAAGTATTTTGTTATAATAGATAGACGAGGAAATCTGCCGATAAGACAATGCATTTTCTGATTCTTCATTTCCAGTTCTACATGTTTATTTTGGAAATGTAAATTCCATCGAAGTTTAGCGTCAAGTGTCAAGCCCAAGTACTTAGCCATGTTAGAGTATTCGATAATATTGTCATTTGTACTGGGACATAGTCTGATTTTTTTTTTGTGAAATTTACGTTCATCCAGATTTATTTGCCATTTTCTCATGGAGGTGTTTATATTCTCCATTGACCCTTGAATGTTTTCTGTCGATTCTTGAATTGTATTTCCCACTGTCAGTATAGCAGTATCATCTGCAAATGTTACTGTGGTTATGTTTTCACTCAGCGGTATGTCGTTTGTGATTAACAAATAAAGGGTAGGTCCCAGTACACTACCTTGTGGCACACCAGCTTTGATTTCTCCTCCAAAAACGCATTAACTCTAAAAACTGGTTATTTATGTAGGATTCTAGAATGGTCCATAATTGTCTACGCACACATCTCTTCAATTTACCTATAAGTTTTTTATGCCACTCCCTATCAAAGGCCTTAGCTACGTCTAGGAATATTGCAGAATAGATCTTTTTTTCCTCCAATTTTTATTTATTTTGTTTATTATTCTGTGAATTTGGTCCGTCGTAGAATGCTTATTTCGGAATCCGATTTGATGTGATGATATCAGGGATTTTTTAAATAATTTTGAAATCATCGGTAGCAAAGATATCGGTCGATATGATGTAACTTCCTTAGGTGGTTTCTTTGGCTTCGATATCATAATTACCTCGGCTATTTTCCAAGATTGAGGTACGTGTTTTAAACAGAAAGCTGTATTGATTATCTGTGCAATTTTGATTTTTTCTGTAGTTGTTTCAGAATCTCCCCGGAAATTAAATCAAATCCTGGAGCCTTTTTAGTTGTAATTGTTCACAATTTCTTTGTAAACAACTAGTCGAATGGACCTTTCTTCCTCATTTATCACGACCATCATTTCAGGTTCCAGTTCTTCATATGGCTTAAAGATTTCTTCTTAGTGGTAAGCTGCCCTTTGCTAATTAATTTTCGCCCAACTACCTTTGTTATCTCTTAAAGGTGGGATGTGAGTTGTTGTTTTCTAACTTTCTTTGTTGCCTCCATAGTGAATACTCGGCACTTGCATCATTTGTCAGATACTCGTATCTAAGGTAGTTTCGCATCGAATCACTCTTGTGGAGAACAATTTTTGTTGTTCTTGTTCTTGTTTTATCTATTGCTTGACGAATTAGGATCACATTTAATATGTTGATTTGGAAATTTAGTGAATTGATGATGGTAGTGTTTAAAAATTTTTCAAAAAAGCCTCTTAAATCAAGAAACAATAGTTAGGTCTTGTGTGCAGGTGATCTAGTTACTGATGATTTTCAATGTTGTTTTCATGATCTTTACCCTAATCTGTGTTACCACCCCTTTAGCCATGCAATTAAATTATACACATCATCCCAGTAACCCTAAGGAAGATAATTTCCTTCCGTGAATTTTCATACCTTTCATTTAATGGCCATGAAAAGTAAGTTAAAAATGCGAATTACTTGTGCTTTCACGATTTACTTGCGCATACATCTTTTCCTGAGACATATGACAACGTAATATTTCAGTGCCATTGCAAAATCTGACATTCCCAGTGCTAACGTAGAATTGAGAAATTTACTGCATACTCGTATCTTATCAAATGTTGTCATCCTTATCCAATTTATTGCGCTTCATCCATCTGTAGAAAAATGAAATAGATTCGATAAAAAAAATTCATCTCTTAAATAAGACACGAGTATCTTATAAATACGAATTGAACAGCGGACTCGTAAACTAGAGGCATAAGATGTTTTTTTTTTTTTAATTTATGTCGTCAGATACATATATACTCGTATGAGTATATCCTTAATTCGTTTCTCAAAAATTACTTTTTCCTTGAGCACACATTTCAGTTTGACTGTGGCAGGATTGCGGACCTATTGAAGCTTTCCTTCTTTATAGAGCACACTTTTAATTTTTTTGGCTACGTAAGGACCATTTGCGAGGTTAATTGAGCAACAAATTTGTGGTATTTGCTTTGGAGTACATATACTTGAACTGCTTTTGGTTATTAGCTGTATTTTGAAGTGAAATTTTTCGAATTTCATTGTTAGACTTTGGTTACCCCCAAATTTCAATACCTTCAGTCTCGTGGAAATAATTTCATTGATTGTGTCTGTCAAAGAGTCTTTAAAGCAACATATCAATATTTTCGTATGCCCTAGTGTCTTGTACCTGAACATTGCTAATTTTTCTTACTGATATTTGTACTGCGACAACTACAGAGTAAGTATTAGTCTCCTCAAAGATCCTATTATGTGAACACCTTGAACCATTTGCAAACAATCTGGTTAATCCGTATCAGTGTGGAAAGCCAGGAAAGTCTACGATAGATAAGATATTCGCATTGCGGCAGATAGCGTCTATAGGGATGAGATATACAGAGCCGTGTCTAGTTTTGGCATGGAAAATGCACATTGCTCCATCAAGGTCGATAACAACATCACCGACTTTTGTTGTCAGAAAGGACTACAAGATGACGCGTGATTTCTTCAACATTATACATGAAAGGATTGTGCAAAATTATCAATCTAACATCAGAGGTATGACCTTTTAAAAGTCTGTGGAACTATTTGCATAAGCCGGCAACATTGACATAATTGGAAGAACGCATCGAGCTGTAAGTGGTTCGTGACGAAAGTGGCGAAAAAGGATTTAGGGGTTAATGAGAGCAAAACGAAATATATGCTGTCATTAAAAAAGGACAGTCAACATCGGTGAATTGGGCAGAACGTCACACTAGACAGCTACAACTTTGCGGTAGTTAAGAATTTCATCTACTTAGGTTCGACTGTAGCTACAGTTCAAACAATGACATCAACGCAAATATTAAGCGAAGAATCTCTCCTGCAAACTTTTGTTTCTTTAGATTAAGAAGGCATTTGAGTAGCAAAGCCATTTTATGGACAACTAAGGTGTCTTTATATAAGACCCTCATCAGTCCCAGTCCTGCTATATGGCGCAGAAGCACGGACGTTATCAAAGCCAGATGAAAAGACCATTGCCTGTTTTGAAATAAAATTTTTTTTACTGATTTTTGGTCCAGTTTGTATCGATGGAGAATTGAGGAGAATATACATCAACGAACTATACCGATTGTACAGCGCCATCGATCTAGTCAGAAGAGACCGTCCATCGCCTAAGAAGGCTAGGACATGTAGAACGATTGGACGTTAACGCTCTCGCCTGGAAAGTCTTTGAATCCATTCCGGAGGTAGGGACGTAGTAATGAAAGCCGGACTTTGTGTGAAAAACTGCAGATTAAAACGAATAACCACTGAATCATGATGATTATCTATATTACAGAATAGCGAAACAATGAGGTCAAAGAAATATTTTTTATTCAGTTTCTCTTAACATTAATCAAGTAAGGACAAAATGCTCCTCGGAGATTATGGAAGAAAATCAATAATTTGATAGAAAGACCGATGAAGTATGACGTCTATTGTTTAAACCTGCTCACAGTGAATGTATTGTTGTCATGGTTGTTTGTAAGGTTCCTTCAGGACAATGGATGATGAAAAGCAAAGAAGGAATTATATTTATTGTGTTGATAATCTTGCGAATACAGATGAAAATTGAGTGTTATTTTAATTCAGACTTAGATAGGTAATTAAATCAGGCACATACGTATGTTTATATGTATCTGTCATAAATTCTGAGATCTCTTTATGGTTTGACTGGCATTGAATTAAGATTAAGATTTTCTTAGCACACGTATCTCGTCGACTTATTGGTGGTTGTTCATCAAATTTATTTTGATGAAATGATCTAAAAATTAGCTGTTACATCTCCAATGATGCTTAGATTCCCATTATCAATGTAAAAAATGAAACGGACTGTGTGAAGGATTTTATTTGGATACAGATTTTGCGGACATGCATTGTGAATATCTAGGACACTTTTGAGAAGCGTATCAGTCGATAGTCGGAGATTGGAATGCAAAGTCGAAGGTCGTAGATACTAAAACTTGTCTTTTAATTGAATACCTAATCTTCGGAATACTAAATCTTTTCGTTTAATTTTGTAAATGCTAAATTTTGTAAAAACTAATTCGTATCTTTAATTATTAAGAAAAGGACTCGGTTGCGTCTAGACTGGGCATCCCTTTTAACACACACTGCCCGCAGTTGTAAAAAATAGTAAAAGGGAACGAAACTCTGTCTCACTTCCTTTGTGGGTGTCCGTCTTTAATCTTTAATTAAGTTCTAAGATACTTTCTAGTGCTTCCTATTTAAAAATAAAACGCACAACAAGAAATTAATTGAGTAAAAAAGCTGGAATGCCTTGAAAAATAATAGGATGCTTTGTATCCTAGAAGCCGTTGAATCATATAGTTTTGGCAGTTCATTTTTGGCTCATGGCGTAATGTGTTTCAATAAACATATTTTATTGAGAAATTTACCTTGCCACCCTGAAAATATATTGCTAGTGGAATCGCTAACCGAATTTGTGGCTTGGGTTTTGCTGCCAACAATAAAGGTTAGAGGTATAGAAATTTAAAATTAAATAAAACACATAAAAATCGTGGTAATGGCCATGGTATTAACTTTATTGGAAAGATAATTTCATGTTTTTTAGTTTCTATATACGATTTCGGGCATATAAGCGCCGCGACTGGCTCGAATAAAGCACAATCTGGAAGTCCAATTTTCAATCACTTTTTCGAGCAGCTGGGCGAATGTTGGCTTCCAAGTCATCCATCGTGTTTGGTTTATCAGCGTAGACGAGCGACTCCACACACCCTCACAAAAATAAATCCAAAGTTGTTAAATCACATGATCTTGGAGTCCAACTCACAGGTCCATTACGCAAAATTATGCACTCAACGAATTTTTCCTTCAATAAATTGATTATGGCGCTCGCTGTCTTCTTAAAACCACAGCTCTTCCGCATTAATGCAATTCACTTGGAGAACGAAAAAGTCAGTAATCATGGATCTATAGCGATCTCCATTGACTGTATCTTTCTGGCCGGCATCACTTTTGAAGAAATATGGACCAATAATTCCAGCAGCATACAAAGCACACCAAACAGTGACTTTTCTTTTTATGGATGAAATGGCGTCTTAATAATGGGTTGTGGATTTTTTTTCACTCCAAATATGGTAATTTTGCTTGTTGACGTAGCCATTCAACCAAAAACGAGGCTCATCACTGAACAAAATTTTGTGATGAAAATGAGGGTCAAGAGCAATCTCGTTGTCGTACGTTGAACGTACGACGAACACAATGGTCAAAAGGCTTCAATTCTTACACGAGTTGAACCTTGTAAGTTCGTAAACCAAAATCTTTTCGTAAAGTCTTACATAAAGTGAGTGGACACAGCTCCATTTGGGTACTTCTCAATACTACTCCACAGTAGCAATAGCTTCTTTGGTGCGCACTGTACGACGTCTCTGTGAATGTGTGTTATCAATTAGAGTATGTGTGATGCGAAAACGATCCATGGTTATTCGAACTACTTGCCCAGATGAACGATTATGTCGACCGTAAAATGAACGTAGTGCACGGTAAATTTCGCGAACTGAACCACGATTTTCGAAATAAATTTGTACAATTTGCAAGCGTAAGTGTATTCATGGTGAAATGGGAAACCAAACTGAGAACAAATCAGCTGTCAGCTGTCAAATTGGCTGTCGCTGGAAAAGGTATTGCCAATTTGAAAAACAAACATCTAAAAATCTAAACTGCGAACTACTTATTCGAACGTCTTTCAATAAAAATATTTGTCCAGGATTTGGGAATGAATGCAAAAGTAGTTACCAGTCATTAGTCATGAATTAAATTTGCATGTAAAAATTGACTGTGCCAACAGGCACTGGCCAGCAATGTTTTACCTAACTCTAGTAATGAACATGCAATTGTTTAATGTTTTGTGATTATCGGTTCGACACAGCCTTGTATCTACTGACTAGGTTTACGAGCCGGCAGTCTGTCCATTATTATGCAAAAGACTCAAGACCGAGTAGTCTGGCTAGTAGCAGTTTTTAGAAGCTGTATATTATTCATGGGCGTCGTGGCGTAGTAGTTAGTGTGTCGGATCACTACGCAAGAGGTTCCAAGTTCGAATCCCAGAAAACATCTAAAAGTTTTTTCACGATCCTACCTCTCGCGAACGTCTCACAAACATCCGAGAGTATTGTTGTCACGAGAAAGCTTCTCAAAACAAATTGCCGTTCGGATACGGTACTAAACTGTAGGTCCCTTCCATTCGTGTGAAAAAATATAACGCACACAACACGAGTGGTTGAGAGAAGCAAGGCCCTGGCACTTAAAGAGCTGTTGCGCCAAATATTTATTTTATATCATTCATTTACGTCCCCTTGATCGGGAGACTCGTTCGAGTGGTTTTTATTCTGACAGTTGGAAAGCGTTGGCACGCAAAGGATTTCCGACCCATTAGCTTAACTTGTTTCTTTCTTAAGACACTAGAAAGTATCTTAGATGCTCACATAAGAAAGAGCGTCGAGACTTCCTCACTACAAAAATCCCAGCAGGAGTATAACAGAAACGGCCCTCCTTGAGGTGTTGCAAACGATTGAGAAAATCATGCAAAACAAATAATATACACTTGCTATTGGAATACCTCAAGGTGGGGTCTTATGATAGTAAACAAAATTCTGTCAAAACTTCACAGAGACGGTATCAAGGTTGTCAGATATGCAGATGATGTAGCATTGTTATTAGTGAAATCATGGAAGGAGCGTTTTTGGATAATTTAAGCACTTGGACCACTAGTTGTGGAATCAGTGTAAATTTAAGCAAAATTGAACTGATTCTTTTTACCAACAAAACTACAATACCGACATTTATGCATTCATGGCTAAACAACTAATTACTTCCTTTATTCTCTAGTTTTTATGAGTTATGCTGCACCCAAAGCAAGAAAAGACGTGAAGTCGTAAAGAATTTGAAAACAGCAATTTAGTATACCGACGGTTCAAGGATGGACTGTGGGGTCGCTGTACCTTCCCGATTCATCCAGTGTCTTCCAGGAAGACATGTAGGTAATGTAATAAGACACAAGACTATACTCATTGATAATATCTCCATTTTCATTGATAGCCAGGCTGCTATTAAGGACCTGATTTCAATAACTTCATCTTTCCAGCGTGGGGAACAGTGTAGGGTAGAGTCCTCGTTGATAAGTTATCGGACCAAAATCAGTCTTCTCTGGATGCCACGTCATAGCAACATAGAGGGGGGTGAATGGGCCAACATGCTGGTGAACGGGGGTCTTCCCTTGACAGATCCCTTGCAGAGGTAATCCTCGTTCCAATGGGAATTTTCGAGAGCGAAATCTTTTCACACTTTCTATTAGTAGCAAAAAACGCTTAGACAGTTTGCAGGGTTGTGTCATTTCTAGGTAGATCTGGGCGAACTACAACTGGGCCAGAACACAACAACTTGAGAACATGACTCGGGTAGACCATGCGAAAATTGTAGCGATTAGCACAGGTCACTGGCCAGTAGGGTCGGTTGCGTCTAGACTGGGCATCCCTTTTAACACACACTGCCCGCAGTTGTAAAAATTGTAAATGGGAACGAAACTCTATCCCACTTCCTTTGTGGGTGTCCGACTTTTTCGACAACCTCAAAGACATTTCAATACCAGCATAACTTACACTCCTATTCTATTTTCGTTCGAAAAGTAGGCGTTACAATGGTGTTAAAAAGATTCACCTTTTCTGTCTTTGGATTGCGAAAAATTCATTAAGTTGAATATTCAATGTCAGTAAACCATTAAAGGCATAAGAAGCCATTGTGGGTTGACTACCCGCAAACGAAAACAGCATCGTAGCAAAAACGAAGAAAGAAAGGAAAATGGACTGTAGCTATCCCGGTGAATGAAATGTATTTTCTAATTAAAGCTTTCAAAGGCGGCCGACAAAACAAAAAGAAACCGAGAACTGGCAGTTTAATGCTTTCATCTGGATCAGTAAATAATCCGCCCACTCACGATAAAGAGGCCAAGGGCATAAATTACACGAACTGAAGTTTGTTCCGGCTCGTAAGAAGAAATGTTTTTCACTACTTTAGAGACAAACAAAAAAAAAATTGCACTTGAACATGAAATGGAAAGATATACTAGGAATGAAGTGATGGTGTATCAAGGTCATTATTTAAAAGTATTCAACTCTGGCGTATCTGCGAATATATTTGCAGATTACATTCGTTGCAGTCGATTTAAAAAATTGATTAACTCTTGTCAACCAGAGAACCTCACCTATGCAAATATCTCCCAGCGAGACTACTACTCAAAGCCGTACGAATGCGAACGACCTTCAGGCGTAGGAGGATATACGAGTAAGTAAATAAAGGAGGCACTTTCAAACTTGTCACCGCTGTAATTGTATTTGGCTCACACTCTCCTTTCTTTTCCTTTTAACAAGAAGAAATATAACTTTTTACGGCAGAAAATAATTAGTTTAATTTTAAGCACACATTTCTAAGCCTTAAGCATTTAACAAACATACGTGTTCACGCAGTTGAATTTGAGCTCGGGGTACAAAGGACCAAAGTAAATTTTGTCCTCTTTTGTTATGACTTTTGTTTCTAAATTACCTCTTCTTATAACTAACTTCTACAGTAAACTAATTATGAGTCTCTTGTATGGACTTTGTGAAAGTTACTTTTATGTCCCAAACTTTAAAGTTTTCTACTTGAAGCAGCTGAGAGGACTACGGCTTCACGAACAAACTCATTTAATGTAAATTTATCATGGCATTGCTTTAATTTAAGGATTTAATAAATTTTGATAAATGTTTTAATAATTAACAAATAATTTTTGGAAAGTCAGATGATGCTCTGGTGACAATAATTTAGATATTGGCCGGGGATCTACATACGTAAGTGGAAAATACATAGTACTTCATGGATATATGGGTACTTGAAATTTTGATTTAATGAGAAACTCGAGAAAATAAATAATTGTGATAAACCAATGTATGAAAAACAAAACATTTATTTGCATCACAATTTTTTATAAGGGAAATAGGGAAACCGAAGTGTATGTACCTACCTACTCGTATACTCGTTCTTTGGCATTTCGGGTTACAGCTCGGGCTATTGGCATGCACGATTCGAAAACCTGAATACTCGATGCCAGGAATATGCCTACGTACTAACCCACACCGTACACACTTCAACGACTCTCCCCGCAGGACTACCGTTAAGTATTACTTCGCGGAGCTAGTTAGCCACTTATGCTCATCTTGCCCCGTTTGCTGGTTCAGTATTGGTTTCAGCGCTTTACGTTCTTTGTTCCATGCTAGATGCCGTCTGGGCTTGGTTTTCACTGCTGCTCGCTCGATGTTATCATAAGATTTACAATATTTTTGTTAGTTGATGTTTCTTCAATACTTTCCTCTAGTTCTCTGCGCTCTGTACGGAAACGTGGTCCCTGAAGAAATACGTGGTTCGCATCTTCTCTGGCCTCTCCGCAATTTAAACAAATAGGAGCTTCATCGAGATCATGTTATGAGCCGGCTAAGCTATAAATCTAATTCTTCGTGGTGCCGGTCCATCAATTTTTTAATATCCAATATAAGTCGGTAGATCCATCTTCCCTTCGACGACTAGTGCCATCTCTCCTGTCATGCTCTCATGCTTCGCTGTCTTTCTTGATATGTTTGACTGAAGCTCGAGATTCCTAACTTTTGCTAACTTAGGTCCTTTGTAGATCACTAGCCAAGATATCTGCTGATAGCATTTCTGTCATTCCATCATCTGATATCGTCCGAAATGCACAGCACACCCTCAGTGCACATAGTCGGTTGACGGAGTAAATCCTTCTAAAGGGTGGTTAAATTTTAAGGGCCGATGTTGAATGTGAACCACACCTAAACGTCAAGTTTTTTTCTGCATTTCATTCAACATTTCTCAATTTCAGACTAACTCAATTTGAACCATGGAAAGATACACAATTGAGCAACGCGTTAAAGTTATTCAGGCTTATTATGAAAATGGGCGTTCAAATCAAAATGCATATCGTGCATTTCGTGATTCTTTCGGTCAATTTAATCGTCCAAATGTGCGTACAATCGGAAAAATCGTGCAAAAATTTGTGCAAACCGGGTCTGTAGGAGTTGTGAAAACACCAGTGCATGCTCGTACAGCTCGTACTGCAGAAAATATTGCTGCTGTTCGCGATAGTGTGGCCGAAGAGCCGTCCACCTCAACTCGTCGTCGTGCCCAACAATTGCACCTCTCACGCTCGTCGTTGATGAGCATTATGCATAAAGACTTGCATTTACGCGCTTACAAGGTGCAATTGACTTAAGAACTAAAGCCTCTTGCCCATTTCAAGCGTCGTCAATGGTCACAATGGTGGCAAGAAATGGCAACAGTGGATGATCAATTTTCGAAGAAAATCATCTTCAGTGATGAGGCACATTTTCACCTCAGTGGATTCGTCAATAAGCAGAATTGCCGCATTTGGGCGAATGATAATCCAAGAGTGATTGTCGAAAAACCAATGCACCCACAAAGAGTGACTGTTTGGTGCGGTTTATGGGCTGGCGGCATCATCGGGCCGTATTTTTTCCAAAATGAGGCCGGTCAGGCAGTTACTGTGAATGGTGTTCGCTATTGTGAGATTATAACGAACTTTTTATGGCCCGAATTGGAAGATATGGATGTGGACAATATATGGTTTCAACAGGATGGTGCCACTTGCCACACAGCTAACGAAACAATGGCTCTTTTGCGCGACAAATTCAATGGCCGTGTTATCTCACGTGGTGGCGATGCCAATTGGCCGCCAAGATCATGTGATTTGACACCGTTGGACTTCTTTCTTTGGGGCTATTTGAAAGAAAAGGTGTACGTCGATAAGCCAGCAACAATTCAAGAGCTAAAGGATGAGATAATTCGACACATTAACGGCATAGAACCTCAATTATGCCTCAGCGTCATCGAAAATTTGGACCATCGGATGGAGGTGTGCCGCCGAGGTCGCGGCGGCCATTTGGCCGATATTCTGTTCCATACATAATTGAACCATACCAATATTATCATAATAAAAAGATATGACAGTAATTTCCTAAATAATTTGTGTTTTATTCAAAATCGGCCCTTAAAACTTAACCACCCTTTAGAAGGACTCAATTGTCACTGCTTTGACCCATATTGGTGCCGCATACATTATGATGGACTCATATCGGATTCCAATCCTGAGAACTCTATCATATATAATGTTCCACAGGATAGGTCTCAATAGGATCCTTGTGGAACTTCGCCAGATATGTGATACTGCCTTAAGGTCCATTCACAGTAACTTTTTTTCTAGTCACAGCAATATGCGAATTTCACTTGTCATTCGTTACCACCAAGAATAAAGCAAAAGAATTGTGAAGTTAAACTCTCGCGAATGTTTTGGTCACGCGAATATGGATTGCGTTCCACATCTGTGGAATGTGAATAAAATTTGACAGTTCGCAAGAAGTATTCGCCAATTCGTGTAAAAATCAGCGAATTGTTAATATCTTCGCAGAAACTAATTAAAATTTATCTTTTTTTCTATTAATCGATAGATAAATTAAGCTCTGTTCGTTTGGAATAGTAAAGTTGTCAATTGTGTGCCTTTAAATGTACTAAAAATGGTTTGTTCGTAGTTCGTCTATTCGCCGGTCGCTGAACTGTGAATGGACCTTTAATCTATCAGCGGTATAGAAGAGCAGAAACCGTTTCTCGAAATAGCTTAGTGTTATTTAAATTAAAAACCATGGCACCATCATTGACGTAAGAGAGTGCACTATAAGTCCACGATTTGCAGAGTTGAATGCATTTTTGGCGTCCAATATTATTACGACACCACATTACCTTTGCACCTCTTCTCCATATTCTGCCCTAAATAGCTCCTTCCAGGGTTATAACTGCCCTCCGTATAGCATCTATAGTTGATTTGAGAGTAATCAGTCGGTTGTGTCTAATAGGCATATGAGATGGTATGACGAGGGCTCATCTAGATATTTCGGAGTCTCAGATTAAGGGTTTGGCGTGTGTTCGAAGTCATATTCTCATTGAGCATTTCCATTGAATGAACAAAAGAACATTTGGGGGAACGATTTAAAGATTTGGGCATTTGTGTTAACTTTTTTGATCTCCATGTCTGTGTAGAAGAGAATTGGTAGTATGATGAGTGGAAAATATATGTATGTTCGAATTTTGTTTGTTCACGGTCCCAGCTTTGGCGAACGTCTGACAAACATTCGAGAGTAAAACTGTCATAAAAATGCTTTGTAATTACGAGCTTAGGAAAAAGAAAGTACATTGTAGGTCCCTCAAATTCGTGCGGGTAGGACTGGGTCACACAAACTAGTCCATATATCACATTTCTAATTTAAAAAAAATCGAAAAAAAGGCAACAAAATTTGAGTTTTCGAAAGATGCTTAAACATTTTTTTTTTTGCCTTGTGTCCATGGCTTTGGATTCTTACATATGCAGATACGCAGAAATGTATATATGATTATATAATTCTTAATTTTTTTTTTAGTTCCTTGTATTAATACTGGGTAGGAGGTGGGGTTTGCTTTTACCATGAAAATGCTTTGCTTTTGTAATGCGTTTTGAGCCTTCTTTTAATGAAATTTTATCAGAAGAAACCTATTTGGATTCGTGGTGAAGATTTTTATTTGATTTGAAACACGGTGAGGCAAACAAAATATCTTTTTCTCTTGACCTGACCCCAAAATGACATCTTTGCAATCAGAAGGTTTATAAATTTTGGTCCGGTTATGTTCTAACATACACTCTGAATTTTAAAAATGAGGCGACATTCACAATGGATGCGAGTATTTCCATGAAAATTGGCACCGAAAGTGGATGCAAAAGTTGCAGTGTTCCAAGTGACATTTAAGAACTTCCTGTACACTGAAAACGACAAATTTGATTAAACAGGAAATGTGTACGAGTACCTACTTACTTTTTGGATTTTCCAATTTTTACAAAGATTACCTCTGTCGATAATGATTAAATTAAATAAATATCAATATCCCCTTGAGTTACTCTACAGGATATTGACTACTTGGTTCCACAACTCAATCACTTTAATAAATTACAAACATAAAGTGACTGTGAAAAATAAATAATTCCTTGTGATTTCTATCGTTCAGAATTCTATTTACGTCCTGTCAGGCAGGAGCTATTCAAGGGGTGAAGTATTGAAATTAATTATTAACGTTATTGACTTGTTAGGGGAGAAATATAGGGTACATTGTCGCTGACGTGCAGTTTTGGGCGGGTGTCGGAAATTACATTGATTGATTCAAATATTTGTTTGGACTTCATTATTCATGAAAAGGAAAATATGTCTTCACAGCGAATTAATGGAATTGGAAGTGACATACTGGTGGGCATTAGTTTAAAGTTGGGATTTCAGAGCATGAAATATGTCAAAATGCAGCAAAAATCCTTTTTAGTGCTATCTGTTAATGAAAACAGTTGTGCAGCTGGGTAGTTATAGGAGCTTCCCTGTAGCAATTGTTCTTGCCCAACTAATTACTATTAAAACAACCGTGGCATTGTCATACATTGAACGAGTTTTAAAGGAAAACTAAAAAATATATTACGCATACGCCCGAGTATATCCCGACTAACTAGGTGAACAAAATTAATCTTTACTGTGTGTCTATAATGACACAATCAATCAAATGGGTTGGATTGAAAACAAATATTTACTTCGACTGATTAATTTCGATATCGGATATGGTAGCTAGCAAACAGTCATAATCCATCAAGGCCTATGGTGACAAAAACAGAAATCGATTTCGAATACAACTTCGCTCATTAAGAACCTAACAGAATTTATATGTACGGTTTATCCTTGAATAGAACCACCCATTCTATAGACACAGAAACATTATGCCAGATTGTATGGCATCTATCCCCTACTTTCCTTCTCAGGCGAGAAGAAAGGGTATGCAGGCAACATTTGATGAGTTTATGGTGACTGCCAAACATAACAGAGCTCAATTTATCCCTTTCTTTCTCATATTCATTTGTGAAGGATTCATGCGAAACTAGGATATTTTCGAAGGGAAAAATGTCATATGGTCTACTGTCTACTTTAAGTATTTTCCGCTAGTTTTATCCCTTTTTGATGATTTTTTTTCCTCACCCTTTTGTCTGATTCTTAACTTTTGTTTTAATCTTCTTTTGTTGCCTAATGGTTTGATTTTTCCGGTTCTGAGATACATCAGGAATGTCACAGTTTTGCATATTGTATGATACCAACAATAGTAAGGGTTACCCAAAGAAATTGTGCGGTGGCTAAAATAAAAAGGACTGCTGAATTGAAAATTCAGATGTGAAAAAGACGCAAACTGATGTTTGAAACCAAATTTTGTCTTCTGATTCTATTACAGATTGGAAATAGAATGATGTGTCACGCTCCCATGTCAATTGAACCTTTGATAGAAAAATAGGAAAATAACCTACGCTGTAAATAATAAAATATGCGGAATATGAACGTGCATAGAATTTATTTTCAATGGAAATAAAGAAATCTTGTAGAAAACTGGGAATTTTACAAAACATGTTTTGAATTTTTTAAGCCGATTCTATCAGCCTCTGAATTATAATCAAATATATTTCATCTACTTACAAAGTACTCAATTGGGATACATATTATCCCCAGATTTCCATACTTCATTATTATAATCAAAAGTTATATGTTCACATTCAGGAACTTCTCGCTCTAGTAACAAAAATATAACTGCGGTCTCGGAGAGACCAACAACTGGACTATAACTTCAATAATCCTTAAATCAATAGTATGTGACAGCTTACAAACTGAATACCTGATTCCTTATCTAGACAGGGAGAAATGGGGAGTGAACACCGCCATTCCCAGCTCAGAAATCGCCATATACACAGAAGTATCTAAGATGAAGGAAGGAACAGGTGCAGGTATCTTTTCAGAGAAACTCGGTATTTCCACTTCCATACGTCTTCCAGATTCATGTAGCCGAGTAGTCTCCATTTACGTGGACTGCCATTAAGGCATTGGAAGCGGCAACAATAACATTGAAAGTAGTTAAACTCCGTCGCGCAGAACTTGTGTGTGCACACAGAACAATGTTCAAAATTGTGGGGTGGCACATCATAATGTTTAAATCGAATATGAAATGGCCAGTGGTGAGGTCCAGTCGATGTGCATCATTAACAGGTGCAAGGGTCCATGCACCACTCTCATATATGAAGTACATAATAATGGGAAAATTCCTGACTATAGCAATGGCCATGGTGTAGTGGTAACATCATTGCTTGTCACGCTGCAGGTTCACGGTTCGAATCCTGATGTAAAGAATCATCTATTTATTTTGCATGAAATAAATAAAAAAGTCGATCAATTGCGAAAGCTAAGCAAACTCTACTGCGAAGGCATAACACTGGCAGTAGAGTGGTATCAAAAAAATACTGTGAATCATAAGCAATGAAAATAACAGCAAATCAAAAACACTCTCCATATCCGGACGCCTTTTAATATGGACATCGTAAAAAGGCGAGCTAATCTAAGTATATATGGACTCTTTGCTTAACACTTGAGCTACAGTATAGCGTCTGTTTACTGTCCGCCGCGATGCTCGCTTGAAAAAGACGACTACTTTCGTGTGTTCAATGCCTTTGGTTCAAATTTCCTTATTGGTGGAGACTTCAACGCGAAGCACACCTTCTGGGGTTAAAGATGTACATCATCTAAAGGAAAAATTCTCTATGAAGTGGCAAATGAATTCGGTTGTTGTTTTTATTCGACAGGAAAACCCACCTATTGGCCCACCGACTCAGAAAAAATTCCCGATCTTATCGATTTTTCGTTTCAAAAGGTATTTACGATAAGTTTATTACAGTCGAAGAAAATTTTGATCTCTCTTCTGATCACTCTCCGGTAATTTTATTACTTAGTGAAGCGTTGATCAAGAAAGAAGGACCTCCAAGACTTACTAGCAATAGAACAAATTGGGAGGGCTTTAGAAATGATTGCGAAACAAATTTCGCCTTAAATATATCACTTAAAACACCTTGTGAGCTGGAAGAGGAAGTTGATCGTTTCGTGGAAGCAATCCAAAGAGCGGCATGGACAAACACTCCTTCGAGAAGCTATAAGATTAATCACAACGAAAAGTATCCCAGAGAAATCATTGAACTGGTGAGGGAGAAAGGAAAAACACGAAAGAAATGGCAAATCACTCGTGAACCGCAGCATAAAACGATCCTTAACCGACTATGCAATCGCCTTAGAGATAGTATTCGGAAATTTAAAAGCAATAAGATAGGGACCTATCTTGAAAATCTCTCCGCTGAAAGAGAATCAAATTATTCACTTTAGAAAGCGCTGAAAGGCATCCGCGAACCTCAAATGCAAGCGCCACCAATTCGGAAAAACGGTGGAAATTGAGCCAAGAGCGACAAAGAAATGGCAGAACTTTTTGCTTTGCACTTAGAAGAAATGTTTAAGCCATTCGACAGCCCTTTGATAACGCCCGACTCCCCAGTCACGACATCTGACAACTTTAGAGTAAAAAAAAGTTCCATTGATTGAACTGAGGGAAGTGATCAAAAATTTAAAGACGAAAAATGCACCTGGTTACGACTTGATAACGGCGCAGGTGCTCAAGGAATTGCCGAATAAAGCTCTTATCAAACTGCTATATTTGATTAACGCTTAGTTCAGATTGCTCTACGTTCCGAGACAATGGAAAGTCGCCGAGATTATAATGGTCCTGAAACCAGGTAAACCTCTGAATGAGAAGAAATCATATCAGCCTATTTGCTTATTGCCGGTTATATAGAAAAACTACTTTCTAAACGACTACAACCCGTAATCGACGAAAGACGTCTGATTCCTGAGCATCAGTTTGGATTTAGAATCAAACATTCTACAATCGATCAAGTCCACAAAATAACTTACGTAATTGAGAAAACTCTCGAAGAAAAAAAGATTTGTTGTTGTATATTTCTTGACGTGTCACAAACATTCGATAAGGTTGGAGTATTAATTGCAACTATTACTGCCACGGCAACTCTTTCTAATCTTACGATCGTATCTCACCGAAAGACTTTTTCATGTTAAGTACAGAAATGATTACCCTGAGTTCAAAGAGCTTACGCCCGGAGTCCCACAAGGAAGTGTCCTTGGCCCGCTTCTGTATGTACTCTACACGCGTGATATTCCGCAGGAAAGAAACTGCATCGTCGCCACGTTTGCGGACGATACGGTGATATTGATAACGGGCAATTGGGGCAGCAACTGAAAAACTGCAAGCGCTAAAGCTAGTATGGACGTATGGTCTACAACTATGGGGTTGTACCAGAAAAAGCAATAGAAACATCCTACAAACTTTTGAAAATAAAGATCTGGGAATTCCCAGCGTCGTCGAAGAGATATCAAAATTTGCTCGTAAACACAAGGATCGTATTCACGGCAATTGTAACCATACCGTCATTCAATTACTTGACGTCGTCTGCAAAGGATAAAACCTTTTGACCTCGCCGGTCGTGAAAACCGTAGCAACTTCCACTGTAATTTAACCTGCCTAAAGTGCTACATTCTTTTTAATTACATACGAACACCTTTTTCCAAAAATCACTAGTCTCGTAAGCGAAAATAAAACTATTGGATAAGCGTCGGCTTAACTCGTAGTATTAATATTGGAGAGAGAGGTGTTTTTAGTGAGTAAAAATCTCAGACTAGCCACTCGTATCAAGCAATAAAACTGGTCCACAAATTCCTTAACCTCACTCCGTCCGTCATCACTGACTGAAAAAACAAAATATTTTTTTTAAATTTGCAGATGTTGTTCCTAATCTACGCAACGAAAACCTTTCTTCTTCAAATTGAACTCCATCTAAGTACAAAAGGCAATCACCATCAGGTGGTGGATATTTAATTCGTTAAGTTGTTATTAAATTTTCTTCCTGAATTCTCAATAATCAGAAAGATAAATTGAAAATTCTTCAGGAAGATGAAGTCAATGATAATTTTTAAATGACTTCCGTCCACTCAAACCGGAAGCAGGAACAAATTATGCAATAAATTCAAGTTAATTTGCAACAGTTGTTTGCTAAATGATAGCGCATTCATCATCGTTATGACTATGGTGCGGGACTCAATAATTAGCTAGGATAATTGAAAAGTAGCGAAAATTTAATGGAAACATCTGGTGAATGGAGGTTCTTATTGATATTTTCTTACATTTTATTAAAAATCCCAGTCGTTAGATAAAATAATGAGAAAATTAGAGACTAAAAGATGAGATGTACGAAAGATACTACCAGAGTTATTTGAAAATATTGCCTGAGTCTTCTTGGTTGAATTTCGGTTTGATGGCTGTAGGATACATAGTTGTCATTATCCTCCCATTCGCAGTCTTCTCCTACCCATTATTTCTTTAATTTTTGCCCATCAGTTCATCTGCGTGTTCTTAAATTAATAGTCTTTGGGCTAACCCCACAACAAAAACTCAGATCTATCTAATTTCAATCAATGAACCCCACTTTTTATATCCAATTTCGAAAAGGATACCAAATAAAGTCATTCACCACACACAGCTTTCACTTTCATATAAACTTCTCGTTTGGATAAAAGGTGTCGAAATTAACGTTTTGTGAGAGAGTTGTTATGGCCATAACATTAACATTAACGATTGCGACTGATGACGTTAAGATGATAACCTTACCTGGGATACTAATGGATTCCATTTTATGTCTTTTCGTAATAAAGTTCTACATACACGTGCGAAAAAGTTCGCTTAAGGTAATTTAACCTCTGCATGTAATAGCTTCGCATTTAACTAAGGAACCAATACTAAATGACTGCTCTAGATGGCGATGTTAAATGTTTATTGTGTACCATAAAATGACTCTTACTGATATGTAATTATGGAGAGTGTTTGATCCATCAATGTGTGTCATTAGAAATGTCCCTCAATATTATAGCAAATGGGGCTTTATGAGTTCCTACACAGTAGAGTTATTGGCGACCAGACAACTAAATTAACTACAAGTAGCTATTGATATTCATGCTACAACTTGTTATCCTTAATAGCCTTTGATCTGTGATTCGGCTCAGAGGACAACATGTTTTAAGTATCATATTCAACTTTTTCACAAAGAAAGAGCAACCAAAGTTCTGTTCTAAGCAAAACAGATTATACAGATACAAGCAATAATAAGATACATTGGGCAGTAAGTTTCTTACACAGAAATATGGTTGAACATTTTTTGATTAATAGCTTTGAATGTCCTTTTCCTTTCTCAATTACAGCTTCCATTCCTGCAGTAACAGTAACTTCCCATGACTGGCAATAAATCTCTAAAAGAGCTGACTAACAATTTTTACAAAATAGAGAGGAGACTATCCAGTATTTGGCAGATACTTTTTGATGTCATTATTCTTCTGACAAAGACCACCTCTCAACACCCGTATTTATAGGTTTCACGTAGCTAGCAATTGACTGTAATGGTCTTGAGAAATAAGTTGTAGTAGGTGTTGAATTCTGTTATTGCACATTTAGTTTTTTCTTACCGACTTTTCTTAACTCCTTTGTCCTCTTATGGGTCTCAGGGTATCTACTACGTCTCTCCTATGGGAAGATGTATATACGTATCAGCTCCAGCTAACATTTATCTTATTGCTGAGGTTCTTCTTCAATTGTTCTGTGCCAAGTTTTCCGAGGTTGACCTGATCTTCTTCCCTTTTGGGTAAATGGGTTCATTGTATTAGCTAACGCCCTTCCCAGGGTATTAACAATCCACGGTCACTTTCGCTTATATTTAATTTCATCGCTTCTGGCCCACTCTCTCGCTGTTTGTCCAAAAAACATGCAATATTGTTCCGAGACAATTATGGAAAATATTTTGTAGTTTTATCGTTCCACTTGTGTTCAATTTTAAGGGAATTTCAAGGTCTCTTAAGCTTTTTTTTTATGCGCAGATACAGAGTGTCCTGCGATATTTCTGTAGAAGTCTCATAGAGTTTCGGAATACTATTAAACAATCCCACGTTGTTTTTCTGTCTACGATGAGAGATGCAAATTGGGACCTATTCTTGAATCGACAATGTACTGTAGTTTAATAGAAAATCATCGTTGCTCTTCTTAGCTGATACACTCCTCAACCAAAACCAATAGAAAATCATAAAAATAAGCCTCCGGGAGTTAATTGCTAATCGTAGTTTTTTGAAGTAAATTTATCTGGTTTACTTTTTTTTTGTTCGTTCGCGCATTGAATTTTCGAAAAATATCTTATAAGGGCTATACAACTTTTTTGACCATAGCTATATCCCAAATTTGAGTGCCATGCTTACCATGCGACTTATATGTATCGGAAGTGGATTAGATATCAACTTTGAATGAAATCTTCTAAGCCGCAATCGAGATATAGAAAGTCCGATAATTACCTATTATGCCATTATTCGAATTTCTAGGGAAAAACTCAATACGCGGTCTTTTTGCAAACGTCCATATTACTATAGATATGCATTTTTGCTGTGATCTATGAAACAGTTTCTGAGAAAATTCCAATCTTTCAAAATTGATCCATAGTAAAGGACCATTAATCTTAAGGTTAGAATGAAAATTTCGATTTCACCTTTAGGTATAGACCCACAAACTCCAGATGCGAAGCTTGAAGTAAATTCGTAAAGCTGTATAGGTTATAGTCAGAGGTGCAGACAGATGGACAAACAGAGAGACTGTCAGATAGACAAACGAACAGATGGACAAAATGGTCAGGCGGACTTTTTTCCTAGTTTCTCTTTAATAGTAATTCCAAGACTGAAGGCCTCACGAGCAGTTGATAAACCTCCGAGATTAAATTCGAAAAGAGCTTCTTAAATATACTCTTCTAAAGTGTTAATGAACTGCAGATATCCTCCATTCGTGTGAGAACTAAATCACGCCCAGATGTGGTGTTAGCTAACGTCAAACTATTTTGCTATTTATTTGCAAACTTGAGAAAGCTCTGCGCAGTATTGTCTTTGACAGAATAAAGCCTCATTTCCATAATCTGATAGGTGACTTCCAATGCTCCTTGAGGTTTCATATGTCAACAGTAAACAAAACCTTATTACAATGCAGCAAGTGATAGTATCAGAAGAAAATAACTCTAATTAATCTGTCTGAACAAGACTCGCTGCTGCATTAAAAGTAGAGAAGGTGGTATTGAGTGTTGAACTTAAGTTACTATTACCAACAATTTTTGCGAGTTTAATATGTCGCCATGTGACTTCTTGGAAATACTTAGAATGACTCTTACTCCCTAATATTAAAAAGTTAAGTTGTATGTTGCTAAGTTTTAAGCGTTGTAGCCGTATAACTCAAGAACGGCTAAATCGATTTTGATGCTGTTTACACTGTTGATTAGATACTTTATCGGAGAATATTTGCGAATAGCTAACAATCATACTTTAAGTCGCAATTATAAAAAAATTTCCCAAAACCCATTTTTTTAATGAAATAAGTAGTCTTCTTAAGTTATTCTGAGACTGGCTCTGAAGCAGGGGATGCTTTTTTTTCTCTTCTTCCTCCCGTGCGTATGTATATTATGTGGTTATAGCTGCGCAAAACACTTGTGTTTCTGTTTGCGCAGTCAGTGAAACGATAGTGAATTTTTGATTGATGTGGTGAAAGGTATCAAAGCTAGCGATATAATGTTCTACATATAAAAAATCTGAGGTAAGCTCATTCATTTTGAAGAAACCTATCATTGTAATATAAATCGGTGTTCAAGTAGGGGTAGGTATAATATGTATAACAATCCTCAGCTGAAGAATAATATCCACTTGTGCCCCGTACTCCGGACAAAGACGACAAATTAATAATATTAAACCTAATCATTTAGTTCTTTTGTGCTCAAAAAGTTGAGAGAATGACGGAACCATATCTCTGCAATACGAAATGAATCAATTTAAGCTTGAACAATGTTTTGAAATACTGAAAACTTATTTCCAAAGTGTTATGAATACCCTTATACTAATTTTAGGACACGGGCGTTTTGAGGAAGGGCAAGAGACAGAGAGAAAGACAGATTGGTGTAGTTGGTTTGAAACTCAGCTGGTATTAAGTTTCAGTGAACTCCAAGGGTGGCTGTCCAGATAACTGGGGAGCATGTTTGTTTTTGCCTTTTTGTCGTTGCTCATGATTCACAGTATTTTATTCCGTCCTCCTGATGTCATCATTATGATCAAGTAGCATTTTAGACATATGACCGCCCTACTGCCAGTGTTATGCCTTCGCAGTAGTGTTGACATAAGCTGTCGCAATTGATCGAGTTTTTATTTATTTCATGCGAAATAAATAGATGATTATTGACATCAGGATTCGAACCGTGAACTTGTAGCGTGACAAGCGATGATGTTACCACTACACCACGGCACTGTGTAGCCGGAGCAGTGCAAATTTTGAAATCGGTCGAAATAATACACCAATCGTGCCAGCTGTACACAAGTTTGTTAAGAAGGCTCATGAGATTGCGATGCTAATTGATGACTAAGTTATCCTCGTATTTGACCTGTACGATTAGCCGAGAACCTCAGGTCGCCACAGATCTCAGCAGCTGAACATTAGCCTAAGGATAATTATGCATAAACTCCTCGGATTATTCCCTTACAAGATCCAACTTACTCCGGAATTGGAACAAAATGAACAATCCACTTTGTTATCGCTTCTCTGTTCAGGCTTTAGAGCAACTCCAAATTGAGGTCGATTAGCGGCTATGTAAACAAGCTAAACTGCCGTATTTGCTGCTCGGAATGCATCCTCGGCGTCTGACTGTTTGGTGTGGTTTGTGAAATATCGGCATTATTGGCCCATTTTTCTTCGAAGATGAAGCGTTTCAGCACAATATTGATCAAGCTATACCTGAAATAGAGCCCCGCACCATCGAAAATATACTGCAAACTGGGGTTGGCAGGATGGGCTACAGCCAAGTCTGCTGCGGCTGCCATTTAAATGGATTTATTTTCCATAAATAATCGAAGAGTGTACCCTCTTCAATAAAGTAAATAACTTTGAATGGATTTATTTTTATAGCAATTTTAAAAAGAAACCGATGGTCCATCCTTTATATTTAATTAGGCCTTAACCTTGCTCTTGGTACTGTGGTTAAATAAATTACGGCTTACCATGGATAAATATCCTTTATTACCAACGGATGTCTCAATTCATCTATATCCGTTGTTGGTAGTGTATGTAAAAAGATATCATTTGATTCAAATGTTCATATAAAAACAATGAATTCTTTGACCTGCTTTGCCTAAAATTCATCAAATGTCGTTATTTCCACCTGGAGAATTCTTTTTCGGCTACCTTCTTGAACCAAAACAATACCTTTCAATCAGCTTATCTTTTGTTAGCCCTCACCGAAAGACTACTAAATGAAATGAGACAAAAAAAAAAACCGACTTAGCACCCAAATCCCACCAAGTTGAAGTGCTAAATAATCCCAAAGTAAATAACTTATTTTTAGCCAGTATGTTGTGAATGAAGACAATGAAGATTTTTTCTCCTTTAACTTAGGTATGTCTAAGGAAAAAGGTCTTACTTTTCTACATACAGATACATCGTGAGTCGGATAGAAATTATCTTTGATGAGTGATAAATATTTCAGATAGCACCAATATGAATTCTTATGTGGATAGCATAGCATGTTCTGCCACTCGTTCCAATTAAATCCTTCGGAGTTCTCGTCTGTGCTGCTTATGATGATTGAGTGGACCATATTTTGTGGAGCGAAACGAACCCTTTTTTATTTCTTGTTGTATGAAATTATGGCACGTGTTGCTTACTAATTTTATTTATGATTCTATGTGAAATACAGCTGTGGTATAATTTTTTTTATTTTACTGCTAAATATTGCAATTAAGGTAGATTATAATTAGATAGATAAGTCTCTCACTTAAGAAATAGATTCATTCGGGCTGGAATTTTTAAATTCCATTTTTCTTTTCTTTTTCCGGCTTCCTTTGGGATGAAAAATCTATTTTTATGCAGTGGGTGAAATGATATTGGATTTTTTGGTTTGATTAACACGGAGAACAATCATGGATAGAGAAGGCTATAATATCATCGTCATCATCATATTCCCTTTAATCCCGGGAGGAGCAAATAGCGGTAACAAATCTTTTCCATCTTTCTCGATCTGCAGCTAGATATTTCAGATATGGCCACGTTTGACTGTTCGACTGTTGATCTTCACGCTGTTCTTGGTATACTAACTTGCCGTGCACGCAGAGGATTCCATTCGAAGGACTGCTTCGCAATGTTGTCATTTATGTTCATCAGTGTATTTAGCGTCATTTTTGCAGCCTTATCTCGACATCCAACAGCTTCTGACACAATCTACGACACAATTTCTAGTTGAATATAATTTGCAGCCAACCCAAGGAATTTTTAGGATATATCTTAGACAGTTGAATTAGAAGAGTCTCAACTTAGGGCGCACAGTGGTGTGAGAAGCGAAAAAAATCAAAATTTTCAAATTGTTTGAAACACTACGTAGTTTTGTATTCTGGAAATTTATAAGTTTGATAATACATTTCGATGGAATTGAGAAATATTTACACTTATGACAACAGTTGCAATACTTTTAAAGTCGCTACATTATGTAACCATTTTTAGTGCATACAGCGAAGGGCCTTGTATTCTAGTAAATATCTGTTCTGCGTCAAGTTGATAATAATTTGAAAATTTAAATACGTTTTACAGCATGTCTGAAGGAAACGTTAACGTTATCATAATTTTTATTTTCTAATTCTTCAAGCAATTATGGATTTTCTAAGTAAACGGTCGAAAAATCAATATTTGCAAAAGTTCCGTAAACCAGATTCTTCTCCATTTTGTTTCTTATTTAAAAATATTCTTTAGACTCTTACCTAAATAACTGTACCATTTCCAGCTGCATCAACCTGCGTCCCCGTTTGTCAGTTCAATAATTCTGTTGAAAAGTCTGTTTTGTTCAAGTCTGCCATTATATTCAGATCTCCCGCCGAAGCTATTTGATTTTTTCCTCATTCGGTCGTTAGAGTTTGTTCGAACAAGTACGTACGTACATCTGCATATGTATTTATATATATATCTCACGATGGAAAATTTTCAGTTGACGTATCGCGAAATAGTAGAAATAATTTTAGACAGTGACCGTGATATTGTGCGGTGCGTGGAGAAAGTGAAACTGATTTCCCTTATCTAACGCCTTATCACTTAGAGGAAATTCAAAGTTACTTACTCGTACACAAGGTATTTATACCTCACTTTAATAGAAAATGGAAAAAAGCAAGTCGTTTCATTAAAAAAAAATGAGGCTTGGCTGACAAATGCATGCTCTATAAATAATATTGATACAATAACAGAAAGGGGTTGCCCGTCAAAGCCTTTTGAAGAGCGTGGTTTAAGAAGCCAAGAAATGAAAATTGAAAATCTAAAAGAAAACGTTTCTGAACAACTAATAAAACCAGCTGCCAAATCAATTCCACTTCTCGAGGACAGGCCTTCAGGATTCAGTGCTGAAAAAGCTTTGACACTAATTGCGGATGCCTCTCTCTCAAAACACCAGTATGAAATTTTGAGGAAGTCGGCAAAAGAAGAAGGGTTTGACATTTTTCCTTCGTACCAAAGAGTACTGGAAGCTAAAGTACTGTGTTATCCTGAAAATTTGGTCAAAATGCCCCTACAATCATTACACGAAGAGAATTTTGATGACTAAAACTAAAACTCAATTGAATTCTATCAGCCACGAGCTTACCTTAGTTTCAAAATGGGGCTGAGATGGCTCTTCAAGACACAGTGAGTACAAGCAAGCATTTACAGATCATGATAAAACAGACGCAAATATGTTCCTCACATGTGTAGTTCCTTTGGTTGATACTAATAAAAACAACTCTAATCTAACTTACTGGAAAAATCCAAGGCCAGCGTCAACAAGATTATGCAGACCTTTGAAATTTTAATTCATAAAGGAAACGCCTGTAACCATCCGGGAAGAGGTTGAACGAGTGAAGCAAGAGATTTCACAGTTAACTGAATCAATTGTTGTCTTTCATGATAAAACTTTCAGAATTCATTATGAATTGATTCTATCAATGATCGACGGAAAAGTTGCTCAGGCGTTAACTGAGACACCATCCATAGCAGTTTGCCTCATATGCAAGGCGAAACCCTCACGAATCTGATGAAGCACTTCAAATTGGTTTGTCCCCTCTTCATGCACGTATCAAATTTATGGAGTTTGTCTTGAAAATTGCTTATATCCCTTGCCTTTTAAACAAGGGAAAGCAACAAAGGACACCAAACCGCTTATGGAGGATACAAAGAAAGAAATTCAGAATAAATTCAGGTTAATAAAGGGTTTGAAAATTGATGTGGTAAAACAAGGAATGGG
The DNA here is from genome assembly GCA_963082735.1 of Pocota personata. Classification (NCBI taxonomy): domain Eukaryota; kingdom Metazoa; phylum Arthropoda; class Insecta; order Diptera; family Syrphidae; genus Pocota; species Pocota personata. The sequence goes on along the minus strand of OY720432.1, from coordinate 94,564,028 downwards.
CACCACAAACGATGGCAACACATTGCGTCGATTTTTTCAGTATCCACAAACTACCGCTAATATTAGTGGTGGGAATGAAGAGCTGATTCGCCGCCTCGGAATTATACTCGATACAATCAACAGTGGTGCTGCTGTAAATCCAGCCAAATTTTGAAAATATTGCCAAGAAGCTTGGACCTTATACGTACGAGTAAGCTTGTATAGTTGGTATAATATGCCTAATACAGAACACAAGATCCTGTGGTACGGAGCCGCCATTATTTCAGCTGCAATACTACCGATAGGAATGTTAACCGAGGAGGCACAGGAACCCCAAAATAAAGATTACAGATTATATAGACACAGTAATTCGAGGAAATGTAGCCGAATTGTGACAAAAGAAGATGTCAGCCACATACTAATGGTGACTTCCGATCCTTATGTACATATGTTTCGCACAGCACCTAAAACCAAAAACAAATTTATATTTTCACCAAGATGTTAAAAAACTCTTACTTTTGTAAAGAAGTTCTACCAACGAACTGACATTTTGTACATACAAAAAGGGACCAAATTTGTTCATGAATTTGTAAAAAAGTTTCAACCTAAGACTTAATCAAGGTTAATTCTCAAGCGTATTAAATTACATTCGTTCTTAATAAAATTAACATTTAATCTGAATTTCAATTTTTTAAGTAGTTGAGCACATGACCAGAAAGCTTACTTTTATACAAAATCTTATACAGGTAAACTACACCTGTATACTATACATCTTTTCTTAGGTAGATTCGTTTAAGTGTACATACACCTTGTAAAGAAATGTTTCGTATGAGTATTTCTTAAGAAATATGTTCGAATTCCTGATTCATGACGAATACAGTATATACATTTCCCCAATACCATACAAACTATATAAAAGTGGAACGACTAAGATCTTGAAAGATATATTTTCGCACCACTGTGGGTCGTAAGGAGATTTGACTGGATTTCCAAACGGGAAATGGAATACCAAAGACTATATATTCAGCTTACGTCTAGGTCCATTAAGCCATCAGATGAGGAGGTCGTACCTCCTCAGTTGGTGTCTGCTTCAGAATAATACCCTGATATTTGAAGAGACCTTTTTGCCTTTGATTCTTAGACCGATCGACTCTCCATTCACATGCAGTAATTGATGCATTTTGTCTAACCCGCTGATGGTACTTGCCAGAAAACGGACATCATCGGCATAGTCCAAATGACTTCAGCATTCAAATGGTCTCCATTGGATGCCATACACCCACGGTGGCTGCCAGTATATCATATATCACCAGTAGGAAGAGGATTGGTGACAGAATATCCCCTAGTCTCACTCCCTGTTGCACCGCGAATGAGTCGGAGAGCTGTCCATTGTGCAGAACAAAACACCCTGCATTATTGTAGGACTCCTTTATAATGGCAACTATTTTTGAGGGGATTCATCTCCTAGAGAGAGATCTCCATATGCCTTCTCGATATCCACGAATATGAGGTTAAGCGATGACTTGAACTCGAAAGATTGCTCGTGAATGATACGCAAGGTGTTGATGTGGTCGAATGCGAAAGCCTTCTTGATGCCTTTTATGTGTAGTCTCGATTCTAACCTTTAACCGCTCGAGAATGATAGTTGGAATTAGTTTCATTTTCCCAAATGACCTGTATTAACGGAAGTAGAATACTAGCCGTTGTAGCGGCATATAATGTACCCTATACACACGAGTAAACAATTCTTCATGAGTGCATCACTCATTTTAAAGAAATATGTTTATATTACAATTTGATAGCATGTGAATCTACCGTCTTCAAACGGGGAATATTGTTCATTTGTACGAGACAGACGAAGAAGGTATGGAGTTTGCTGTTTGTACTCGTATCTTCTTAGCCTAAATTTCAAATTTAGCTCAATAAAACTTAAGAAAACTCCCTATTATAACAGCTACTACTCAGATTGTTAACTACATTCAAAATGATAAAAGATACACTCGTAAAAACTCATAAATACAAAAATAAATTTCACAAGCACTCAAGTAGGTAAGCATAGTATTTTTGTGATACGTAAAAAGAATACATATCCGTAATTTTCTTTTATTTAGCCTTCTAGAAGGGAATTTGCTTTGGGTTAGGTAGTTATGTAGAGTACATCCATAACAAATGGCTTCCACACGATAGAATAGCCACACAACATTAGGTTCAGATTTGCTCCTTCGGGTTTGTAATTTTCACAGACAGAACTGCTATCGTTCGTCGGATTCATTTTCTTAATAAAGTATGGTATCTATCAAAAGCATAAGGAAAATTCTTTCAATGCGGTCATAAGCGTGGAAAGCGGTCGAGTTATTAAACACTGTAGATGGAAAACACATCATATGATACCAATAGACAAGTCGTCGTACCTGTTAAAGTATAGAAGTCAGTTGCCCCCCAAATAGTCGACATATTTTTTTTGATAGGCACAGGAATACATTTCTGAGAAACTCTTACCATTTTAGTGGGTGTTTAATACTTTTTGTGGTGAAAAAATAACTTACGATTCAAAACTTCTATGTGTCCTCGGAAAGCTTCAACCCACGATATAATTCCGTAGGATGGCGAAAAAGGGGTGTACCATTCCCCAAGAAATTTAAGGACATACCATCAGCTGAGAAGATCATGACAACAGTTTTTTGGGGCTCACAAGGAAACCTGTTAATAGATTTTATACCAAAAAGTACCAGCATTACAGAAGAATACTACGCAAAAGTTCTAAGATACTTACGAGAATCTATTAAAGTAAAAAAAGAGGTGAAGATTAATGAAAGGCGTGCTCTTACTTCATGAAAACATACCGGTTCACAAGGCTCAAATGGGCATGGCTGCCATGAAGTCGTGTAGTTTCCAGGAATTAGGTAATCTGCCTTGCAGTTCTAACTTACCTGGAAAGAATTTTATGGCTTCAGGTATTTGATACTTAATCGGCTAATTATTGTAAATTAATCTCTCATTATTATTATTTGTTTGTTAAGGATTTCCTTTCCACGAACTGTGACGAAAAGGTTCACATGCGTTCCAAATAGCTGCGTGCTTTCAATTCGAAATGCACGTGATCAATTCTCACCATGTGGAGCCTAAGCGGCTGTGCCTATTTCCATGGAAAGGGTACCAAACAATTTGTCTTTTTATCCAGAATGAGAATAAGTAAGCAGACATTCAAAAAACAATATGGCGGACTGTAGGCAGTATTTTGTTAAATTTCATTAAAGTTTTTGAAAACTGATATATGCATCAAAATTAAAATATTGTAGCTCTATGTAAAGGGTGTCCCAAAATTCACACAAGATTGTGCGTTAAAGTGTTGCCAATGAAAAAAAAAAAAAATGATAGCATGACAGTTGACAGTTCAGGGCTACACGAAAGAACAACGCGTTTTCATTGTTGAGCAATATTTTGAAAATACTGAAGGTTTGGCAGCTACTGTTCGAATTTTCGTACAAAATATGGTCAGAATAGTGATTAAACTTCATCAACTGGGATGAGATTAATTCAAAAATTCAGGAGGACTGTATCAAGTAGTGATCTTAGACACTCTGACCATCCTTCAATATAAGTCGTTTAACACACAAAACATAGAAGCAGGTCATAAGAGTATTGTTGAGAGTCTAGGAACATCAATTTGGCACCGTGGTCAAGAATTGGACGTTCGAAAAAGCTCTCTACAGCGTATTCTCACTAAAGATTTACGTCTTCTTGCGTACAAAGTGCAATTAACTTAAGAACTGAAGCCTACTTACCACGCACAGCGAAGAGAGTTCGTTGAATGGATTATGGAACAACAACAAGTGGAAGCTGATTTTTGAAACATAATCATCTTCAGCGATGAGGCTAATTTTTATCTTGATGGCTTTATTGATCGTCGAAGTTGTCGAATTTGGAGTTCACAGTCTGAGTAGCACCTGATAACAAGCTACCCACCGAACCAGCATTCAATCAGTACTCAGCCACCAACAGAACTGCGTGTAGCAGGGGAAACCCAGAAAAGTGGGGTTGGAATAACAGCCAGGGTTCTTATCTTACCTATCGGGATTGCTTACAATATTTTTCTGGAGTTTTTAAAAGGTAATACATACACATGACGATGTCAAAATAACGGAAGTATACATATCTGGATTCAAACCATCAGCAAGTTTTGATTGACACCCATTTTGCGTCTAGGGTGGGTCTAGAAGTAAAGTTGGCAATTTCTTATTTTAAAGTTAAAGTAGAGAATTGAGCTTTATAGGTGCATGTGGTTCGACTTTAAACTTATTTGTATCCAAATCTGACTAAACGTTCTTTAGCCTTTCTCTTTTCATTTATGAAGCTATAAATATAAAAAATAGGCATCTCCTATAAAATTGTGTTATGTGGTGATTGCTAAATTTGCTTCCAGACCCATCATATACATATATGGGTGTCAAAGAAAAGGTGCCGATGATCTGATGAAAAGCAATATTATTTGTTATCAGAGATAAATAACGACCAGCAAAAAAAAAAAAACAAAAAAAATGAAAAACTCTTCTGTCAGCAAAAGTTAGTTATTTGATCAGCAGAAAAGGTCAGCTTCAAGAAATAGATAACGAAAAGAAAGAAACAGGTATTCATGAAAACATTTTTTGTACCCGTATATGAATCTTAACATTTTGCAGATTATACTTCTTTCTGTAAAAACTGTATTTTTTACTATTCAAACAAATATATTCTGCTGATCAAATAATTTATTTTTGCTGATAATACAATTTCTTAGACGACCTGCTAACATATTCGTTCGCACTCTGACTTTTCCAATTACCTCCACGTATATATACACTTTTCCGAACTCTGTGAGTCTCTATATCTCGAATATTTAGACCAAATCCAGCATACCATGATCTCCGATCCGAAACGATTTTTCCAATTCATCAACACAAAACGAAAGTCTGACAACTATCTATCTACTTTAAAATTGTCTAACACTTCCTCCTGTGATCCTAAGATAGTCGCAAATTTATTTGCTCACTTTTTCAGCCAACCATTTTGTAACCATGGGCTTGAAGTTGATCTTGAATACTTCTCCTACATGAAAAGCTGTTCCTAAACCTCGTTAGTCTCCGTTGACATAACCGTGGAACACGTGAAAGAAAAGATAAAAAACTTAAGAACGAATACTCTCCTGGTCCTGATGGTATCCCTTCAATAGTACTGAAAAATTGCTTGAACCATCTGACCCAACCCCTCACGGCTCTCTTCCAAATATCTATCGCACAAGGAGTCTCCTTCAAGCTTTAGAAGAGCTCTTATATAATTCCCTTTGACAAAAAGGGTCCCAAGAATGAAATCTCCGCTTACCGGCCCATTGCTAAACACTCCTGTGTTATTAAGTTCTTTGAAAGCATTGTTTACGATACAATGTTCTTCCATTGTAAGTCTACCTTTTCCCTTAACCAGTATGGATTTCTTAAGGGAAGGTCAATAACTACTAACTTAACGGAATTCGTACCTAGCACTCTGTGTGCATTAGAGGATGGCAAAGAAGTTGATGTAATTGTCACAGATTTTAGCAAGGTACGCACAGAATCATTTTTTTTAAACTCAAATCCCTTGGCTTCTAACTGAGTTTCATTGGGTGGATTAAATGCTACCTTGAGGAACGTCAATATTGTACAAAATACTATTTAGATCGGCTGTATCCGACCCCATTAAAGCCACTTCCGGGGTCCCTCAAGGTAGCCATCTTGGTCTCCTGATTTTAATTTTGTCAATTAACGACGTTGACTTCATCATCAAAGACTCTTATCTATCCATCTACGCTGATGACATGAAAATCTTCAGGCACATATTAAACCCCGCCGACTCTTGCCCACTTCAAGCTGACTTGAACAACTTTTCAACCTGGTGTCAAAAAAAATTTTCTTGAGCTCAACGTCAACAAATGTCAAGCTATTACATATTCCCGAAAACATCTTCCAGCCCCTAGATCCTATTTCATCTCTGACGAGCCCGTCCCTTCTGTAACTTGATTACACGATTTGGGTGTTATCTGCGACAGAGAACTAAATTTCCGCTGCCATATTGATAACACTATTAGCAGCTCTGCACTCGGTTTCGTAAAACGCTGGTCTAAAGAATTCTCGAGCCCCTACGTCACGAAATCTCTCTACTTCACATTTGTTCGGCCAATCCTCGAATATGGTCCCCCTATCACTATACCCATTCCCTTCGAATAGAGGCTGTTCAACGCAGGTTCATCCGTTTTGCTCTTCGCGGTCTTCCTTGGTCTGACAGGCATATCTTACCCCCCCTATGAGAATCGTTTGAAATTAATTAACGTATAGCCACGAGAAATTGCTAACATACTCTTTGTACATCAGCTGTTAGCAGGAAACATCGACTGCCCTAATCTGCTCCAAATGATCTCCCTTAACACTAACCCATGCCTCCTGAGGTCTGTACCCATCTTTCGTCTTAATTTTCATCGCACCAATTATGTCTGTAACGAGCCAATGTCTAGAATGCTACGTTTGGCCAACGGCGCGCACAGCTCTTTTGATTTTCATTGCAACAGATTTGCACTCAGAAACGCCCTCCAGAATTCCACTTCCACTCCTCCGCCCTAACAACTTTAGTTTTAATTTTAAGTTTAGTTTTTAAGTGCTTAACCTTAGTCTTAAGTTGTGTTTAGTAATAGTCTAGTTTAAGTGTATTGAATTAAGCTTAGCTAAAAATAAATAAATATTTCCTGCATTTTCTGTTAAACAAAAATCAATTTCTGCTCATCAAACATTTATATTCTGCTGATCAAATATTCTCCTCATGAAAGAATTTGTTTCTGCTGATCAAATAAAAATTTTCAAAGAAAATATTTTTTTCTTTTTTTTTTTGCAATCAATGACTAATATAAATTCATAAAAACATTTGCGAATTCAATTTTGACAGCACAATTGTTCGAATTTAATAAATTGGGATAGCTGACCGTATCCAGTGTAATAAAATGCATCCCTTCTCATCAATTGCTGTCATAAATTTTAATTTCAGCTTTTTGTTTTTATTTCTAACCATTTAACATTCTGCTGACAATTCAGTAGAATGGATGTAGTGTGACAATCGCCTTACATTTATGGGAATGCAATTAAAGTGTCACTTTTGGGAGAAATTGAATCCGCTTGGCAAAAGATAAAAATAAAGAAAAATACTACACACAATGACCATTCGCAGGCAATGTCCTGTTTTGTTACTTCGTATCAAAGCTAACGATCTATACGATTCGATTCAGGGTAATAGATGCATTTCCCTGAATACTTATTCAGTCTGCCTGTGGATATAAAATCAATCGATTTTATTGTTATTATAGTGAGGACGTTTATTTTTATTGTTTACGCTGACAATACAAATTGCTCCCCGATAATACTCGTACTATCTAAATGGAACATAAATTGATTTTGGTATTGGAGAAAATTCATTGGGTATGACCAAGGTTTGTGGAAGTAATCAATTCGAAAAATGTAATGATTTAGTATCTAATCCGTTGAAATGAGTTTAAGATTTTTAATGAGAAATTTTATACAAAAGTTAACAAACTGAAAATTTAGAAAAGGAACAACACGCCTTAAGAATAGATAATGCGCAAATGTTGAAATTAATTTAGATTCGCCACAAATAACACCCTTGAGGGTTTATATGTTTATCTCTCACAATAAACCCTAGAGTCTGCTTAGAATCATGCTCCTTTTTGTTTGTTAAACCAATTTATTATGAGCAAATAATAGGCATAATGACTATAATCGTTATATTGCCGGTAGCATGGGGGCCTATGGAATCAATTTAGGGTGTAAAATTATGCATAGATAGGGATGAGACATTAATCACTAGGAAAATCGGTCCTCGTTTAACGTAATTATATTCGATTCGCAGAAATTTACATAATTGACACAAGTTATGGCAAATATGCGAGTAGGTATTCTTTAATCATTGGAATGAGTATGTGCTTTATGTGAAGCATTGAATTAAAAGACGTTAGTGCAGTTTTAAGCTATAAATCTCGTCATTCGCTGTGTGATAGTATTTTCTATGAGATTTGTTATTGCTTGTCTGCAAAAAGGACAAGTATGACTTTTGACGTTGCCAGATTAACACCGGTGCCGTATTGGACGAGGAGGCTAAGAGGCTGCACCAGTCATTCCCACACTTGAGGACTTTTTACTAATATTTGTTTATTAGTTTAAAATTAATAATTTTATATCAACAAATCAGCCATAACAACCATTTTTTACATTTTACATAGCATTTCTCTCAAATGCTGGGGTAAGCTAGTCAGATTGCCAATATCGTAATAATGACCAAGAAAGTAAGATAAAAACTTTTGATTCTTTCAAAAGGGCACATTTCTCTTATGAATTACTAATTTCACAACTCTGGATTTGATGAAATTTGATAACAGTTAGATATACCTGACAATGCTGATGCAATTCGTTTTCGGATGAAAACTTACTTAGAAGAGGCGAAACCAAGAAACTTTTTTACTACAACAAGTCCTAGATCTGCCTATATTTCCAGCAAACAACAAATAAAATACTGTCACGGAGACTATCCTCGATACTTTGAATCGGTGTAGATTCAACACAAATTTAGATTAGAAACAGTATCACCTCTCGCTGATATCTGATATTTTCGAGAATAAAATTCCCATAAGAAGCTTCCTAATTTCACTGTTCGAACTCGGCAATAAAAGTATAGACCCCCTCATTCGTGGGGAAAATATAACACGTAAAACGCAAAATATTTATTAATTTTTATTATGCCGTAGGTGGGGTCTTCCAATAGGGACTTCCCACCTTTGACAGTTGATAGCGGCCATATTGTTGAAGCTACATCTGTCAAATTGGCTGTCATTTATTCAGTCTGTTTTGCCAAATCACCATGGTTGGATATAGCGTTCAACAACACGTGCAAATAATAAAATTGTTTTATTAATTATTATGTTCTGTTCGGGCAACGTTTCGCGCGTTTCGCCCATTTTACGGTCGCCATAATCGGCCTTCCTAGAGGACTATTCGCAACGTGGTGGATAAATTTGAGTGCACTGGTTCAGTAAACGATCAACCAACACCCGTACATCGACAAAAAGCAAGATCTGCCGAAAACATCGCCGCTGTCCGTGAGAGTGTGCACGAGAATCCGAGGCGGTCGATTTCGTGTTACTCACAAGAACTCGGCCTTTCGCAGACAACAACTTGGCGAATTTTGCATCGTGACTTAGGCCTGCACCCTTACAAAATTCAACTGACCCAGGAGCTGAAGGTAAACGACTATAGACAATGACGTATGTTCGCTGAATGGGCTCTGGAGCAGTTGGAAACTGACCCTAATTTTCATCGAAAAATCGTATTCAGCGATGGATGAATGGGTACGTCAACAAACAAAATTGTCAAATTTTGGACGATACCAATCCACATTAGATCCAAGAGCATCTAATGCATCCCGAAAAAGTCACTGTTTGGTGTGGATTTTGGGCTGGCGGCGTCATCGGTCCATATTTCTTTGAGAACGATGTTGGCCAGGCCATCACCGTCAACGGCGAGCGCTATAGGTCGATGATTACCAACTTCTTTTGGCCTGAATTGGATCATATGGACACCAACGACATGTGGTTTTAACAGGACGGCGCTACGTGCCACACAGCTCACGCCACATTGGAAATTCTGCACGATTGATTCGAGGGCACGGTCATCTCACGTGTAGGTGATGTGAACTGGTCGCCGAGTTCGTGCGACTTTTTCTTGTGGGGTTTTCTGAAGTTGCAGGTCTATGCGAATAAGCCGCAAACCACAGCTGCCCTCATAGCCAATATAACCCATTCCATCGATCAAATTCAGCCTGATTTATTCGCCAGAGTCATGGAAAATTGGACATTTCGGACGCGCGCCACCCAGAGAAGTCGCGGCAGACATTTGAACGATGTTATATTCCATACATAATGGCATCAACAGACCTTTCAAACGAATAAAAAATTTCGATGATATCTCACACACACTTGTTTTATTTAAATTTATAGATAGGAAGCGCTTAATGAAAGACCCTTTACATAGAAAATAATAGAATATACTACATATAGGTATATTATTAGGTATTAGTTGTCAGCTAAATAATTAAAAGACCAGCAAAATATGCCAACAAAAAAAAAATAAAAATTGTACTAAAACATAGCTAGATCATCTGCAAGAAAATCATTCTCCAATCAGCAGAATAAGTAAATGATTAGCAAAAATGAGTTGATTACTTTTTCTGCTGAAACTTTTTTTAAAATATATTCTGCTGATCAAATAACTTATTTTTGCTTAGAAGATATATCTAAATATATTTACTATTCAACTTTTTCGGTTTATTAACAAATTGGCCTATGCTCATCAAAAAACTTTATTCTGCTGATCGAATTTTCATTTGCTAAAGAAATCACTTTTCCAACTCATTTTTATTTTTTTCAAATAAATAATCAAATCAAATAATTTTATTTTGCTTCATTGCAGATTGATCAAATGGTAGCCTATATTATGAAAGTACATACACATATACATATAATCAGCGTTAATAGTGGAATTCCTTGAGCCATATTAGCCCATCCGTCTGGGAGTATGTGACAGCTTTTGAAGCCTTAAACAATGACGTGACGTGAAAATTATATAGACGCCAAACAAAAATATTAAAAAGAAATTAAAAAATTTAAAAAAATTAATAAATAAAAAAAAAAAAGGGTATCTTACATTTCTTTACAGACGGTCAATATTAATTTTTATGTATGATATATAGGGTGACCAGATAAGAGCGATGGGAAAAGAAATTTAAATAAAACAACAACGGTACGAGATATCAAATTGATTGTGGCTTTATTTTAAAGCTACATTCATGCCATTATGTACGGAATAGCACATAATTTAAATGGCCGCCTCGGCTTTGCAGGCAGTGCTTCAAGCGGTCTGTCCAATTTGTGATGACTCGGTCCAACATGTGCAGCGTTATTCCGGCAATAGCGTGTCGAATGTTGGCCTCGAGCTCGTCCAAAGTGGTTGACTTGTTAGTGCAGACTAAGGACTTAATGTACCCCCCGGAGATTTTTTTGACCAAAATCCGAATCTCCAGCCAACATTTTCAGAGCCCAATTAGCGAACTCACGACATTTGCTATGATCATCCGGCTTCAATTCTTGCGTCAGTACAATCTTATATGGATATAGACTCAAATCTAACCGCAATATAAGCCTGGTGATGCCCAATTCAGCTGATCGGCGCCGAGTTGACATTTCTGGGTCTTCTTCGATACTGGCCGCTACGACGGCTACGTTTTCTTCACTTCGTACCGATCTTTGTCTAGTTGGTGGCTTAAGATCCAAAGAATGTACTCACGCTCAAACTTATCCACGGTGAGACGAATTACCTGCACACTGAAGCCATGCTTACGAGCGACCTCACGACGAAATTCAATTACAACTGAGCCGGAATGTTATTTTTATTAATTTCCACACGTTCGGGAAGAATCAAACGATGCATGATAAACCTTACTGAATATTTTGACAGCTGGATGTCATTGGTAACTTTGACAGCTGCTGAAACATAATAATTGGAAAAACTGCCATTGCTATCTGGTCACCCTTTAGATGGCGTACCAAGTTTGTGGCAAAAGTTTCGTATAACGGTACTTTACAATTTGCTGATTTTAGAAAATGGACTATTTCTCGAATATGACTCAATGCAATTTGTTCAAAATCAATGCCTAAAAAATATTTGATATAAGCAAGGCTATAGCGTACCAAATTTTGAAAATATTTATTTTTGAGATTTATAACAGATTAAAAATAAATATATATTTTAGCGATTTAGTGAAGATTTCAAATTTTAGTGTTTGCTAAACATAAATTTGCTTGACCCGTCGTGCATTTTATTTATGGGTATTGTGTGAGCATACACTTGGTAGTTTATACAGACTGTGGGAGGAAAGGATAAAGTAAGGTGGGGCTCCATTATAAGTAAGCTTCACTGTCCAGACTATTTAAGAGCAGACATAAATTAAAGATGGGTTTGAGTAAATCTGGCACCTTAAAAGTAAGGTCATTTAATAGAATAAAAATATCATTACGAACATGTTCTACTGTCAAAATAAAATTTTGTTTCTCTTAAAGCAAAATCTGCCGGCATATTGAACAGGACACAGACCAACAAAATCCCTTCAAGACAACAGTGTTGCTATAGTGACTATCAAATATACTCATCAGTTTGAAAAGACTCGAAGCAAAAACAATAAACATTGAGAATGGTAGTTCTACTAGTTCCCCAAAACTCCAGACTTTTATAAAACAAAAACTCTCCCTAATTACGAATTATTCTTGCTATCATGAAAAAATTTACTCAACGCACGTGACTAATAAACCTATATAAAGTCATAAAAACTTTCAATATAATGAAGACATTAACTTGTCTTTAAAGGTAGACAAAAAGGTATTTCCTTCACAATAACTTGCAAAGTCGTAAAGCAAAGACAAAAAACTCCAACTCAAAACATTTTTTTTATCTGCAAACTGAATTCCGTCAATATTTGCAAGAATCTGAGAAATGCAAGTAGATATTTTCACTAAATTCAGTTTATCTTGCAGAAGGATATTCAATCCGAAACTTACTAAAGATAGATTTAACTCTATTTTATTTTAGTGGGTTTTTCTAGTTTCTCCTTTACTGCTATATGAAATGAAAAGTTTTTATATAAAATTGCATTGGATAACAGAATGAGAAATATCTTTATTACTCAGAAAGTTTTTCGTGTCAGATTAGAATTTCCGTGCTTTTGTCTGAAACTGTAGATTAATTATGTTGCTCTATGTAAACCCGTCAATCCCTTGTGCTAGCAATTAATACTCATAGCGATGCATCTAGCGAATAGGTTCACAATCAATACTTATTACTTTTGAGTGACCTACTGAATAGCTACATAGCTATGTACATAACATGCTTCAAGTAAAATCTCCACAGAGTTATGCAGAGGACTTGCAAATCTTATTCAGAAAACAATTTACAGATTTCCAATTCATCTTGTTTGCACCCCGAGGGTGTATAAGTCCCTTTTTTTATAGCACCCTATTTCAGTGAAATAATATTGAGGATGAATAAGGGCTATAAATGTAGGACATTGCCACAGAATCCAATGTGAAAACAGACACAAGTAGGTAGATACACGTGTGTCCCTTCAGTTATTATTATGTTTGAAAACATAACCCATGATTGGATATTGTATCAAATGCTGGTACTTTATAGCAGACTACAATTTTGTTGATCACATAATTCAAACGTGTTTGCCATTTCGATTGCATATCATAAAATTTCTTCAAATATTTGTATATGAATAAGTTTATTACCTTTTATGGGTCAAAGAAATGTCAGTATAAAGATTGGAAAATCGAATTTGTATGGAGCGGTGGTTTTTATTCAGACAGTTTGTTGCTCTCAAAAGTTGAAGAAGTATGAAAGGACTTCTTTGAGTGTCACAGATAAATAAAAAATCAGAATAAGGATAAACTTTCAATGCAACGGGTGGGCCATCTGCTGGTTTATCTTTAAATTACATGCTATTTTGACACTGACAGCTCTTTCGCGCTCAAAAAATTAACAAAATCGCAGTATTATATCTCCGAGGTACAAAATGAATCGATTTATGCTTGAACAGTGTTGGAAAATATTCAAAACTTATTATCAAAGTGAGTGCTGAGTCGTCGAAACAGAAATTTCGGTCGAAATAATGCATCAACCGTGCCTGTTAGGGAGATTGGCATGTTAATTGATAACACAAGTTATCCTTATGTTCATTTAGTGATTTCAGCAGAGTATAATTCTGCTGTTACCAAAAGCATGTACCTTAACTTGAGAACCTCAACGCGCTACAGATCTCAGCAACTGAACATTAGCTGCACTAGCCTGAGGAGAATTGTGCATAAATAGAGCCCCGAATCATCGAAAATATACTGCAAAATTGGGTTGACAGGATGCGCTACCATCTGCGGCAGTCATTTAAATGAAATTATTTTCCATAGATAATCGGAAAGTGTATTCTCTTCAACAAAGTAAAAGATTTTTTTTTATAGCAATTTTAAAAAGACACTAACAGATGACCCACCATTTTTTTGATAAATCCTGTACAAATCTTTAAAGGTAGTGTCCTCTCCAAACGTAATAAGGAAGAAGTGTAGAGTAATAAGCAAATGTGCTGTCATTATACTCTATCCAGAAGAAATAATAACGATAGATGTCCAAAAGTATATATACAAGGTGAGACAACAGTACTCGTAATGTCATAATGTAAATGTGCCATAATTTTTGCAAATGGCGCCAAATGTCATTGTGCTTTGACATTTATGTTGTAGACAGATAGAGAATTAGTTGACAATAAGCAATGGAGCGATACGCATCTGAATAACACGGAATTCTTATTACTGCTTATTTGACTAATTTCTGGTCAGTTGTGTTAACGTAGCGTGAATTTCATCGTCGATTTCTTCGTTGTCCTGCACCATGTGCGCAAACAATTAAGGTCCACTATAGATGTCGCTAGAAGTGGCAGAGGGAGAGTCCACAAACCTCGACGTGACAACGATGCACATAATTTGGCATCAGCAGACGTTCGTTGCGTCGAATTTTGGTGAAAGACCTGAAGATGTTCCCTTATAAAGTGCAAACCGTTCACCAATTGCTGCCTGCTGACCGTCAAGTGAGGTTATTTTACGCCCATGCTCTGTTAAAACTGGAGCAAGAAGAGGATGATTTCGTATCCAAAATCATGAGCGACGAAGCCCATTTTCACTTAAGTGGTTATGTGAATAAATAAAATTTGCATTTCTGGGGCACGGAGAATCCACATGAAATGCACGAAGAGCCATTGCATCCGCTCAAAGTGACTTTTTGGTGCGGCATTTGCAGTGAAAAAGTGATTGGCCGACGGCACCATCGTAACCGTAACTGGTGAGCACTACAGACAGATGTTAAATGGGTTTTTTTGCCGCAAGTTGCTGAATTGGGTCTCGAGTATTGTTGGTTCTAGTAGGACGGAGCTGCCGCTCACAAAGCTCGGGCAACGATGGAGATTTTGAATCACCAATTTTCGGGCCGTGTGATCTCTCGTTTTGGTGATTTGAACTGGCCGGATAGGTCGCCAGATCTGACGGCGCCAGACTTCTTCCTTCGGGGCTTTTTGAAATCTCGCGTGTACCACAGCGAACCACAAACCTTGCAAGTCTTGAAAGCCAATATTGAAGAAGAAATCACCAATTTGGAGCCAGATGTTTTGCGAGCAACAATTCAAAATGAAAAAGAGGTGGTCATTTGACCGATATAATTTTTTCAACTTAATATCATCAATTTTACACCATCAAACAAATTTTTCGTGAAAACAGAGCCCAATTTTTTTCATTTCTAATAAAATGGCAGCCAATTCACATTATCACATTACTTTTGCCCCACCTTGTATTTGTCATCTGGATTAAAAGTTATATCACCACCATCTTTTGTGCCTTAAATTACAGGAACATAAAATTTGGTGCATAAGCTGTCTAGGATTCGAAACAATATAAAAATTTGTTAAATTCCGGCCACAGATACGCCCATGTGCTACCCAGGGTACACGACTGGGTAGCACATTTTGAATTTTTGGGCTGCTCATTTGAAAATTACTCAGATTTGGAATTTTAGGGAAACTGCAAAGATGCTATTGAGACACAGCCCCCAATGGTCTTCAATTGCGAGAGGATGGTTTTATTGAATAAATACAGGCTACATACGTATATGTATTTATGTACCAAATTATATTCTAATAAATGTTTCCTCAAATAGCCTAGACACCCTGTATTTCGTTCAGATAAAATTTTGTTTGAAAAGTGGGTGCGTCTGTGAGCTGGTTTCAAGAATATTTGCACTTGTATGCAAACTACTCGTATATTTCATCTTCTTAGCTTAAAATTTAAGGTGACTTACAGACGGACGGACATGGCTGAATCGATTTAAATTTCGATGGTGATGTGTATGGATATACCTTTGGGGGCTTATATGTTCCAAACCGTGTATCAAAATTAATATACCCTGTAGGATGGTATAACAACGTTTCATCACCAAAAACTGCAAATATTATTGTAAGGTAGTCTCACAAACGACCTACCTTTAGTCTAAGTGTGTCTGCACTCAGTTTACAGGCAGCTATCAAACCCATAAAGCGAAATATTCATAAATATGACATTTGGATTAGATGCTCTTCGAATATCCTGCCATGAATATAACATCAATCTACTCACTTTGAAAGCAAACAACTATTCGAAACCTTTCCAAATACTTCCCTACTTCGTACCAAAATAAAAATTATTCTTTATTCGCATAGCAAAATATATAAGTACCTAGTTGTCTCACAAATTGCTGGACATTAAACGCCGCTGTTCTTGGAAGCATACTCATGGGAGAATTCAATGTACCACAAGTAGTTACAATTAATTTGGAAAATTGCGGAAGAAGCAGTACTGGCAAAACTAATATTTAAGGAAGTTAGTGTGAATTTCCCAACAGGCAGGAGCTTTTATTTTGCTTCGACTAACTACACGAATAAATTAATTTCTTTATGAATGCGATTCCCTTTAGTTTATTCTCAAGTGGCAATTGTATGTAATTTTCTTCTGGTAAAATTTTGTAGAAGAAGAAGTTTAAAAAGGAAGGAGAATTTCATTGGCCAAGTTTCTTCAAAGCAAGTTAGGAATTAATCCTTTCGATGGAATACGAAATGTGCACTTAAATTAAATTAAGGTGTATTCTCTTACATGTACAGCGATTATATAATAAATAAATAAATAAATATCATCTGTCTACTAAATGTGATTTTCTGTCAGCCATGATAAAGTGTTTGGACTTCTAGCAACTTCGAGGTAAATTTATCCCGAAAAAAAGACTTTGTTTCTAGCCCTACAGTCCAGCAAGTCAAATCTTGCCCTTTTTAAAATTAAAAAAAATGTTTAACCAAAATCAGAAATTTTAGTCTATATTTCACGCCAAAGCTTTAAAATAAAAATTACATATTGTATGCCATATGAACTGTCTGATTGTTCAGGAAACCATGTGAACTTATGAGGTGTATATTGTCAAAGTTTGAGAAGAATTTTTTCAAAAACTAGCCCGATCAGTTTTGATTTAGCACCCTTTTAGCTGATTCTAGCTTCAATCCAAAGATTTGAAGTCTGTGTCCTATCATTGTTGCAAAGTTTATTTAACCTAGTATCTGATCGCAGTCACCCTAAATACGATAAGTTTGCTTCTCTAGGTTGATGTTTATTAAGGTGCTAAGATAGGACATCAAAACGTAACAAGATCGGATATCCGACATCGGGTATACAATGCCATCTCCATCTGTATAGAACCGAATCAGGCCATTCAAAAATTGTTTGTACCGGATACCCTACACAGACATCGGATAAATGCTTTCATGATTTTTGAAAGCCCACCTTATAGCTTATTCCCAATCTATATGATTGTGATACTTTTAAAATGAAATCATATCGAGGACTTCTGAGAACTTTGGTACTCAACCAGCCATATTTTGAACTTGTTTTACACATATCCGGCATCAGATATACGAGGTCGCATGCATAAATTGCATCCCAATCGATAAGCAGGGAATATCCTAAAAATTTAATACTTTGCCGTTTAGGAGTTACCTCTTAGGTGGGCATTGTTCCGACATGTTTCACATTTCTAGGTGTAATACTGTATGCAAACAATTTAGGGAAAATATCACCATACCGTTATCACTCGGAAGTTTGCTTTCTGGCCGAATCTGTTTCGAATGAATGGATTTATGTCAGATTAAGAACCATAAGCATCACTTTATGATGAAAAACGTTACAGTGTGAAGAAAATGCCAATAGAGGGTAGTCCTCGATAAATAAGAGGAGTCTATTTTATCAAAAACATTCATGTAAAAAGGGGCCAAATTGTATTTTACAAAAATCCGTCACCTTCAAATTTTGTTGGGTTACTAAAATGGCCCAACTCAATACGGTGTACAATTTTTCTGATCGTATAATTATTAGGAACTGAGTTAGAATGGGGGTAAAAATGTAAATAAGGTCGTAGTTCACAAGTTGCTAGAGAACGTGGCGGTGCACACCTTGATGTAGCGTTGGCATTGGATGAGAGAGTGCTGAAGGGTATTGAAAAGCTTTTAGCGTGATGGCGGAGTTCCTGGCGCTCTTGATAAATTAGTAGTAGTAGTAGCAGTTGTAATAGTAGTAGTAGTAGGTAGTAGTTGAAGTAGTAAAAGTAGTAGTAGTAGTAGAAGTAGTAGTAGTTGTAGTAAGAGTTGTAGTAGTAGTTGTAGTACTAGTAGTAGTAGAAGTAGTTGTAGTTGTAGTAGTAATTGTAGTACTAGTGATAGTAGTAGTATTAGTTGTAGTAGTAGTAGTAGAAGTAGTAGTAGTAGTAGTAGTAGTAATAGTAGTAGTAGTAGTAGTAGTAGAAGTAGTAGTAGTAATAGTAGTAATAGTAGTAGTAGTAAGAACAGTTGTAGTAGTAGTAGTAGTAATAGTAGTAATAGTAGTAGTAGTAGTAAGAATAGTTGTAGTAGTAGTTGTAGTACTAGTAGTAGTGGAAGTAGTTATAGTTGTAGTAGTAGTTGTAGTAGTAGTTGTAGTACTAGTAGTAGTAGTATTAGTTGCAGTAGGAGTAGTAGTAGTAGTAGTAGTAGTAGTAGTAGTAGTAGTAGTAGTAGTAGTAGTAGTAGTAGTAGTAGTAGTAGTAATAGTAGTAGAGGTAGTAGTTTGCAATACAAAACATGAGCTTTGATTTCCATGCTGATCAAAATTGGTTTTTCAAAGCAATGTCTTCTAATACCAATTATCTTTAGTATTCCAGTCCAGTCTCTACTAGGTTTAGTAAATCCTTGACACCGGTTATTTGCTCCTGTTCTCCTTTTTTGTCAACTTCTCACATTAATTTTTAAGGATCCGAGAATATAATCTATGCTCAGCTTAAGCGTTTCTGGGAAGAGAGGTGGAACTCCTGGTTCAATCATAAGCATATAATTCGGTGCTGTTACTTGGGAGTCGAAATGTCCTACCTTAGCAACTTCTTCCATGGTATCATAGTTCATCTGATCCCAGGCTTACGCTCCGTAAAAGATTATCAATCATGGTGTCGGTGTATGGATTTTCTAGAGTTCTCCGAAGCTTGCAAACGACATTCCATATTGATAAAGTTTGTAGAAAAGTCTAGGGCGATCTACGTAGCAAAAGCAACTCAGAAATCAATGAAGAATGCATGTAGCTTTTTTTTCTTCTCGATGAATGTTCTCGCTTTTTTTTACATCAAAAAGATGTGGTCAACAAAATAATATAATTGAAAACCAGCCTGGAATTCCTTTAGAGTCTTTCCTTTCTATATCCATTGCATTAACTGGTTTTATAGAATGCTGGTAAAAAGTTTCGCAGAGACATTTAAAAGTAAAATAGTAAAAAATGTAATTAGAAGGATTTGGGCCGTCGTCTTTTTTGAAAATCAGAAATACGTATATTACAGCTTGCCTAAAGCTATCAATTACATTTCCCAATTGTTGAATACCAAAGTTAGAGCAGCCAAAAATCCATTTCAAATGCTATACAGTCCTTGAATCTACAACTCGCTTCTCTGATTTCTTGCAAAGAAATTGGGCTGTCGAGTATCTCATTCACAAAATATGTTTTTGCATACAAGATTGGCATTATTTCCGTTTGGGGGGTCAAAAGACTTTCTAAATGGGTTTTTCAAATTTTAATAGTCGCTATTCTACCTATTTTTTAATTGACATCATTTATTTTTCTTGGACCTTTCCAAAAGTCTGCCGAATTTCTACAATTTCCTAGATTTCTGGCTTAGTTTATGATTGTGAATGACAAAAGTGCTTGACCAAAAAAAAACTCCACGCGTTTACTCAACGTTATAATTTATTTCATTCCAATCAATCAAAATTTAAATTATACCGAATGGTTCGCTGACTCGACTGGACGACTGGTGTTGGTGGCTGCTGAAATTCAAGTGGCCGAAAAACTCCGAAAAAATTGCTAAGCAATTGAGCAGCAAAAGGAAATCTTTGAAACAAAAAAAACGGTAACACTCTCAGCAGCAAGCACAGTTGATACAAATCAAATGCAACTGGTTTACATCAACGGCGCTTGTATAAGAGAGCAACAAATAGAAAGAATTAGAATTAAGAAAAAATATGAAAATTACTGTCGACGTCGAACCATAGGGTATGTTACATACGTTTGGTAATTTCAACAAATAGAAGAAAAAATAAATAATAAATAGACAAATAAGTATGTGATGAAATTGCGTTCCTTAACAGTTTATGTAGTATTCAGACCTCTTCAAGGGGCAATGTTGTTTGAAATGGGTATTCGCTTCACTATTAAGCTCCTTGAATATGATGTCATTGTAAGTTATGGAAGCGTCCGCTTCTTATTTCTCAGATACTCTAAATCGAACCAAGGCATCCTATTCTCCATTATTTCCAGTACTCCAATTGAGTCTTTTCTCTGGTTCGGTATAGATGAAATTATGATTTTCTCCAGATCATTTAAAGTGAGCTCATCATTTGCATACAACTCCGCCCAGTGATTATTGAGATTGCTCCTATATATGGCTCCAATCAAAAGTTTTAGGTCTACCATTTGGTTGTTTCCAACCATTTCCTGCCTTATTGAGGTGGTGATAGGAAAGTGGCCAGAGTAAGGGGAATCTTTAAACTCAAAATCAGTTATTAATGAGCACCAATCTCCTTCGATGGAACAATAATCGGTAGTGGCTGCACATTTCGATTTTATGAAGGTGATTTCGCCATTTTTGTCTGATTTACTGTACCCATTTAGTAATCTGAGACCCATGGCGTCTATCTGTTCCAGAATTTTCATTCCTTACAGTTTCGTTGAATTCCTAAATCAAGTGTCAACCCTCTGGAGAAGAAAAAAAAAATAAAAAAGTTGAGATTCGAGGTCTAAAACATTGTAGACGGGCAGGTATACACAACAGTTAAGAAGTGCTGTTGTTGTACCCTGTAGCAGATAAATAAAAAAAATGGTCACTAAAAAACTAAACAGGAACCAGGGCAGTTACACTTTATTTATAGTTTACTTTCGGGAGAAAAAAAACCTGCTTAAAACCATAAACTCACTAACTTTGTTAAATATTGAAAGATTTGGGTATATGTGCTAACATTATATCGACAAATGGACTTTTTAGTTTAAAAGGTATATAGCTATCAGTGGCGTGGGGTGAAAGAGAGGGAAGCCGAAAAAGTTTAAGTAAAATATTTTATTCAAGACTTACCATTTTGTTGCTTATTCGAAACACAGACTTAAGATATGCAATCCAAGCCACATTTGTTATACTTTAAGTCATTGGAATTTACGTAGATAATAAGCTCATCGCATAAAAAAGTGGCTTCGAAAGAAGCCGTTCTGGGCAGAATAATCTATATAAGTTATTGATAACTCGGAGCGTTGTTAAATATAAAAAATTTAGCAATTACAATTATGTACTACCTATTTGTACTCTAAAGCTATCCTACGATTCTTTTTTACGAATTCTGCTAAAACTCTTTCATAAAAATTTGAGTTATTTTTAATTTCTAAAAGAAGGTGCTTTTCGATAGATAAAAGTGCCAGGTCTGAGAGTCTTTCTTCTTTGTGGGAATTTCTTAAGTGTGGACTATTTTTAAAGTCGAAAAAAATCTTTCGACAGAGGCCACAGTCAAAGGCAGGGTTAAAAAGATTTCACACAATGTTAGAGCTTGAGAAAAAGTATCTCTAAGCATTTCCGTATTAAAATGCTTATAAAGTTGAAAAACCTCAAGCTTTTTAAGTGAAGGGGTAGTGTATAAAACTTTGAGTTAATTTTTTTCAAGTAATAAAATTAAAAATTCCATGAAATAGGGTAATCAAAGAAGATATTTTGTAATCCGGCATTGAATTAGAAAAATATTCATATTTTGATTTGTTTAATAAATCAAAGAAATTATATGAACTAAATGACAATACCTAATCTTAATCTGACTTGTGACATTATCTGTAATTGCTACAAAAATTCGGCTATAATTTGTATTTGAATCAATATTAAGTAGTCGGCGTTTGCGTGGAGGTTCTGAGCAGTCACTTACGCTCTAACAGATTGATGTCTGAAATGAACTAAACTAAAAAGAATATCTGTTTTTGCAAATATGACAGAAGTAACATGCAATAAAAAACAGAATTCTTTGTCCTGCAGTTTGTACAACAGGAACCCATTCTCCTGGTTTACATAAAATCTGTTCAAAAGTTTTTATAATATCTTCTCTGCAATTGAATAACGCGCTCACTATACGCGAATGATATTGCCATCGAGTCTCTGATAGCCCGTGCATTCGTCGATCAGCAATTGTCTTTAACAGATTGGTTCTTTTAGATGATTTATTAAAAACCTAACGATACTACTAACAAAGCCAACAAATAATTTCAACTAAGGAATGCTTTCTAACGATTTAGATAACACTAGATTCAGAACATGGGCATAACAGGGAATAAAAATAGGTTCTTATTTGGACTCCACCATGGCCACCGGACATTACGGCCGCACCATCGTAAGACTGACCTATTAACTTTTCCTTACAGTTAAAATTATCTAAGACATTTATAATTTTATCGCACAAAATAACCGCGTTTCGACCGACACTCACGTCAAAGAAACCTAAAAATCTTTCTTGTATTCTATTTTCTACTAAATAACGTACTACAATACTAAACTGTTCTCTGTGGCTCACATCGACCATCACAGATACAAATTTTATTGAACTGATTTGATCCTTAATTTCGGATTTGATGACTGCAGCGATACTACTCGTATGTATCAAGTCATTTTGAATGTCATTGGAGAAGCTGGAAAAAATGGAGTTTTGGGAACTTGAACTTTGTTCTAAATGCGAATCCATTAAATGGTCGTACTTAGCCAAGTATGAAAGGGTTTCAATGTAATTACCGCGATTATCTGATCCAGATTTTTAGTCGTGACTACGGAATGCCAGCTCTTGTTTTCCTAGAAGAAGTACAGTGGCTATGAAACGCTTCATTAAATCGCGATTACGATCAGCTTTTCTCTATGCGATATTCGCCAAATTCATGCAAACGCAAGCAGCTGCGTATAGCTTTTCTGTTTGAATATGTTTTTTGGAAGAATTAATAAAATTATTTATATCAAAGAAACCTGTGTGGCTCCAAACACTAGGAGAATTATTAAAAAGAAGACAAGCAAAACAAAACATTCTATTTAATTTGCAACTACCAGTCAGCATGGATTCTTTTTGTAAAAAGACTCATGAAAATCTTTCTGATACCCATCCTTTCGCGTATTATCAATTTTCATTAATGGTGTCGAGCGACCTAGTTCTATTTTTTTTTTACAAAAAAGAAAGCTTACTGAACTCGTGGGTTTCTTTTAGAAGAAAATCAGTTCAACAACACTCAAAATTAACTAGAGGCATCTTGTCTAAGAATAATAAGAATGTTCAATGGGGCACCTCTTGAGTAGATTTATAATTACTTACTTGGTATATAGCTATCACTCAGCTCACTCACTATTTTATAATAATTTAATAATTTAAAACACTAACTTAACTACCAATATATGTAATTGCTAAATTTTTAAAATTTTCTAATAATTAGCAGTCACAAAAATCACAAAAATTTGCATCCAAATTTTCAATAACCTCAAACCTCAAACTCCGTTCGAACCACTACATCACCCAATAAATCAATTTTCGTCGGCTTATTTTGTTGCCTACAATAAAAAAAAAAAAAAACTCCCTCGAACTAAAACCTTTCTCCTCCACCAATGTTCATCCACAAAAGCCGAGAAATCGCGGGTTATTTTCCTCATAAGCGAATATATGTCATAGTGGAGACAGACTGCTGGTATTGATACCATGGTATAGTGAATACTACAACCCCTGACAGACTGCATTTCATAGTATTCGATGACTTGGACGTTAAGTAGTATACTTTGACGTTTGTGTTGTCTGTCATAACAAATAAAAATAGAAAATTCAAGACAGGATGAATAAAAATGATTTACTTTTCTGCCAAATGATGAATAAAAGGAAAATTTAAATACTTGAAAGCGAAAGTGCATACCTAAGAATTGTCAAAGAAGCTACGAAGACTAGCCAATAGAGAGAAATTGGCGCTGCAATCAGTAAGATGGTGGTATACCAGCAAAAAATTGCGAATCTCAATACCAGGTATATTTCATGGTATACTAGCTTTTTACGTAGTATTGTAGTGACAGACATGTGGTATAGAACGTGATATTGCTATACCAAGGTATCAATACCAGCAGTCTGTCTCCCACATTAGACAAAGAAATTGCAAATAAACTTCTACTATATGCCAGAAAGGAATAGAGTTGAAAGTTCGTACAGTGAAGAAATGAATGCATAAGCCGGAAAATGAACGGCTTGATGAACAAATAATTGAATGTGATGGTTGGCAAGTGGCAAAATAAAAATGTTTGATATTTGAAAAGGGAAGCCGGAAGGAATCGGCTTGTATGGACGCCACGCCACTGATAGCTATACCATATATCTCTGCAAATACTGCAATAATTTTATTTACAAAAAGATAAAAACATTTCTGTTACAATAAAGATAAAGCAAAAATATTGACAATTGCAAAATGCAGCAAAGTAGCAGCTTTTTCCGTATGAGAAACAAATTGTAACTATGATCCGAAATAATCCAATTTATTTATGTAACTTTATGGCATAGTTACTAAAAATTTAAGATCAATTTTAATTAAGCTACACCCTCACTTATTTTACAAAGGTTGCATTAATAATAGTGCCCCACCATCTTAAGTGTCCTCCCATCTTAATGAGAAAACTTCGTAGTTTCTCTTTTCACCATAATTTATCAAATCCTTGTCTACTTTTCTCTGCCATTAGTCTTCCGAAAGTACTATCATCGCCATGGTAATCAGTTTCGTAATTCCAATGAAGCTGTAGATAGTATCGACTCTTAAGTATCATATGATTTTTCATTACTACTCGTACAGTGGCAATAAACTCATAAAGCTTTTGAAGTTCCTTCCTGCGTTCAATGATTTGTAAATCCGTATCCAATATCCTGTTGGTATTATTAAAGTTTTAAAGTACACAAAAAATCGTTCCTTATGCACTAATTCAAATCCGATTTAAACTTATTCATATTCTTTTCTATTGGAAATTCTTTTTGAGTGTACATGCAAGTAGCAACCATACCTAAGCTAATTAATAATAAATTCTATTTGCCAATGGTCTACTCGTACTTAACTTAAATTTCGCATCTAAATTTGACTTTAAGTTTCTGCGTGGACATCGCTAAGTTCATATAGATACTCGTACTTGCATGACGACTATGATTCTTCATAAAATGTCTGGATACCTCTTTTCTAGATCAAACAGCAAAATTTTGTCCAATTACTGGGATGTTCTTAATAAAATTTATTTGTTCCTTTTCTACTTTTTGCAAATTAATTGTAAAAATTAAATCATAACCCTTTCATCATATTATCCTTTACTCCATCATCACAAAATCAATTTTCGTTAGCACGTAGTTGGAACTCGTGTCAGAGATTCCTTTTCAGGAGGAGTAATTGAAAACTTTCGAAAACTGTTTTTTTTTTTTCTTTTTTTTTGCTCTTTTGTTTGCTTATTAATCAGAATTCATAATAATCTCCGCTGTGATTATCAAGCTAAAGCATTAAGGTCACCATCAATATAGTCGACATTACTCGTATTATGTTGACAGCAAATTCGAGTGGAAATTTGGACAGATTCAATTATATTCATAAAAAGGGTTGCCTTAAGGAAGTTTTTGTTGGGTAATTTTTGTAATGACTTTCAATATCTTAATATTGACTATCAGATCTAGTAACAAAAATTGACTACTATTTAATATATAGCAACATGAATTTTGATTTACTAGCTTTTCCTCGCAGCAGAGCTACTTGGCAACATCTTGACCATTTCAAAATCCAGTGACCGTTTGATGTCTTCTCAAATTGGTGATACAAGGTGAGGTGTGGAATATTGTAAGCGCATATGCTCCCCAAGTCGGATGCGAACAGAGAGAAAAAGATACATTCTGGCTGGATTTTCACAACCTGATCAAAAACATCCCAAAGGAGGAGCTTTTGTTTGTTGGCGGAGATTTGAACGGACATTTCGGGAAAACAAATGAAGACTATGAAGACTGGGGTACGGCACCAGGAATTCTCCAGGTGAAGACATCCTAAGCATGTGCAAGTCATACGGTCTTATGGTGCTAAGAACCATTTTCGTCAAACAAAGCCGGCACCTGATCACTTACAGCAGTGGTGGAAATGAAACCCAGATTGACTACCATTTGGTAGCCAGTTTCATGAAGCCCCGGGTTAAAGATTGCAAAGTGATCCTGGGAGAGGCGATCGCCCCGCAACACCGTCTCCTCGTGACAGAAATTTTTATGGCGACGGGGAAGAAAACAAATAAGCAAACAAAGTTGGCTGAGAAAATCAATTGGTACAAGCTGGACAAAGGAAAAGGGGAAGTTTTTATTACCAAAATTTTTTTTTTTCTTTTTTTTTCCGAGGGTTGGTGAAAAAATCTTCCATAGACACTATGAGGATAGCAAGCGCGTGCTCATAGTAGTGTCAGATTCTTACTGACTAAAAAAACCACCCTTTGATTTAATTTGTTATATATTGCAACTAAGAAGGACCTTATCAAGCAATTTTTCTATTATGAAAAAAAACTTGTTTGGCAGGTTACTTTCCACTGAAAGATCCTGCATGTTCCGCAATCTAGGCGCGGTTGGTTCCTATCTTGCCAAGTCGAAAGGTTTCGTCCTTTGTAGTCGGCGCAATAAATTGCTTTCATCCAGAATTTGTAGGAATATATTGTTGACATGTCCGATTAGTCGGTTTCTATGCTTTCACGCGAAGCTTCTAATTTCAGCTTCGATTGTCGGAATTCCGAGATCCCTGTGGATATCATCGTTTCTAGTATACCACGGTGCGTGGACAATTTCTCTTGGCACTTTATTTTGAAAAGTTTGTAAAATATTGGCGTTTGTTTTCTTGGTACAGCCCCAAAGTTGTATACCGTAAGTCCACACCGGCTTTAGCACTTGCTTGTATAAAAGCAGTTTGTTCTCAGTACTGAGCTGGGAGTGTTTTCCGAGCAACTAGTTCATTTCTCTATATTTGATTTCTAGTTCTTTACGTTTAATTTTCACGTTAGAATCTCATTACAGTTTTGCGTCGAGTGTCATTCCAAGGTATTTGGCCTCGTTGGCAAAAGGTATTCGGGCCAAGTTTAGGAAAATTGGCAAGACATTACTTTTCTTATAAGTGAAATTCATGTGAATAGATTTAGATTCGTTGAGGGCGTTCCGCCAGTCCCTCGTCCATTAATTTACTTTATTCAGTGCGTTTTGCAGTTTTGCAGTGGTTTCTTCGATTGTTTTACCTACGGCTAGGATAGCGGTGTCATCGGCAAACGTAGCCAGGATAGTGCCATCTTCTTTCAGTATATCTCAAGTATATAACAGATAGAGAAGTGGCCCAAGAACGCTTCCTTGCGGTACACCGGCCGAAATTTCTTTGAGCTCCGAGTATTAATTTCCATGTCTAACACGGAAGAGTCTATTCCCGAGATATGATTCTATAATGTCGTATAGGCATACAGGGAGAACTTGTCGTAATTTGCAATTCAAGCCATCATGCCACACCTTATCAAAGGCTTGCGAGACGTCAAGAAATACGCTTGAGCATATCTTTTTCTCTTCAAGTGCTTCCTCGATTACGTCAGTAATTCTATGCACCTGGTCAATCGTCGAATGCTTACTTCTGAACCCAAACTGGTGGTCAGGGATAAGATTATTTCCTTCTATAACCAGTTGGAGCCGCCTTAGTAATATCCTCTCGAAAATTTTGGATATAACTGGAATTAGCGAAATTGGTCTACAAGATTTTACCTCATTTGGTGGCTTTCCTGGTTTTAAAACCATTATAACTTCCGCAACTTTCCATTGGTTAGGCACGTGTTTTAATCTAAGCGCAGCATTTACACTATGAAGAAGCTTAATCAATGCTTTTCTAGGTAAAGTTTTGAGAATTTCTCCGGTGATCAAGTCATAACCAGGAGCTTTCTTAGGTTTTAGATTCCCGATATCATGTTTGAGTTCCCTTAGCGTTGCACTTGTAAGTGCTAAATCGTCGGATGGTAAATCAATATTGATATTGTCGTAAGACACTTGACCATCGTACGGTTTAAAGGTGTCTTCTAGGTGGGCCGCTAAAACGCCCGCTTTTTCTTTATCTTCCCTTGCCCATTCATTGTGATTTAATTTAATAGTCGGCGCGGGGACCTTGGGCCTTTTGGTGCCTTTTACAGCTTAAACTTTCAAGATAAGACCCTATCGCACGATTCTTAAAATTATTACCAACATGACAAATTACCTCTTTACCATCATCGATGAGGTCGGTGATGAGGAGTGCAGAGCACAAGATATGTGGGATTCCCTACAGCGATCTTACTTGGAGAGAGCCAAATCACTGTTTGGAACGTCGAAAGGCCCCTGTCAACACGCCAAAAAAACATGGTGGTGGACAGATGAAGCTAAAGTAGTGATACGGGAAAAGAAAACGGCTTTCAAGGCTTGGTCAAAGTGCTCTTCTACTAATAGAGATGAAAAAGCTCGCCTTGAAGTGATATATAGATGTTGCAAAGGTCTCGCGAAGAAGAAGTGCGCCCAATTTCAAGCAAAAAGTATGGAAGGCCTCTATCGGGAGTTGCAGGAAATATCGTCTTCGGAGTCTGATAGGAACCAGGCTATCCAGGAGCATCGACAAAACAACTTGAAAAAGGGAGCAACTATCTTCCAAATAGTCGCCCAAAAAAAAAAGAAATGCTCAGGAGATTCGTTACCCAAAGTTCATTAACAATGCTCAAGGCCAGCTTCTTGTGGAAGACGACAAAATCCTCCACAGATGGCGACAGTATTGTGAAAGACTTCTGAACGAACAGTTTCCCCGGGTACACTTTCCAAGAGCCGCTCCTAATCATGACGAAATATCCGACATTACTGTCGAAGAAGTTAGGAATGCCGTCAAATACTCCAAAAAGGTCTGGAAAAAGATGTGATACATCGGGTCCAGATGGCTCATGATTCTTATCTCCAAACTTATGCGCGGTGATCCAATGCCTAATCAGTGGAGGGAAAGTTATCTTCTTCCTTTACGCGAAACTACGATAACTACCGTTCTGTCAAGCTGATGTCACACACCATGAAGATCGTTGAGCGGGTATTAGATGGCCGACTGCGGAAAATAATAAGGCTATCTGATGACCAGTGCGGGTTTGTCTCGGGTAAATCAACAACAAATGCAATCCAAAGTATAAGGATCATAATGGAAAAACATCGTGATTCCTTAAAGGACTTGCATATGGTGTTGGTTGATTTTGAAAAAAGCCTTTGAGAGACAACCAAGGGATCTCTTTTGGGTGGCGCTAAGACAACGAGGAGTTCCAGAAACCTACGGGCGCATGATCATGGACATGTATGAGGGAGCAAGGAGATGTCCCGCAGGATTCACCGAAGAGTTCCCAATCACAGTCGGTGTACACCAGGGAAGCGTCCTTAGTCCTTTGCTATTTATTGCAGTCCTTGATTGTTTGCTTGAAGGAAAAGTGACGGACCCCAAAGTGGATCAGTTATTCTTTGCTGACAATGGAACTATCATATGTGAAGATCAAACGTCCCTGCAACGAGCTCTTGATGTATGGGTGGATGTTTTGGAGGGAAATGGGTACCGTATTAGTTCGAAAAAGACAGAGTATCTGTGCTGCCCATTCTCTGATCCACACCGGCCCAAGTGTGAAAAGTTCAAATATCTGGGATCAATGATCAATAGCGAAGCAACTTGTGATGATGACATCAACCATCGCGTAAGCATAGGGTGGATGAAGTGGCAGGAAAACTCCGCTATCTTCTGTGATAGAAAAATGCCCCCTAAGCTTAAAGGAAGACTCTACACCGCAGTTGTACGTCCGGCGCTCACATACGGTTCACAATGCTGGACAATGTACAAAAAGTATGAGGGCAAATTAACGGCAGCTGAGATGAAGATGCTTCGCATGACAGCAGGAGTAACGAAGAGTGATAGAATAAGAAGCTCAAACATTCGAGGAAACCTTCATGTAAAAGAACCCATGACAAGCAAGATAGAGCACGACCGGCTCAGTTGGTATTGTCATGTTCAAAGGAGAGATCCTTCGAATCCCGTCAAAAAGGCAATATCAATCAACGTTCCTAGACAATCGCGCAAAAAAGGCAGACCAAAAAACAACTGGATCACACAAATGCAAAAACACCAGCATTCGATTGGCCTCAGTGGCGAAGTGATCCGAAACCGGGAAGCCTGCCGGTACTTTCTGAGGTCAAACCGGCAAACCCCACAGGCGGACAAGTAGGGATGCAGTAAAGTGGGAGGGAGTGAGATCCTTCTACTCCGGATCATAACTTCGCCGTAAGAAGAAGAAGAAGAAGAAGAAGATATACTAGCTTTTCCGAATAAAAATCTGCCCAGAGACATGCGCACTTTGAAAAAAATGTCCTTTTTCTTAATATTTTTGCTAGAAACTGAAAAATATTGTCTAGGCAAAATATGTAGACGTTGACTTTCTCTATATTTCGTCCATACATTATACATGGCCACGCCTACTTTTTAGGGGCGTTTTCTTAAAAAAGCATATACAGTCAAATTTCCCTATAACGAATCCGCACGGGACCAGAAAATCACTTCGTTATATAGAAAATTTGTTATACAGAAATTAGGATTTTTTTTTTTATCAACTTTTATTAATAGTAATCAGTAATTTTAGTTTGGATTACAATTTTCTTCCTCAACAAAATTTTCTAATACATTTAAAGATTCAAACACATTAGTCGTTACTCCTCATCGCCAGAAAGGTTCGAAATGCGTCAATTGATGAAGAAATTCGTCCCAATGTAGGTAACACTTTATCAGCATCCGCCAATTTTTCTTCATTGTTATCTGAATCTGAAAATATAAAAGTAATGTGTGTATATCACAAATTTATTTGACAATAGGATTAAAATATGTACATACATATGTATGCATATAAAATTATAAAATACATACCTGAGATGGCCTGAACTCCACGACTTTCCAGAATACTGCTGAGAATATCTTCATCGGACGGGTTGTCCGTGGTCTGGACGTCAATATCAACATTGACATAGTCTTTAAATGATGCATAAATGTTTGCTACTGCTCTAAATGAAGACTGTAGAGCAGCCAAATCGGATAATGAAAGAAAGTCCTCTTCATCCAAATGCGTAGTTTGAGTCTGCATGCCGTCTTTCGAAAATCCTGCTTTTCTAAAACAATTCGCAATTGTTTCCGGTTTAACATTGACATTCCATACCTTGCTTAAATTTCGAATGGCTTGTAGCAAATCTATGGCCATAACAGGTTTATTCTCCTCCATTTGTGTTAATATGTTCGTCAAAATTCGCTTTCTGTAATGCTGCTTTATGTTGCAGATAATTCCTTGGTCCATTGGCTGAAATAACGAAGTCATGTTGGGAGGAAAATAGGCAAGCTCAATATTTTGCAATTTATTTTTTACATCCTTAGGATGCGCAGTACAATTATCTACAAAAAGCAAAACCTACCTTTCTTTAGAAGCGAATTTTTTGTCTAGCTTTAACAGCCATTTCGTAAAAATTTCGCTTGTCATCCATGCTTTTTTGTTGAACTTATAATCCACATCTAGAGATTTTATTCCTTTAAAGCATCGTGGATTTTTGGCCTTTCCTATAACAAACAATTTAAGCTTCTCCGACCCAGTCATACAGTTATTCTCTCTTTGCTCTGTTTTCCACCAAAGCATTTCTCATTTTTAAATGCCAGTGTTTTATTTGGTAAACATTTGAAAAACAAACCAGTCTCATCGGCATTAAAGATGTCGTTTTCATTATGGTTTTGTAGCAATCTCGGCAAAACGTTCATTACCCATTCATCACGATCTTGTATGTTGACATCAGCACTTTCTCCATATAAGGTTTTTTGAACAATACCGTGCCGTTTTTGGGATTTATCCAACCATCCTGTACTCACTTCAAACTCTTCGTGTGCCATTGCAATAGCGAACACTTTGCCTTTTTGACAGACAGGTTCGAAGCTTTTTGCGTTTAGTGCTTAATTCCTCGTCTTCTCCATTTTTTTTAAATCACTGCCTTGTTTTTTAAAATTGTTGATAAGCTGCTGGGAGGAATTCCAAACTGCTTAGCAATATCTTCTTTTTTTTTTTGTTACTCTTTCTTCAACTTTATTAATTATCAATAACTTTTTCTCAAGAGAAAGGTTACTTCGCTGCGACATTCTCAATTTGTTCACTGAACACAGGCAACTGCTGCCAAAATTGATGCTGATGGGACTTTTTTTCTTTTTTTCTGTTGTTATTTCAACTTTTGGGGAATCCCCTAATTACGTCTTACTTTTTTCTAGGTACAAAGTTTTATTAATGAGCGAAACAGAAAATTATTTGAAAAATTCGTTATATGGAGACAAAAACGCATTAGAGTTCGATTCCCAGCTACAAAATTTGTTCGTTGTAGAGAAAAATTCGCTGTATGGAAATTCGTTATAAGGAGATCAAAACACACTAAAAGCAGAACGAAAAAGCTGCGTACTTGAAAAAAATTCGTAATAGAGAGAGTTTCGTTCTATAGAAGTTCGTTATAGGGAAGTTCGACTGTATTGATTTTTCAAAGGTATTTAAGGCGATGGTTAAGTCTTATTGTGAATATCTCGTCAGAATCCGTGAACTTTGGTTACAAATTTTGAGAGCCACGTCCACTTTCTGCTAAGTGAAAGTTGTAACAACAGTTTTGTTATAAAATTTCTTAAAATTTGAGGAAATATCCTCTGTATAGAAAGATATCAATGCATTTGTTTTAAAAATTTGGCAACGTCACCCTCACTTTATTAGGGGTGGATTAAAAGACAGTAACATACAATCTATAGTCTCTTCAATCAAATATTAAAATAAATTTAAGCCAACGTCATCTGACTTATTCATTAGTTGTCCTTTCGAATCAATACACACAAGTAAAAGAAATAATGTGCAAACTGTATTCTTTTATGTGCGACAAGTAGTTACAGATAGCTCGCGGCATTAGTTGATATATATTTTGTATTCCAAATGTATTGAGAAAATAAATTGATTCAGAATGAGGAAAAAAAAAAAGAAAAAAAAGAGAACATAATTCATTGTATTTTCGTGAAAAGAATGATAAGAGAACTTTCTATGCTTCCAGCAGAAATCGATAAATGAAATACAAAAGAATTTCTCGAGTTGAATACATTGATCAATATAAAGAGAATTAGATATTACATTCATTCATCTTTTATTACTTCTTCCAATTTATTTCATTTTGTTTTTATTATCTGATATATGACGAAAGAGACAGATTAATGTCGAATGATACTTAAATATCTACACAAAGAAGGTTGTCAATATTTTGTCATTGTTGCAATAAATTATATTTCCCTGGAACATGAAAAAGCTTTTCTTGTTGGTACTCGTATTTAAGATTTACGAGCCGCGCGTGAATGATATTAAAGTTTTACATAATGGTTAATTAAAGAGCTGACAATTGGTCTACGCCAATAAAACAAACTCAGCTGAACTTGGTTTAATTGCTGCCCAAAATTGTTTAGCACATCCGACTTCTCCTTTGCCTTCTAAAGGAGAAATGTTGTTTATTTATATAACGAATGCTGCAGCATTGTGCGGTAGTAAGTTAAGAAATAATACTGAAACCTTGAAGAATTCAGGAAAGGGAATGCGCAAGGAAAAGTACCAATTCTATGTATGTTGCACCGGCGCACAAGTCTGCAGTCGCAATGGCAAAATTGCATAAGTTAGGCTACGAACTCCTCCATCATCCAGCATATTCCTCAGATTTAGCCCCCTGCGACTATTTCTTGTTTCCAAACATGAAGAAATGGCTCGGAGGTAAGAGATTTGGGTTGAATGAAGAGGTCATCGCTGAAACAAACGCTTATTTTGAGGGGCTTGAGAAATCGTATTATTTGGAGGGCATCAAAAACTTCGAGAAACGTTGGCTTCGATTCACCAGGAGAAGTCCATTGTTTTGACTGTTGCTTGGTTTTTGGTGTGTTGTGGTGAATCCAGGTTTCATCCACGGTTACGAAACGGCGCAAAAACTCAGCCGAATTTGTCTGGAACATCGCCAAACACACATTTGAAGTTGTCAAACGAATGCGTTTGTTGTCGATTGTGGGCAAACGCGGCACCCATCTTGCGGAAAGCTTTCACTAAGCCATGTGATAAGCCTGTGGCCTCTTCAAGCTCGCACACTTTCACTCGCCGATCGTCCATTATCAAACCATGGATTTTGTCGACCATTATTTCTGGTGTGGTGACCTCAATTGGACGACCACAACGTTCGGCGTCACTTGTGCTTGAACGACCGCACCGAAATTGAATAAACCAGTGGTGAATGGTTCCAATCTATTTATTTATTTATTTACCTACGACTTTAACAATCAACAGGTTCGGAAAATTCATAACAAATTCAGTAATTAATTTACATTTATGACTTAACTTAAGACTAACAATAGTGATGACTTAAATTGAGATCTGGTCACAGAAATATCTAAGTTGGTATATACAAAGTTAAAGAGCTTACAACACTGGGAGATAGGTTCACGTAGACCATAAACGGTAGAATGTGATACTTCAAATAAAAATGGCCTCTGTCGAAGAGCTCTAGAAGGAGCATATAAATTTGAACTATCGACTGTTGCACATAACAAATCACGAATAAACATACAACTGAATGTTTTTCTTCTCGTTTGAAGAGGTTGCATTCCCAATAAAAGGCATTTAGTTTGATAGGAGTGATGAACATTGGGAGCATTATCGCGAAAAAAGTGACGCAAAGCAAAACGTAAAAAATTCTTTTGTACCCTTTCAATTCTATCAATATCGTTTTGGGGAATAGGATTCCAAACAACACAAGCATATTCCAAGATGGGACGAACAATACTACAAAATAAAGATTTCAGTGTGTAAGGATCCTTAAAATCAGAAGAATTTCTCTTAAGAAATCCCAGGATTGAGTTGGCTTTAGAAATCATAGAATTTATGTGCAGATCAAATGTAACTTTGCTATCAAAAATTACGCCAAGATCCTTAAAATCATTCACCACTCTAAGAGGTATATTATCTAAGCAGTATAAAGGAAAAACATGGTGCAGTGTTCTATTATAGCACATGGAAGCACACTTATTTATATTTAAATGTAAGTATATTTAATTGTAAGTGATGGTGAAGAGTCCCCATAATATTGGCAAGCTTTTGTTTGGTTTGCGTGATAGTTTTTTCTCGCAAAAAATAGTGTTTAATGAGCACTCGAAATTCACTTTTTTCCATTTTAACGAAAATGCTTGTAGGCATCCATATAAAATGGCTGCCACAACAAAACTATTTGACAGATCTGTCTAAAAATTTGGGTGCGTTCTTTTGAAAGATGATTCTTGACAAAAAAAAATAAATTTAAGGTGACGACACAATTTGTGTTAAATTTCTGGGACTTATTGACCCACGCTCGTATAGAGCTAAAAGGAGACTAATGTTGAAAAATAAAATGTTTTTATACCGAAAAGAGTGTTCCTTATTTCATTTTTCAGGGACTTATTGACCCACCCTCGTATATAGCTAAGTATTGGATTAATAATTTTGTGCTTAGGAATTGAATTAATAAATAAATAAAATGAAAAGTATTAACAATTTCAATGACATTTTTTTATTGTTTTAAATGTTGAACTATGCCATTGTAAAGGGTGACCGGATAGCAATGATAGTTTTTCCAATTATTATGTTTCAGTAGCTGTCAAAGGTACCAATGACATCGAGATGTCAAAATATTCAGTAAGGTTCGCCATTTCATCATACATTGTTTGACGTTTCCCGAATGTGTGGAAATTATTAAAAAAGATTAGCGAAATTCCGGCTCAGTTGTAAATGCGCAACGTAAATATCGTCGTGAGATCTGTCGTCATCATGCCTTCAGTGCACAAGCAATTCGTCGCACCGTGGAAAAGTTTGAGCGTGAATACACTCTTTTTTACATTAGGCCACCAACCAAGCAAAGATCGATGAGAAGTGAAGTCAGTATCGAAGAAGATCCAGAAATGTCGATACGGCGCCGATCAGCTGAATTGGGCATCGCCAAAGAGTCAACCAAGCTTATTTTGCGGTTGGATTTGGGACTATATCTATAGTATGTAAGATTATGCTGACGCAAGTATTGAAGCCAGACGACCATAGACAACGCCGTGAGTTCGCTAATTGGGCGCTGGAAATGTTGGCTGGAGATCCGGATTTTGGCCGAAAAATATCTTTTCGGACGAGGCCCATTTTTGGCTCAGTGGCTACGTCAACAAGCAAAATTGTCGATATCGAAGCGACCACAATCCACAAGTGTTCGACTAAGCATCAACGCATCCACAAAGATTGACTGTTTGCTGCGGTTTATGGCACGGCGGCATCATCGGACCTTATTTCTTTCGAAATGAGGAAGGTGATACGGTTATCGTCAATGGTCCTCAGTATAGAGCGATGTTAACCGACTTTCTGTGGCCAGAGCGTGGTTCCAACAAGACGGCGCTATATGCCATACAAACGACGCAACGCTCGAAGTAGTGAAGGAGAAATTTGACTGGTCCATCTCACGGCGAGCGTTCATCAATTGGCCGCCGCGATCATTCCACTTGACAAACCTCGATTATTTTCCCAGGGGCTACGTCAAGTTCTTAGACTGAGCTAACAAGCCAACCAGTTTGGACGAGCTCGAGGCCAACATTCGAGACGCTATTGCTGGTATAACGCCGCATACATTAGACCGAGTCATCAAAAATTGGACCAACCGCTTGAAGCACTGCCAGCGATGCTGAGGCGGCTGTTTAAATAATATGCTATTTCATACCTAATGGCATGAACGTAGCTTTAAAATAAAGCTAGAATAAAGTTGATACCTTACACCGTTGTTGTTTTATTTAAATTTCTTTTCCTATCATTCTTATCAGGTCACCCTATATATGGAAACAAAATCGGCCACGGAAGTTTTTGCAAACTTCAATTCTTGTGACACATTTATTACTGTATTATGACCATAACTTTACGGATGTTGATTTTAAGTACTCCAAAGTTTGGGGATTGTCTACATTGATACGAATTTTAGCACAGTCCTACAAAAAGAAATCCAAAGACGTTAGATCACACGATCTTGAAGGCCATTTGATGTCGCCAAATTTCTAAATTAAACGGCCGGGGAACTAAGTAAATTTGCCTGTGTTATGTGGCACATAGCCCCGTCCCATTGGAACTACATATCGCTAACACCAAAGTCTCCAGTCTCAGGTCAAAAAAAGTTGGTTATTATTTGACGATAGCATATAGAATTCACCGTAACAGTAGAGTCTTCGTCGTGCTTAAGTCACGCCGCCCGGTCCACAAAGCGCACCAAACTGTAACCCATGGTGGACGCAATGGTCTCTCAATGAACACAGAACCCCAAATGCTTCAATTTTGTTTGTCGCCAAGTGAGTATGGGACTCATCGCTGAAGAAGTTTTTGTTCTACAAATTGACTTCAACTTGTTGGTTTTCCAGTAACCAATCGGCGTATTTTTTGTGCATTCTATGGTCAGCATGCTTCAGTTGTTGCATAAACTGGACATTGTAAGGATGAAGATGCAATTCCAAGCGCAAAATTAGCCAAACGAAGCTGTAGGAAATGTCGACTGAGGTACAGTTGATCGAGTATTACGATGATGCAAAGGCACCGAACTACCGATTTGTTCGAATTTAGTGACTGTGTTTCTAATTGCCTGCGCAGTTGGGCGATTATGACGACCTTAATCTGTCCTTAAATCACGATACACAGATATTGCAGAACTGTTATTTTTTGAGCGGTGGTTAAACTATCCACATTGTCAACTAATGGATTTGCCAGATATCATAGGGCAGGGATGTAAAATCCCAACCTCGAAATGAATAACCCTTGACATGTACAATGGACTTGATTGTGTATATGAAAAGAAAGCCGAAACTATTTAGAGTCGAAATCATCCGGATAAAAAGTAAATTTTAAGTCAAAAGTCATCCACCGCATATGATAAAAGTATTCTGTGGAAGCTAGTTAGATTATGTTAGGTTGGAGGGAAGTGAACCTATTTAAAACCTTTGTCTCGCGGTCGGTTCTGTAACAAACCAGCCTGCCTATCATGTTCTTAAGTGGAATTTGTACGAGATTCCCTAGTTCGTCAAAAAGCCTGTTTCCCATATGACGGAGGCGGCAGTTTTGAAGATTTGAGCAATCACATAACAAGTGTGTAATAGTTTCTGTCTTCTCTATATCTTGACAGCACCTGCAGTGGTCGGGTGTGTTGATGCCTAGTCTAGCAGCCATTTCCCCTATCGCGCAGTGTCCTGTTAGCGCGCCTATCAAGATTCGAATTTCTTCTTTATTCATTTCCAATAGGCTTTTTGTTCTGTTTTCAACCACTGTCGGCCACAAGCTGCGAGATATGACACAGTCGCTTCTGGCGGACTATGCGCTTCTCTTGCTTTTAGGTTTATTTTCCTTTTCAGTTCACCTATTGGAGCTTCTACTTGAAGATCCAATGCTGATCCCTTCTTATCTAATTCATCTGCTGTCTCGTTTCTTTCTATATTATTATGTCCAGGAACCCAGCAGAGAGTTACGTCTTGGGTGTTGCATATTCTGTTCAACGTATTACGGCATATGGTAAACTGTTTTCGATCTGACTTCCTCGCTTAACTATCCACGAAAATTGTAATCTATGAAGGATTTAGTTTTTTTTTTTGCTGTGTATAGTCTGTGCATATCAGTGGCGAAGACCTCAGATTGGAAGTTGCTAGAGTCAACCGGGAGTTTGTATGAGTTGTTGATTTTAAATGAGTCGCAAAAAACTCCGGAGAAAGTTCCGATATTCATTTTAGACGCGTCAGTGGAGAGCTGAATGTCCTTTTTTATTTTCGCTGGCAGGTGGGAATTTTTCAAAGACAAAACTGGGCGCGTAGTCAGTAACAGTGTAGGATTTCCACCCACTACTAAACACATCTCCCCTCCTACCCCTGGTCCTCGCGGCACTGCCATCAAGCATTTCGGGGCTTCAGCCTTACATATTCGGCTCGTTCCTGTTGGCAGCAGTCTGCGCGACGTTTCGTTGTCGCTCCTGTCTTCATTGATCTTTCATTCGCTTATTGCTTCCCAAGCTTCTTGCGTGCTCGTCATCTGTCTGTAAGCATTTGCGTCAGATAGAAGTTCAGCTCTCCATGCTTTCTATTGATCCCCAGGGTCTATATTGGGGATCAACCTCTGCGTCCATCTGCCTTTGTCAGAAAAGTTTCATCTCTCTTGCCATTCTTCGAGGCTTGTTCTTGGCGGTACTTCGGTGTCACTTCGACTCGTCGCTGTTAACACCATTGTCCTGGTAGGACGATATTTCCGTTCGGCTTCTTTAACGAGGAGGTCTATTGGCACCATTCCAGCCACTATGCTGTACATTAATTAGTGTGTTGGAGTTCCACTTTTGTCGGGAATAAAAGTGAAGTAGTTCTTGTCGAAATCTATGTAGAGTATGATATAATCTGTTATTCTATCCAGATCGGCTATACTATATCTCTTGAGTAAAGATCCGTGTCCACAGGAGCTTTGCTTCCATGCACCCGATTGTTTGAGATGAATCGCACTTTTGGCAGCTGTACATCATATGCATATAGCATCATCTCTAAACCCGCTTATAGTGTTGATCTCTGTGCTCCTGTTATGTTTATGCATGCTAATCGTTGTACCTTTGTGCGTATTTTAAGATAGCTGGTTTTGTCTGTTGCAGGTAAGGATGGTTCTGACAATAGCCGTGTACATCCAGTTAATCATGGACGGACGCTGACCCCACAGAAGCTAAAGAACGCTTTCCTTTCATTTCATTTCGTATACTTCTCCATATCTTACTATGAATCTACGAGTAACGTGGATGTAAGCAGCCTTTACCTTCCATAGAATCGATTTAGAAGGCTTCTCTGAAATACATCTTAACGCCTTTCTGGGATGATTTGACAATGTTTCTGAGTATCAATTCTAGATTTACACCATTGTACACCAAAAGGACATTTTTTTCACTTCCAAATTGAATTCTTCCACCCGAACTTCCACAATGCTTCCGAGTACACCACTACGAGGACTTACTTTCGTATGAGATTTTATAATGCTTCTTGATCCTTTCTCTTTCTTCATAGGAAAATTCACACACAAACACCACCATGGCAATCTTCTTCCATCCCATGTTTCACTTTAACGTTGAAAGCTCTTTGTTTTGTTTGTACTAAACCACAAAGTATACATAATTGCATTCCAGCCTGTACCAGCGGCATTACCTTCACGGTCTTAATTCTACAGCAAACATAGAAAGCCATTTGTAAGTGGTAGGTATACATTATTTGCTTTCACTGTTCACCAGCACTTTCAAACCGCAGACTTTAAATTGAATTAATTAATTTTGGTTGTGCCTTTGACAAATTGACTTCTTCTGCTGGAGCTGATGGTTTTTTTTTTTAAATTATTCGCATTTTTTACTCAAAATAATGTCAGTTGTGGAGCCAATTTACTATTTAATTATGTATCCACGTTGTCAGACTGTAGCCTAGCAGAGCCATAACTTTAAGTAGAGTAGAAGAGGATTTTAAATTTATCATGCAAGTGTTTCCATAAAAATATGAGGAATATTTTTCAACAATTTAAGTTCCAAACAATTCTCCGCATGTTCTTAAATTTTAATCCTCCACTAGAACCTTAATCGTTGGTAAATTACTTTATTTAGTAAAAAAGTTGCACGTTTTAATTAATGTCTTTCTAAATTTACATTACGAGCGTACAAGGTGTAAATAAATCATCCTATCCAACTCCTGCTAGAGGAATCCTTGGACAACATTAATGAGCTACACGTGACTTAATAAATTTAGATACACTCTGTAAATTGGAACGTAGATGTATATTTTCCAATACCTGGACCAGTCTGCCTTCTTCAGTTTTAAAATTAACACAGCTAGACGGCTTTGTGATGACTTTAAGATATCAAAGCATTTTCTGTTTTATTCCTTGAGGAAAACTTTATAAAAGCATAAAGATGAGGATGGGGTTTGTTTCATTCATGGGGAATTTAAAGGGATGAACGATTACTTTCAAACTTTAACGATTTACTTTACCAGGAGAGTCAGTACTGTGTATCTGGTAGAGTCAGTTGCTCCTTTAATTGATTTAATAAAAATTGTTGGTACAAGGATTTTTCAATCTCCGAGCAGATTTTAATATTTTATATAAAAGTCGCAATCCTTCTTTTCAAGATTCCCGCAAGCGGTATAGCATGTACACATACTCTCAAACGAGGTGTTATCCTACATCCTTTGTGTAAATGTTTTATTTGTAAATATACGAGTAGTGCTGTCATTTGCTTCACAAAAATAACACTGCAGGTTGTCATAAAGAATTATTGCTCATAGCGATATGCGAGAGAAATTTGCAAGACGCTTTCCCTTGTCGTTGTTTGCTTTATGCTGATTCGTTTTTCCTTGTTTATTTAATTTTGTTTGTTAGTTTTTCTTTGTTTAAATTTGTTATATTTTCTTGGTTTAATCACATCCTTATATGTTGTTTGTTTGAGAGTATTATTGTTCATGATGATAATTTGCATAAATTTTCCTGCGGATTATTAGGTTATCCGTATAGAGGATGCGAAGTCGTTCGACTATCTGATCGTCCAACTACCTGGTCGCGCGATAAGTTTGCTCACATTGGTTTCAAAGGAAGATATATGGGTGCTGTTAAAGACAATAGGGAGAATGAACAAAAATATATGGATGTTGGCTCATTTTGACGTCAAAACATAGAAGGTGCGAAGTGGCCCTACTATTTGGTTGTCCAACTATCTGATTGTGCTATAAGTTTGCTCACATTGGTTTCAAAAGAAGATAAATGAGTGCTACTATGAATGAATGAAAAATATATGGACGTTGGTTCATTTGGCGGCAAAACATAGAAAGTGCGAAGTCGCCCGACTATCTGATCGCCCAACTATCTGCGACAAGTTTGCGCACTCTGATTTCAAAAGAAGATAAATGAGTGCTGCTACTGTACAGATAGCAAGGAGAATGGGCAAAAATATATGCATGTTAGACCATTTGGCGGCAAAACTGATACCAACGTGTTTTCGGCACTCAAGGTATTCATTGAAGTTGGATAGTTATTGCATGCTGCATGCCCACTAGGAAAAAAAGTCATCAACGCCAAAAAGCGGAAGCCGAGTTAAAGGCATATCTAAGGCATGCTAAGTCAAAATGTCGAATAATCCTACGAAATAGTCTCAAAACCACAAAATTTTATAGTCACAACTGGAAAAGCACAAAAATTCAGCACACATTCCTCGAAACTACCAAAATACAAATGCGACCTTTCCTTAATGAATGGCAGTTTAATTAACAAACTACAGGGTGGCGCAGAATAATCTTTATGATTTCAATTTTTTTTCAGAATTTTGTGAACAGGACTTGAGGAATTTAATACAGAACGATACACAACAGAACAACGAACAAGAATCGTCGAATTTTATTTTGAAAACAAACTGCCAATTGTTTTGACGCAACGTGCCGATATTTTACTATGCGGATCGCACTCATAATGCCAACAATAAAACGTCTGGTTACACGTTTTCGGCAAGCAGAGTTGGCAAGGAATTTCCCTGTTACCAGAAGACGTACGGTGCACACGGATGAAAATATTCAACGTGTACCTGATAGTGTGCAGGATAGTCCAGAAACATCAACAAGGAAACGTTCGGCTCAACTCGAGCTATGGCAGAGATCTGTTCAGAGGATTTTAGCCACATTGCATATGTTCTTATGTCCAGCTTGTACAAAAATTAAAATCGACAGACTACCAACAATGGATTGATTATGCCATTTCGTTACGGCAAAAGCAGAGCAAAATTCCAATTTCATCCACAATTTGATAATGAGCGAGGAAGACTATTTCTAATTAAATGGCTTCGTTATCAAGCAAAACTTCAGAATATAGGCTACGGAGAATCCAAGAGCTGTTCATCAACGACAATTATACTAACTTAAGTGTACTGCTTAGTAGGGTGCATCATCGAAAGGATCATCATTGACCCATATTTCTTTAAAAATGTTGGAAAATTTGTTGAGGCCACAACTGTGGTTCCAACAAGGATTGAGCCACAGTGCATAATGCAAGGGTCTTCTATGAGTGCACCACATTCTCAGGATTTAACAGCTCCCGACTATTTTCGTTGGACTTGCTTGAAGGAATGAATGTACGTCAGTAAGCCAGCTACCATCCCCCAACTGAAAGCAAATATTCGCAATGAAATCCGTGTCATAACACCTGCAATTTTGCGAAAGGTGATGGAAAATGTATTGGAAAGAGCACGAATGTGCGAAGTAGAACATGACCACCAATTGTGAGACGTAATCTTTCACATTCAGGTCAACAAAATTCCCCATTTGTGTACTGTCCTTGAAAATCAAATATTGTAATCTTTATATATAAAACCCAATCTACCAATGCTTGTATGCATGCTTTGGACTCCGAAACCGCATCGATTGGGCTCAAATTGTTCAGGCAATTTAGCCCGAGAGTATTTCTATGAAAATCGATCCAGCAGTTTACACACATAGGCACAGCAACGCACTCCGGGTACCCGCTAGTGTACTCTAAAACGAAAAAAGTTAAAATGTATTCAAACCAAAGGATAATTTTGTGGCACCCTGTATTACAACTGGGAAAATATTAATTAACTAGCCTCATTAGCATTCATCGGTGACGAAACTAATAACTCCGTCCGAAACAGCAATGGATTCAACACGGTGTCTGTGTATCCGTCCATCAATATGTCACACGTTTGTAATTTTAGACTGGATAGCTGAAATTTAGCAGACATATAGCATGTAGTAAACTAAAAATATTTGCCAAGAAAAATTGTAAAAATATTTATTTCGGGGGCTTTTGGGGGGCATAATGTGCTCAAAGAAAATCCCACCCAACTACGAGTACTTACGAAAAAACAAAAACTTCTAAGAAAATCGAATTGTTAAATGGATAAAGTTACATAAACAAAAAGCTTAAGAAATTAAGCCAAAAGC
This sequence comes from Pocota personata, assembly GCA_963082735.1. Classification (NCBI taxonomy): domain Eukaryota; kingdom Metazoa; phylum Arthropoda; class Insecta; order Diptera; family Syrphidae; genus Pocota; species Pocota personata. The sequence goes on along the minus strand of OY720432.1, from coordinate 94,519,657 downwards.
GATATCTTCAAGTTTGTAGAGACATGAGAAGGTTACGTAAGAAATATAAGAGGCGTCCGGCACAAGCAGGTTTTGAAAAAAGCTGGAAGACAAAGGGTTAAAAATCAACCCACCATACGAGTATCTTACCCCTGATTCAGCCTATTCTAATAATTTCCAGACCAAATTTCTTCAAAATCTGTTGAATGGTTCTTAAGTCAGGTGTGTGAGAATGATGATTTGATTTAGATCCTTTTAAAGTAAGACAACCACCTTGGACATTCTTCAGTTAGGCATCCAATAAATATGATTGGGTGCATGCGCTTTTAACAACTTTTTTATCAGAACACATATTCAAATTATATTTCATCAAAACAGGCAGATAAACATGAAACAAAAAGTGCATGTTTTGATCTGAACCTAACAAATGAGATCATATACACGTCTTTACTCAGGATTAATGACGAAGCAAATTAATTGCGAAGACAGTGTAAAAGAATATTTGTGATCAGCATCGAAAGTTAAGCCGATCTAGCTATATCCGTCCGTCCATCCGTATGTCACCAGTTTTTGGGCCCAAAATTTTGAGCTAGAAGATGAAATTTTGTATAAAAGCTCTTTAGAACCCGAAGCTGTACAAGTGTACACATTTCAAAATTCGCCCACAGGCACACCCACTTAAAAAAAAAAAAAAAAATGCACCACGCCTACTTTTTGGGGGCGTTTTGTTCAAAAAACCTGATGTTTCCTTTCAAAGCTACTTAGAGTGATGGATAAGCCTTACTTTCAATACCTCATCAGAATCTATGAGGTATTGGGTAATAGTTACAGCCACGCCCACTTTCTTATAAGAAGAAGCCATAAAAGTAGTTTTTCTGATAAAATCTCTTAAAAGTCGCGGCAGTATACTCTGACTAGAAAGATGAGCATTTTATTGAATGTGAATAGAAAATTTCAGAACGCCATGCCCACTTAATGAGCGGTGGGCTAGAAATTACTGGATAGGGTATCATATCATCCATTCCAGATGAATTGTAACTTTTCTATATGTTTTTCTGTTTTTTTTTTTTTTGTATTACCTTCTCTCAGAATAGGCGAACATTTAATGCGATTCGAGATGCCAGTTTTACCGGCCCATCTGCACAAGCTCCGAAAAGCAATCGCGAACACTTTGAGACATTTTATGAGTCCTTTTGAAAATTTACAAAGTAGGCATGTGCTTTGCTTTTTAACACAGTTTTCGTGTCTCCTTTTCTCAGTCTTCACCCTCAGGTTTTCTCGTGGCCCCGCGGATGGTTTTAATGATATATTTTCTGTGATCAATTTCTTAAATGGACTAATATAAATGACAAACAAAGATATGTTCAGTAAAGTCAAATGTATATGTATACCTTTCCGCTGCTCGTTCACAGGTCTCCTAACAAACGAAGCTCCTGAGAACGTTTGCCTAGTCAAAAATTGTTCACGTTCAGTGGACTGTTACAAATTCGAATTCCAGTCGAATGAGAAAGGTCATACCGAAAACCACAATTTGCCTATTTTATAAAATTCAAAATAAATAAGTATAGGTAAGTACCTACAAATCTCCCCTTCTAAAATAAGCTCCAGCTCCAGGTCTAGTTCACTTTAGGTCCTTTGTACTTGTTCCTCTTATTCATGGACTGTTGAGCATCGTCACTTGAAATTCTGTATTGGAAAAGGGAAAGCAAACAATTTGCCTCTTGATCTTTACACACGATTTCCCTGCTAAAAAGTAAGAGAGGAACTGTTTGGTGGTTTCAAAATGATTTTGAATGATCAATTTTGTTATTGGAGCAATACTATGCACAGCAGATTCGTTTCGCAGTAAAAGCTTAGGTACCTAGGTAGTCGTTATGGTTGAAGTACTGAAATTATAAGCACAATTATTATTAAATATTTTTGTTTCTTATTTTTCTATTCCCTTGTTATATCGCGAACCGAACTAGGTGACACTATCGCTATAACCCCAAGTAAGAAACACTATATTTAAAAAAAATTGTTGTCTTGATTTTACTGAACAGATTCTATGAATGTATGTACAAAGATAGGCTACTTGCCTTATTGATTGATGCAACTAGGCTGACTTTATCATTGCTCTCAATATTTCCACTATGCTTTTCATTTCCTCATCCATCGCGCACTCTTTAGGTGGGTTCGGTTCGCGACCGTTTGTTTATTTAAACGTAACACTGGTTAACCATATCTAGTGACCTTTTTTCTTTTGTTCATTGCGGGCACTTGAGTCCACCAGTGTTACACATTGGTATGATTTGTGAAATGAGAATTGGACACATGTGTCGTAGTAGTGGATTGTTGAAGTAGATTAAGAGTATCTTGTTTAGTCTGTATACCTGGTCTTGTATGCGGCACAACACCCTACTTACCTTTGCGACAATTTTTTTAAACTTTCTAAGGCATTTTCGTCTGATTTCGAAGGACGATTATGAAAGTACATTGCTGAAGAGTGTTATTAGAAATATTGTACTCAACTTTTCGAAGAAACAATTTCAACACAACAATTTCTGTGGCAGTAAATGTACTTACTTACTTAAATCTTTCACCTTCACCCTTTCTAACAACGCCTGTGTGCCATTTTGTTTGTGGTTCTGCAATGCATTTAAACTGCCTTCAACTCATTTCCAAAGAGCTTGGTTCCTCCTCAACTGTTCTATGCCACGTTTGCCTAGGGCATCCCGCAGTTCTGCCTGCTTGGCTGAGAGGATTCCATTGCATGGCATATTTTGCAATGGAGTTGTTTTCATGCCATAGGGTGTGCCCAATGATCCTTTCTCCTACGTATAGTAATGTCTGTAGATCCTTTGCCCGTTCTTTGATAAAGTTGTTCGATGGAGATACGATTGTTCGGTAGAGATATGATTGGGTCAAAAAATGTTCAAGATGATTCTTACACATCTACTTACGGAGGTCTGCAGTTCCATGTGATAGTGGTATCTACCTTCCAAGTACCGCACAGGTCGCAGATTGGTTCTTGTACTGAGAATATTGCTTCTTAAGACTTTGGACAGCATCCAGAAAGCAGATTTTGATTTGCCGATTCTGCTGCACACATCCAGTTGTAGTGCCACTGCGGTTAGCGGAGACCCCACTTAGAAGTACTCAGGGCTTTTGCTTTGGCTGTCTTTATTTTAAGCCCCACTTTGTGTACCTCAGCTTCTAGATTTTGGGATATCAGATCCGATGTGAAGTGAAAGTAGGCAAACATCGGCGTAGTCTAGGTGTCGTAGCCTATCGAATTCCATGGTTACCTTCCGTCAATGCTGCATGGAGTACATCGCTGACGATACTACAGCGGTGACAGTATGCACCCCTGGGGTACTCCAATTTGGACATCAAAATCCTCCGATACCTTACCATTCTGTAAGACGTGACACTTACTGCCCTCGTGTGTAGCATTGATAATAGCACTGAGTTTTTCTGGGATGCCTCTCACGCAAGGCCAGGCAGATAGCGTCTCGATTCAAGCTGTCGAAAGCTTTCTCGTATAGATGTAGTGGAGTGTTGTACTCGACGCATTGCTCTATAAGGTGTTTATGTGGTTAATGCGGGAGTATCCAGCGCGAAAGTGCATCATACTACTCGTATGTGGTGTCAGTTCTGATAGAAATGGATGAAGGCTGTCACTTTTTTAGTTACATTATGAGTACTAACCTACATAGTACCCTACTTGGGTTCTAAACCAACCTTCATTACTCGAAACAAGCAGAGCCTTATCTTAGACATCCGATATTTCTTCGACCATATCTCAGATATGATAAAGGGCTAGAAAGTATCAGATGATGATTTTTTCAGACCATCGCCTGTTCGACGTCGAGAGTTGTAGGGTGGGTGCGGATATTTGGTTCCAGCTACCATGCTTATACTTATTTTTGGGTTAAGCTTTCAAAATTGTCTCGTAGTTATGTACTTCTCATTATTTTACCTTCCATTTATGTAAACATTCCGCGTTAATCAAGGTATATTAGCATGCACCTGCGTCGAAATTGAAAAGTTTTTGTTATTCTTAAGATTATGATTGATATCACTTCCCATCTACTTGGAAAGTTTTAGCTTTCTTCGACTGTTGTCGACAAATGACGATGGAAATGAGTATATTTAATGAAATAATTATGTTGGCATAAGGAAATTATTTTCCTAGAATTTGAATTTGCTTAATTGGAAACGAACACCGACTGTAGATAGGTATACAGCATTTAGTAAGTACGAGTACAAAGTAGAAAGGTATACGTCAAGATTCCATACCTTAGCTATTTGTTCTTCCATGGAAATTAATTAAATTCATAATTAGCAAATTAATGCTATTAACACATTGTGCAGATGTGGAATTGAAAGTGTTACTCGTAAGATTGACGAAATGCTTCAAATGTATTTTGAAATAAATTCAAGGACAACATAGTTCGTTTATTATTCAATTTATTTTGGCTGCGATTTCTTTAGCTGATTAAATTTCATATTAGTGACCGAATATTCTTAGAGAATGGATATATTCTCAGAAAATTTTCTTTTTAAAATTTTTACTTGCTAATATGGATAAAGAGTAAGTATTTCTTAGGGAATGGTGTAGTAGGTAGTGTATTCGCTTGTGACCCGAACTGTGCAGGTTCAAGCCCGGACGGGGATCAGCAATCTCAACTAGCCGAGCATAAAAGAGAAACGAATAAAATCAAAGTTCCTCCAACCACTATACCAAAAGGAGTTCTGCTTGGTAGTACACTGGACTTCGAGTGAGTCTGAGTGCTTCAGGATCTGGAAATCTCTATTTTTTAAAAAAAAGTATTTCTTTCGTGAAAATTTTGGACTTGGTATAACATGAACATTTTCGAGGTTGGGATTTCACATCACTGCCATATGACATCTGTCAAATCCATCTGTCATCCATAGTGACAGTTGGTTAGTTCTTGAAAATTCAACAAGTTGACGTAAATTTTTCGAATAAAATCTTCTTCAGCTATGAGGCGCATTTCTCGCTCGGGGCTACGTAAATATACACAATTACAGAACTTGGAGTTCTAAAAAATCAAATGTGATCGTTGAGAAGCCATTGCATCCACCACGAGTGACAGTGTTTTTTTTTGAAAAACGCCCACGACTACGCCCAAAGTTGTGTTAAATATCGGACAACTTGTCACTTAAGCCAGTTTTCATGACAATCAATTTTACTACGGGATGGAAATATAAAATCCGCAATCTTAATGTATTTCTCTAATTACAGCGATCGAAGCATCGTCGCGGTCTCCGCATGAAGGTTTGTCAGTAAAAGAACACCGCAAGATTCCCTTCACTGGAATCTTGTAGTGAATCAGGTACTACTTATCCCGGAAGGGGAAGGCTACAGGAAGATCTCTTATGCAGGCGGCGTTGCTATAGCTGTCTCTGGGAGACACCTGACTATTCTAAGGGAGTTTCTGCTGAATGTGCTTGCTAAATGTGGACTGGGGGTAAGCCCTCACAAAACTGAATTTGTCCTCTTTACCAGAAAATATAAAATTTCTTACTTAGCCCCTCCTAAACTGATTGGAACCAACCCCCTTTTTAAAGACAAACAAAAGATCTACGTGTTAAATGCTATCAAGTAGACCAGCTTAAAGTGGGAGACTGGCAATAACTGTCATGACAGCTTTGTCCTCAGCTGGAGCACAAACGCTCGAAGAGGTTGGTCTCCCTTAGCACAAAGCGTATCAACGCAACAATTGGTGTTGTTACGGGACACTGAAAGGCACGCCAAAAGACTTGGCCTCTTCTTTAATAACTTTTATAGAAGCTGTGGGACCGAGAAGGAAGAGGAGGCAAATCTCCATCTCCTCTCTCTGTCTGAAGAAAACTTCACTTGCTAGCTTACTTCTACGACAGTCTCGGTGAATTGGCTAACTCGAATGTTAGGAACCTCCATTGTTTCATTAGGAGCTCTAATTCGTTCTAAGGAAGGACGGGAGAAATCCCCTGATCATATGGTATCACAATCGACCTACTCTGGTCTAGGTGTGTCTGTGCTTAGGGTGCAGACAGCCACTTGAACCCAACCTAACCTAAATGCAACAAATTTCAAAATTATAACACCCTCACAGTAAAAGTTATTTCAACAGAAAGATGCATTTGGGTCGCAAAAGACCCAAAGGACGGATGGAGATTAATTTTTAAACCAAAGATATTATATTTAGTAGATTATACATTGATTTTAGGGGTGTAAGCGTACTGCGACCTAGAAGATCTATTGTGCTCCAATGACTTGAAGCTCTGGTCGATGGGATACTCAACTTAGAGGACATCCTCCAGTCCAATTTCATTGAACCGTAGTATCTAGAGTGGATCTATTGATTGTAGATATTCTTCTGATGGTCAATAAGCATCCAGATGTTTCTGTCTTTTGTGGATTAGTGATCCACATTCCTTAGAAGGTGCCATAGGGTTTCCTCAATATTTCCATAAAATCTACAGTAGACTTTGAGCACCTCCGCCAGTTCAAATTTCTTGATGAACCGGAGTGGATCCAACGATGGTAGATCTTCTCCTGATAGTTGACAGACATCCAGGTGTTTCTTTTTTTTGTGGATTAGTGCTCCACATTCCATAGAAGGTGCCATAGGGTTTCCTCAACATTTCCATGAAATCTCCAGTCCCCGCATTGCACTATACTAAGCTTCCACCTGAGGTGTTCCTTAAGTCTGTCAAGTTAGGAAGTCTGTAAGAATGCGCAACCGGTTTTTGTTAATTTGTATATAATCCTTACTTCGGTTATAATTCCCGAGAAGTTCTTTGGCCTGTCTTAGCTTAGGTGAGTTCTTCCCAAAGTTTGATTCTATAGTTTTCCTCCTTCCTTAGTTCTTCCCGTATCGTATGCTGTGCCTGCAGAGTGGTTCTACTGGTAAAGACGGTCTCTGTACCTTTTCTTGCTAGTTCATTTACTCCCACGTGGTCTGGTACCCAGTAGAGGGCGACTATGGCACTCCCACACCAGTGAAGACCTGACTCTATGGCTATTCGACAGTATTGAGTTGTCTTGCCCGCAATACTTCCAATCGATGTTAAATTGGACCCATCTTTGGAGTATGTTCCTATGGTTTCCGAGTACTTGGTTAAGGGCCCGAATACACCTGTGAATGTTTTGGATCCGTCCAAAAGCGGTTTGAGTTGGTACTTCACTGCTCCATTTTTTTTTTTTGCTCAGGTTTTAGTTGAATTATCTCTCGAAGCAGTGTCACTTGACCATACCATCCCTGGAAAAGTCCGAAAGCGGGACTGATTTGGAAAGTGTATATCGCTGTTTGGGTGCGAAGTAATATATATTGTTAGATCCTGTTATCCTTAGTCTCTCATCCTGGTTGGTGATGACGGGTTTATAGAATTTCAAATTCTTTTCTACTCCGCTTATGCATAGAAACGTATTCGTCACAATAATGCTAAGCGAGCCATTTTCTCTACGAAAGCATGCAAATTCTCATGCACTTTATGTGCACAGTGAATCCTGAAAGACCTTACCATCTCTACTCCCATTTATATGCAAGGAATATTGAAATATTACCTACCAATCCGTTTCTTTATGAAGTTTTTTTTCTTTTTCTTTTTTTTACTTTGTTTCACATCCCACCAACGACAACGTTGATAGATATAGACATACATATTTAAGTAACATTTCAGGTAAATCTATTTTAGTCATACAATATAATTGATGAGTCACGCAATTAACAAAGTTTGCTACCCATAAAAGGTCACTCAGTCGATTCTCTTTTGTCCAAAACTCACTCCAGGTATAAAATTCGAAAATTCACCCATTTCCTCCTCTGTCCAACACATAATACGAGTACCATACCATGAATATCGATGCTTTTAAAGGACGAATGTGTAGGGGGTCTAGTTAGCATTTGGAAGCTAATAAACAACCTAATAAGCCTAAAAGCTTTTACGTAAGCAGCAAAGGTAATTCCACAAAAGGTACGGAATGGGTAAAGCATGTACATACTCGTACATACATGTCGAAGTTTATGACAAAGCAATAAACTTATCCGTACTAGTAAGAAGGAGATGAGTCTCCCAGAAGTATAGTAAAGCAAAATCGATGAAAGAGGTAGAGCATTACAAAGCCATTTTATAGATACTTGTATATACATACATGTCTACACTACTGGCTTCGATTTATCAACAAGTTTAATTGGTTGTTCTCTAGATACTTTTCCTTGCTGATGACAATCCAATAACATGGTTATTATTTCGTCCATTTAAAATGTATAATAATGTTCTGTGGCTATTGTCTATTAGGGTTAGCTAGTTCTTAAAACCACTGGAGCGTTTTCGAACATTTATTATTTTGAGAGTGTAGCGACATGAAGCCAAAGATATTAGACTTCAAATGGTGCGGAAAATTAAAGCATTAAAAATCATCAAAATTTAATGTAATATGCTGACAGTAAAAATATAATGAATCGTTAAAAGGGATATAAATGTTTATTAAGTAATTTCATGACATACAATCAGCGTCATCAGTAGCTATCACTACGACGTATACAGGAGCGCAGTATATATTATGTCGTACGTACAAATTTATATCCTGTACGAGTATTACGTAGTTGTCACGGTATTTGTACATTGTCCATGCAATTCTTTGTGTTGAGATTCAATGCTGATGTTGGTGGATGATTGGCATTAACGTGCAGACTATCAGAAGACTCAAGTACAGAGGATTCGCTTTAATAAATTTGTGTGCAATCTTTGCTTCAGAGATAGCAGACAGTGTTGGGTTTTAATCAACATCCTCATCTACATAGAGTTTTGAAATCAAAGAGTAGGCGAAGTCGAAAGTAACGTCAATAATGTCCTTTTCATGTACTTGCATATACACTGCACAGCGTATTGAGAATGTGAGAAATACATACTCGTAGTCTACTTCTATTCTGTGTAGTATAGGGTGCGGAGGATATTTTAGGAAAAGTTGAAAAAAAAACGTAAATGCTCATAACTTATGCAAGAAACGTATATTAGAATATAATTTGGCTGTAGGCACTTTGTGCACTGGCACAGGATCCTGCTGGAACAGAAATGGCCTTCCTTTGCTCACACTGTCTATCCAGAACTTAACAACTGCCTCTAGCACCTCGATGTATCCGGCAGCATTCAATCGAAGACCTTCATATGAGCTTCACTGCTCACTATTCCAAGGACCATCACACTGGCAGGAAACTTGGTGTGCATCACACGAGGGATATCTGAAGGCCCTGCATACAGCTTCTGGTCCGGGTCGACATTTTTTTCATCCGAAAAAATAAAAGAAAGATTTGATTTTCCGAATTCTTCAACTTATTGAGGAGCTGTCTTTCTCGAAAAACATGCTGATTTTTCATTTCCTCCAACATAAACTTCTCATAGCATAAAATATTGTCTTTTTAGGGTCCTGGTGAATACGATGGTGGACTTATTAAAGAAGTTCCCCGCTTTTCATACTGTTTGAAAGGGTAGAATGCTTTTTATGTTTCGAAACAAGCGAAAAATCGACGCCAGAAGCCTGCAACTCGATGCGAACCTAGTGAACGACAGATAAGGCGACTTTCGTAAAATGCTATATTTCGAGATCACTGTGACCTCTACATATGGCATCCATCACGGCTAACCACACAAAGTAGTATACGGACGGCTCGAGAACTGAAGAAGGAACAGGAGCGGGTGTATTTGGGCCAAGAACAAAGCATTCAGAGCCTATGGGCAAAAGTGTCAGCATCTTTCAAGCTGAAATATATGCTATAGATACGTGTGTTCAAGATAAGATACAAAAAATGCGACTTAGCAATATCGTAAAACAGTCAAGCAGTTATCAAGGCACTTGACTCCCATGTCATTAGATCAAACTCGTGTGGGAATGCCTATACAAACTTAATGAATTGGGTAGCAGTAACATTTTTGAATCCGAAGGTCGGTGGACCTACAGTTCAGGGTGAATATGGGCCTCAAGCAACAAGCCTTAGTTAGCCCAGTCCTTGACTAACTGCCTCCAGTTGCGCACTCAAAGTCGGTTGAGGTCCCCTTCTACTTGTATGCGCTACCCAAGGCGAGGTCTTTCTCTACTGCCTTGTCCCTCCAGGTTCGATTTGCTGACTCTGTGGGCTGGGGCATTGGTATTCATTCGCTCTATATATCCTCGCCATCTTAGGCAGCTGATGCGCAGTTTTCTGACTAAGTCAATGTAGCTGTACAGCTCGTATATTTCGTCGTTGAATATTCTCCTCCAAAGCTCAGCAACTCAAATGGTACCGAATATCTTACGAAGAATTTTTCTTTCGAAACCACCGAAGTTATCTTCATCCCCTTTCGACAGTGCCCATGATTCAGCGCCGACTATGACGTTCTGTCCAATTTGTCGATGTTATGTGTCCCTTCTTGTTGATAGCATGTACTTGATTTTGCCCTCATTTACCGCTGAACTCATTTTGGCAGCTTCCGTTTCAATACTAGTGAACGCATCAGTGATAGCCCGCTGAGTACGTCCAATTGTATCGATATCGTCGGCGTACGCTAATAGTTGCACAGATTTTTGAAAGATTGTACCTCCGGTGTTGGCTTGTGATGTGCGAAACTCACAAGCCAATACCGGACGCACATCTTTCAAGAATGATGTTAAAGAAGAGGCAATGCATCACCTTGCCTAAATCCTTTTTTGACATCGAAGGTCTCGGTGAGGTCATTACGGATCTTGACGGTAAGCTTGGTATAACAAGTTAAAAGCAATGCGCCAAGGATAGACCAGGAAGGAAGGATGGAATTAAGTTAGTTAGGTAGTTTCCTAAGTATGGGAAAGTCAGGTAAACTTCATAAAACGAATGCGGCACTGAACGAATTTTGATGAAATTTGATTTGTAGGTTCGAACTGAAGTCTAAGGGTCCCATTCAAAAAATCATCATAATCAGATGGAATGTTGTGAGATGTAGGGATTCGGGTACAATTTAAAAAAAAAAAAAATAAAAAATTCAGTGACGATCCACCTAATTTTAAACCTTTAGGCAGAGCCCCAAGATTCAAAGACTTTGTTATTACGTCTCCTTGGAGTACATAAGTAGCTATCTACTCATGCAACTAAATATAAGAGTATAAATCTTCTGGTGACTCAGAACTGCAACAAAGGGTTACATTCTTCCATTAAAGCAATAACTTTTTGATCCGTAAAATAAGAATTGGATACCAATACCAAACCCTATACATGTAGGATACATATTTGCATATTGTTTACATTTCAGTCAAAAACTGGGTCAATTAGATTCCATCTACAATTGCATCTCTACACTGTAAGACATGAGTTGAATCACATTGCTTACACACAAAAGAAAATATAAAACTTCAATGGCAGACACCACCACTATTGTTCACTTGTTCACCATCTCTTCTACACCATTAAATGCATTCGAAAAGAAATGCAAATATATATCTTCACCAGAATACTGAATTCTTAATTCAAAGGAGGAACATTTCCTTACCATAAATTCTCAAAATAGAAAGAAAATTATATTTACTACTGGATTCAGTCGAGCGCTTTTAATTTAATTGCCGCAATTTTCAGCAGATGGTTTCGTAATTAAATAGAAAAACCATTACATCTTGTGCTTCTTCTTAATTTATCCTCGGGAAAAAGATGGATGAAAGTCTAAAAAGAACTCATTAAACGTAAAGAAAGTATACGAGGAGGAAGAAGTCACTTCTAAATTAACAATTTGCCAGATATGTGTATTAACATAGCTAAGATACAAATCTGGAATGTTTTTGTTTTGTAAATGTACGAAGAGTTGTGGAATTCGATAGGTCTAGCCATCCAATTGCTGACAAGGATATCTCTGTTTTGCTAAATAATAAAGTCGGCTTCTATTTGTCCCTTCTCGAGCTTAAGAAATGTGCACTTAAGAAGACACAAGACACAATAGGTTTTCCAAACCCACCTATTCCACTATCTCACTCACTATCTCACTCAATCAAAAATTATCTAAAAAGATTGACAAACGAAAAAACAACTGACCATCAGAATAGTTGATGCAAAATGGGCTAGAAGTAATGAACACATATTTCAAGCACATAGGGAGCAAGAAATATACATGCCTTTGGAAACAGTGGAAGGATAAAGATTTACTACTCCAAGCGAAGTGAGAAATGAGGTCAAAAGAATATCCTGGTTATGATCTTATAACTGGCGAAATATTGAACCAGTTGTAGTTATTAGGTGAGCAACTAAGTTCTGATGAAAACGCGACTTTATTGTGAAAAAATGGTTGCAAATGAATCATTCAAAGTATTGCCCATCGCTAGCTACAACTTTTTCCTATCTTTCTGACAGAGCTCGAATACCGTTACGGTAAAAGTGTTCATCTTTTGAGGCTATCCACGAATCAAGTCATTTTTTGTTGTCTTCATATGAGCGGAACTGCTGATCAGCCAGACAATGTGCCATCGAACGGAACAAGTAATAATCGGATGGCGCAATAACTGGGGAATATGGCTGGTAGGACTTCCCATTTGAGCGTTTCCAGGTCTTAAAGGATTTGGCAACGTGAGGCCGAGCGTTGTCATGCTGTAGAATCACAGCCGACGACGTAGAAGCATGACCGAGCAGTCCCCCTTACTTTTCTTTGGGTTTCTGTAGTGAATCCATTTTTTTCATCACCCGTCACGATGCGATGGAGAAAACCCTTTCTTTTTTGCCACTGGAGCAGTTGTTCACAGGAGAAAAAACGACGCTCAACGTCCCTTGGCTTCAAATCATAAGGAACCCAAGTTCCTTGTTGTTTCACTTAGAGCAGCATTTCCGTAAACTTGTTGAAGCTCTCGATGTGCTTCAGCCGCCGTTTTTTTCAAATGAAAGAAGAAAATCAACACTTTCCGCAAATGACGATTATTTGGCACAACATCAGACATTTTCACAACGATCTTGAGATCGTTATTCCTGGAAAGTCACCAAATAAAGCGTCATCATGCAGGCTAATCTCAGTACTGCCAGAAATATGTAAGCTATTCGAAAAGCTAGTCAGTCACATCATTGAACGAAAAAACCTAATTCCAAATCATCTGTTTGGATTCAGAAGGCACCATTCAACAATTGATCAAGTCCACAGAATAATTGATATAATCGAAAAAAGCATTGGAAGAGAACAAAGTTCTGCCGTATTTCTTGATGTAACACAAGCTTTTTATAAAGTTTGGCATTTAGGACTTATTCATAAACTAAGATGTCTCCTGCCAAAATAATACGCTGCAAGAATCATATCTAAAAAGAAGATTTCTTAGAATAAAATAGTAAGATTCGTACTCAGAGCTGATGGAAATTAAAGTAGAAGTTCCACAAGGTGGAGTGCTTGGCCCCATTCTATATCTCCCACATATTCGAGATAACCCAAAGCTAATAAATAGCACATTCGCCGCCTTCGCAGATGACACTGCAATCCTAGCAGTAGGAAAAAACAATGAAGAATCTACAATCAGATCAGAATCTGTAATTGGACAATATAATGGCGAATAAAGCTTAATGAAAGCCAATCAGTAATAGTAATACATCAAAATATCTTGGAATGATCCTGGATGCCCAAGTTAGGATGGAAAGAGCACAAAAAAAAAACCGAATTGGAAATAAAATACGTAAGGACTCACTATTAATCCACAGTAGGCTTTTGCTATATAAGTAATCATTAAAGCTAATATGTACTTATGGGATGCTGAGAGGCTGTACTAAAAAAAAGCAACGGAGACATGGTTCAAAGAGGTGCTAAGGAGCATCGTCAATGCACCACGGTACATAAGAAATGCTGACCTCCACCGGGATTGAGGAGTAGAATGCGTCACAGATGAAATTAGGAATAATACATGAAGGTACGAATCTAGGCTTCAACAACACACATACCTGTACTCAGGTTACACAACTTTTAGACAACGCAAACATGGTGCAAAAGTTTATAAGTAAGTACAGAGCCATTTGAATTAGTCAAGCTATTTCAGAATATCCACGCCTAGAAGATCTGGAAACTAAGCAACGGGACGGCAACAATGAGAATCCAGGCGCTCGGAGTGAATTTATCTCCCAACGTCTTGAGTGGATTAAATGCCAATTATATTCCGGGGAGGAGACTAACGCATATAGTGAAGCAGAAGGAACAATAAACCACCATAAAGAAAATGAGCAAGAACAGGGAAACCCGATTACTAAAGAAGAACTTATAGCTGTTCTGAAGAAAGTAAAGAATACGAAGGCCCCTGGCATAGATGAGATGGCACCAGAACTACTTAAAAGCATTGGCGAAAAGGGCATAGAAGAATTTCTGGCAATTTTAAATCTAGCATGAAAGAAAAAAAGAAATACCAAGAGAATGGAAGTACGGAATAATTCTACCTATCTACAAGAAAGGAGACACAAAAGATTGTAGTAACTACAGAGGAATTACCCTGCTACCCATTGCACTTAAGATATATGAGAAGATACTAGAACAAAGATTAAGAAGTATCATAGAAGAAAAACTCCTTAATCTACAAAGTGGATTCAGACCAGCCCACAGTATCCATAACCATACTTTCACAGTTCAGCAAATCATTGAAAAAAATCTAGCGAAAAATAAGGAAATATACTGCTGCTTCATAGACATGAAAAAAGTTTTTGATATGATAAGCAGGCGGAAGATATGTGAAAGTCTACGTAACAAAGGAGCCGGAGGAGATCTCACTGGTGCGATCCAAAGCATATACAAAGAGACATACAACAAAGTAAGAATATGTAATATCTTATCAGAAGAGTTCGAAACTAAAGAAGGAGTGAAACAGGGAAGCATTCTAAGCCCTTTGCTTTTCATATGTGCAATAGATGAAGCAATAAGTCAAGGTAAAAATAACATGGAGAGATTCCTGGAAGGATACAAACAGCTTCAACCAATACAATTATATGCTTGCGCCTTTGCCGATGATATCATACTCTTTGGTAACTCAGAGAAAAATCTAGAGAAAAATATAAAATCATGGAAAAACATTTTAGCAACACAAAATCTATAACTTAATACCGAGAAAACGAAGTAATGGTAATCGGCAGAGAAGAAAGGAACATCGAGGTGACAGTTGATGGAGTAATATTAGAAAAAGTTTCCAACTACAAATATTTGTGTAGCATTTTCAATAGCAAGGGAGATATAGAAAAGTCCTGCAGAAGAAATGCATCGATCATAAGGAGATCAATAGAAACACAAAAATTTCGATCTACAAAACAATGTATCTCCCCGTCTTACTACATGGAGCAGAAAACTGAGTTCTTAGAGATAGGCAATATAAAAGCATTCAAGCTATGGAAATGAAATATCTAAGGAGAGCATTAGGAGTAAAAAGAATAGACAAAAGAAGAAACGAAGATATCCGAAAAGAATTAAAAATAGAATCAGCCAGAAGGATAATGGAGAACAAAAAATTAAGATGGTTTGGACATCTCATAAGGATGGAAGAAGACAGACAAGTCAAAAGAATCTGGGAGGCGAGAGCATCAGAGAAAAACAAGAGAGGAAGACCCAAAACGTCGTGGAACAGGATCTGGAAAATATACTAGTAACAGAGGGACAAACGTGGAACTCGGGAATAACAATAGCAAGAGATAGAACCAAATGGAAGAATTTCGTGAAAGAAAGGAAGACAGAGCACAGGACAAACCTCGACACCTTAGGGTAAAAGAGGATCGGATTATGTATGTATATTCCGTACACCTACTTATGTGCATATGTAAATATTACCATCTGTCGAGAGACACCGAAGGGCAGGACTTTGGAAACGAACCTTACAGATGTTGTAGAAGATATCTGGTAAACTGTAGTCGATAACAACGTGACTTTTCTCACTATTCTTGATTTTTCTAAAGCATTTAATGCAGTCAACTGTAATACTCTATGCACTAAGCTTAGGAGTCAATTCAAGTTCTCGTCATCTTCTATTAATTTTCATATCTAAATCATAGGTTTCAGGCTGTTGTTTCAAATAATTCTGTGTCTACATTTCTTCCATTGACTAGAGGTGTATCTCAAGGCTCTATATTGGGCCCATTATTTTTCTCACTATATGTAGATGAGCTTTCCATATATCCACCAAATTTATCCTTTGATATGTATGCTACTCGTAATGATGTTCAGCTATACAGTAGTTACCCATTGGGTTTATTGAAAATGGAGTATGTTAAATAAACCAAGATCTAAATAAAATTGTATTGTATTGTAGTCTTTGCATGAAACCCACGAAATCGAAATATTTGGTTATCTACAGAAACCCTATCGATACATCGTATTTTCCACAAAAATACAGCTCAATGGCCTATCCATTAAGTTTGTTGATTCAGCGTGTAATTTCGGTATAACCTTCAACAAAACACTTACATGGCATAATCAGGTTAACAAAGGCAAAGTACTACCTTGATCAAAAAGTTTCAGGAATTTATTTTAAAATTGAAAATATGTACAAATTTATTCTTGATAATCGATATTGTCCCCTTCAAAGCACTTATGCCAGTCCTTGTTCTAATCCTCGAAACATTTTTTTATAATTGGATTTTGGTATAGCTATCAGAGACGTCTTCGATGTTTCTATTATTTTCGCTCGGCTTCTAAAACGGAAGAAATCGCAGGGAGCTAAATCAGGCGATTTCGCTGGCTGTTGGATGGTATCCGTATTGTGCTTAGTCTAAAATTCAAGAATAAGGATGGCATTGTGCGACAGTTCGTTATTGTGGTTATCGTGGTGCAAAACTCACGAGTTGTTTGCCCAAAAATCCGGTCTTTTTTGGTGAATTGCTTCACGCAAATGTCTCAGAACGCACAAATAATAAACCTTGTTGATCTTGTGGCAAGAATTCATGATGCACAACACCGCTGTAATGCATGGAAATCGTTTTATTTAAGTCCTATATTAAAAGTATGTAATTCGGCTTAACTTAGTTGTCTATTCCGCACATGAGAATCTTGGACTAATGAAAGGACGACAAGAAACTTCAACGGTATATACAAACTGCTCTAATATATCAGGGGAATCAGGGTCTGGCATCTTCTGTGCTAACCCACCGATTGAACCATTTGCAGTGGTGATCCAAGTAGAAGTCTTTGCAATTATGAAAGCAACCGAAATACTCGCAGAAGACATCAACGAAGAGACACGACAAAGCAGCAATTAGCGCGATCACAAGGCCCATGTGGAAGTCACGACTAGTAAGGGAACCTACTTGCTATGTGCAACAGAGTCCGTCTAACATGAGGTGTACCGGGGCATGAAGGTTTTTTTTTTTTTTTTTTTTTTTTACATACTACAACTAAGTTTTGACTTATCCAGCAGTTTTTCTTTCACGTATTGAGATCGTTTGGCAGGTCCCTTTCCATTGAAAGTTCCTGCTTGTTCCGCAAATTAGGCGCGGTTTCTTGCTATCGCGTTAAATCGAAAGGTTTAGTCCTTTGTAGACGACGCAGTAGATTCCTCTCATCTAGAATTCGAAGGACTTCATTGTTAACGTGTCCTTGTAATCTGTCTTTATGTTTACGCGCGAAGTTTTTGATTTCATATTCGACTGTCGCAATTCCTAAATCTCTATGGATATCGCTATTTCTAATAAACCACGGTGCATTAACTATTGATCTTAGCACTTTATTTTCAAAAGTTTGTAAAATATTGACATTACTTATTTTGGTACAACCCCAAAGTTGTATTCCATATGTCCATATCGGCTTTAGCACTTGCTTGTATAAAAGCAGTTTGTTCTCTACATTAAGCTTGGAATGTTTTCCAAGTAACCAGTACATTTCTCTGTATTTGGTTTCGAGTTCTTTACGTTTTTTCTTCACGTGCGATTTCCATTTCAGCTTAGCATCAAGTGTCATTCCAAGATACTTAGCTTCGTTTGCAAACGGAATTTGAACCGAGTTTGAAAAGATGGGCAAATTATTTATTTTCTTATAAGTAAAATTGACATGAACAGATTTGTTTTCGTTTAGAGCTAGTCGCCAAATCTTTGTCCATTCATTTACTTTATTCAATGCTTCTTGCAATTTTTCAGTCGATTCTTCGATCGTTTTACCCGTTGCCAGGATGGCAGTGTCGTCGGCAAATGTAGCTAAGACGGTGCCTTCTTCTTGCGGTATATCGCGAGTATATAATAGGTACAAAAGCGGTCCAAGGACACTTCCCTGCGGCACCCCAGCCCTTATTTCTTTAAATTCCGAATATTCGTTTCCGTGTTTGACTCGGAAAAGTCGATTCATCAAGTATTTTTCTAGAATATTATATAAGTGTTCCGGCAGAACTTGTCGTAATTTATATTTCAAGCCTTCATGCCAGACCTTGTCAAAAGCTTGAGAAACATCAAGGAATATGCTCGAGCAAATCTTTTTTTCTTCGTAAGCTTTTTCAATTAAATCAGTTATTCTATGCACTTGGTCTATTGTTGAGTGCTTGGTTCTAAACCCAAACTGGTGATTGGGAATAAGAGATCCTTCTTCTATAACCGGCTGTAATCGCTTAAGTACTATTCTTTCGAAAACTTTAGACATAATCGGCAGCAGCGAAATAGGTCTATACGATTTTTTATCATTCGGTGGTTTTCCTGGCTTCAGAATCATTATTACTTCCGCGACTTTCCATTGACTCGGAACATATTCTAATCTTATCGCTGCGTTTATAATGTAAAGAAACTTGACTAACGCTTTTCTAGGTAACGATTTAAGAAGCTCTCCTGTGATTAGGTCGTATCCAGGAGCTTTATTCGGTTTCAGTTTCTTTATTTCTTGTTGAAGTTCGGTCAGCCTTGCATTTCTTACTGTGTAATTGTGAAATGCTATATCCGACGCATTATCATTTTCAGCAAGCGCTTGCCCATCAAATGGTTTAAATGTTTCTTCTAAATGGGCGGCAAAGACTTCTGCTTTGTCTTTATCATTCTTGGCCCATTCGTTGTCATTTTTCTTGATTGGGGCCGCTTGTATTTTCGGTTTTTTAATGCCTTTTATAGCTTTCCAGAGCGAATAATTGGAATCTTTGTCCGCTGTTAAGCTTTCAATGCTGGTTTGTATTGTCCGGTTTTTAAAATCAATAATGGCCTTTCTTAGCAAGTTACACAAGCGATTCAAATGCGATTTATGTTGCGGAGCACGAGTTTGTTGCCATTTTTTACGCGCTTTTCTCTTCTCCCTTACCATTTCTTTTATTTCCGGTGGATATTTTTGGGCATGATTGATTGGCGTTTTCCTTTGATAGGGAGTATTTTTCCACGCGGTGCGCTGCAGAACTTCAACAAAACGATCAATTTCGATTTCGAGTTCAGAAAACGTCTTAAGTGATACTCTCAGTTCGGTATGTTCTTCAACGTCTTTTTTAAAGCCTTCCCAATCAGTTTTTCTGCTAGTTAGTCTAGCAGGTACATCTTTTTTAATTAGGCGTTCGCTCATCGTTAGAATGATAGGGGAATGATCGGAAGAGAGATCAAAACTTTCATCAATTTTAATACATTTGTCTGGTATTCCTTTTACAACAAAGAAATCGATCAGATCGGGTATTTTGTTGTTATCAGTCGGCCAATATGTTGGTTTACCAGTCGAGTGAAAATCGCATCTGTGTTGCATGCAGGCGTTGTAAAGTGCTCTGCCTTTTTGTGAGACACATCTTGAACCCCAGAAGGTGTGTTTTGCATTAAAATCACCGCCAATAATAAAATTCGGTCCAAGAGAGTTGAAAATATTTGTAAAATCATTTTTTTCAAGCCTGCAACGCAGTGGACAATAAATAGACGAGACATTGAAAGAGTAATGTCCATTTTTCACGCGTACAGTGCTCACTTGCATTGTTTCAAGCTCTATCATAATCTCTTCAGAGTGTTCGATGCAATCTTTTATGATTAAAGACGATCCGCCTCTGGCTCTTTCCGACGGGTGATAAGCGTGATAGGTACTGTATCCAGTAATGTTTACACGCGATAGTTTCGTCAGGTGAGTTTCACAGATCAAACATATGTCAATGTCATTTTCCCGTAGAAATATTTCTAGCTCTTCTAGTCTTTGTATGAGACCGTTGGCGTTCCACGCAACAATTTTAAGAAGTTTCGTCATGTTCGTTTTGAAATGCTCCTATTGTTAAGCTTATATTCAAGCTTCTCCAACCTTTCGACAATTAGCGTGTTTGTTTTTGTTTGCTCCTCAAGCCTCGCAAGGATAATAGAAAAGACGTGAGATACGGGGTTTTCCGAATTATCAGTGTTCGTTTTTATTGATGTTGATGCTTGAGCACGCGTCTGCATGTCAGAATCTGATGGCTTTTCTTTAGGCGCTTTTACCTTAACGCGGTGTGGAATTTGATCGGTGTTTGATGTCGCAGCTTGAGCGTACGTAAGCGCGCCAGGGTCGGCTCGGTTGTCTCTAGTCACCTTTCTTACAGCAGTTTTCGACTTTTCCTTATTTACCGGTTTTGAGGGTGCGTTTTCCGGCTTCATAAGTCGATCTCTTCTTTTTTGTAATTCTTTGGCTACTTCACAGCCTCTGTAATTAGCCGGATGCTTACCATTGCAGTTAATACACGCTGCAGGGGTTTTTTTGTTTACACCACACTCTTGACTAAGATGTTTACCGGCGCATTTGACACATCGCGGTTCTTTTCGGCAATATGTTTGCGTATGGTTGAATCCTTGGCATCGCTTGCACTGAGGTATCAACCTTGTATTCTTGCGCATGGGTTCGATTTTGACTACGACATTCAGAATTGTTCTTATTTCGTAAATCTTTTCTAAACTCTCAGCCTTATCAAAGGTTAGCATAAAAAGAGGAAGCTCGCGCTTAACCATCGTTTCCTCGCCTTCCAATTTTTGCTTTTCCCGTTTAATTAAGTTTACCGCATCGACGATTTTAAAGTTTTTGTTCTTCAAATCGTGAACAACGTCTTCCTTTCGGCATGAGGCATGAAGTCCTCTAGCTACGACTCGTATCGGTCTTTCAGATTTATTTTCATAAGTATACCACTGGATTTTTTCAGTATTCAGTTTATTAGATACTGAGCGGTAACTGTCTGAGTCCTTTACGTTTACTTTCCATTTGTTGTTGTTGAGCGATGTTACTTCAAAATCGGATAGCAACAAAGGTTTGAGAAAAGAATGCAGTTTATTATAGTCTGCAATTCCGATCACGTATATTGGTGGCGGTGGTCGTACCTTATTTCGTGGATTTTCATCGGCACGCGTGATTATTTTGTCAGGCTGTTCTTTACCTTCTCGTTTATTTTGCGTGTTTTCTTGCCTCGTTAACATTTCGGGCGAAGAGCCAGCTTTTCGTTTTTTGACAGGCCGTTTTTTTAGAATCCAATTGGTTTCCCGACTTAGTTCTTCATCATCCGTTTTATAATCCGTGTTATCGGGGACGATTGAACTCGCAGCAGACTCATTACGAGGTTTCGATGTATCATTAAATGCCTTATTTTCTGCTTTAAGTACATTTAATTCCTTTCTTAGTTCTTCGCAGAGAAGTTCCATTTTACTTAGCCTGGTCCGGAGTTCCATATTTTCGTCCGTTAGGCTTTGAATTTTCGCTGAAGTCCGTTGTTCGTGCGCCGACACTATCGATGTCGCCGGACTTCTAGTTCCGCACGTTTTCATGGTAGATCTTGATGTTGGAGATCTAACTACCCTAGTACCTTTTTTAAAAGGGTCAGATGAACGCAATAAATGGCTCTCCCCAGAATCCGTAGAGCCGACCTCCGAAGAGGGTGGATTTTCCAGTGTACCTGGACTGCCACCTGGGGTATTAATATCTTTCGTTTTGTTCATTGCATGTTTTTGTATACGCCATACTCGGTATACGGAGGGTGGATTTTAGTCGCCTCTTACGACAGGCATGCCTACCTCGGGGCATGAAGGTGTACCGGGTAACGAAAAAGTATATGAACTAGCAAGGAAAGGAGCAAGTAACATAGAACTAAATCCTGAAAAGACAATAGGGGTCCCTCTTACAACTATTAAAACAATAATCAATGAGAAGATTCGACAGGAGTTCAATAACTACTTAAGTGGCTAGATCCTTGGTAACAGAACTGAGTAACAACACAGCAAAAAGAGCTTTCGTATCGAGCAGAATAGATCGCATTATCATCGAAGAGCACAGAACTGTGCTCCATCTGACCTTAACCAACGGTCTTGACTGGGATAAGTATACGCCGAACATTAGCCGTATCTAACTTGAATCATAAAATGTTACCCAAGTAAAAATCTGAAGATTATCTACTTAATAATTTTGACTTGACTTTCAAACATGGAAGACAAGAACGAAGCTTTAAAACTAGTAGTTTGAAATCCTAAAAACAAAAGACTTACCAGACATTCATTTCGTTTTCAAATTCATCATTCTTCCTTGAAACTTTGAAGTTTATATCTACGCACTGAAAGGATATTAAAACTTTCAAGTTTTTAATAAATTCAGGCAACGCCATAAAATTCTTTGACTGCACAGCATCATTACTCGTATTGTCTTCAATATCTTTTCAAAGATGACGTATCCATCCCTATTGAGAAACTCCTTCTTTTCTTCCTTTAAATAGCGAGTAATATCAATTAAATAAACTTAATTAATTTCCATGCTACTGTTGGGTTTTAGCGACGGGTATTCCCGCCACTATCTGTCTATATTCTTGATTTGCATTGAAGGAATTTTATGAACAGAAAACCTGTCCCCTCCAAGTTCGAAAGATATGACGCTTAGTATTTTATTACATTTGAAGCGCAGTCTACTTGAGATTATTTAATTTTCCTGACCTTGTGGTTTACTGTTCCCAACACTAATAATCAAGAGGAGAGGTTTGTTCTCTCATTACAGCTGTCTACGTATTACAATTCCTTTCAGAATTCAATTTGAGAGTTTTGTACTCTGACAATAATAGTCCACCCTAGAGCATCTTCTCTAGTCCTGTTTCTCTTAGGAGTCTGAAAATGAGAAACGGATCTGTGGTCGGCCATTTACTTAGCTGATATTTGGTACTTGTCCAAATATTTCATTCTTTTGTGGATCAGTGCCCCACCAGATTCCGGAATGTGTTCCGGAGTCTCACTTGCCTCATTGCAGAATCTGCAAAGGTCTTCTTCTGCTGTATCTAGTTTCATTAGGTGTCCCTTATATTTTCAGTGCCCTGTTAGGATGCGTATTTTACTTTTATTTAGGCTCATATACGTATATGCCTTGAATCTTTTTCGGTTGTAATTCCTTAAGAGTTGTTTAGCTTGCTTCAGACCTTGAGGGATTTTCCAGGTTCTGGACCCAGATCCCTATTCCGCGGAATAGTTCAGTAAGTCTGCTGCTTCGATACCTTCTATCCCAATATAGGCAGGTATCCTGCAGAGGGTTAGATCTGCGCAGTTTGTTAAGTTCGGTCAGGTATTCCCACACAAGTTTGGGCCTAATAAGGTGGCCGTTAAGTGTCTTGATGACCACTTGACTACGAGTATATGACATTATTGCTGTATTTTTTGTAAGATGTGTGCATATATTTTGGCCTGAAAGATGCTGGTACTATTGCCAATAGTTTCGGAGTGCTATATTCATGGTCCAAACACTCCTCCCCTAATTCATATCTCAGTTCTCGTCCCATCTGTATATCATTTCATTGTACGGCTGCCCAGTCCTAGTCAGTTTTTCTTAATTTGCTGAGCTTCGTTAAGAAATTACTTTCAAATTTGAATTTTCTGATACTATCGTCCGTAGAGATTGTCAGAAGGAGGAGTTTTTTAAGGACTACATCGAATTCTTTTGATCCAGTGTTCTTATTTTGCTGTCCTTAGGATTGCTTGCAAATTCCTCAACGAGGTGAGGAGGAGTTAGCTCCAGAAGTAACTTCACGGCTGCTTTTGGACATATTCGTATGGGGGTTGCTAGTCTTTGCATTTTGTTGAGTGTCTTCGCTGTTGTAATCAGATTGGTTAGATTTGCCCATGCTATTATTGGTTTCACCATGACAATATGCCATCTTAGGATGTTCAGACTGCATCCCCAAGACTTACCGGCTCGGCTCCTACATATCATAATAGCCTTCTAGAGACCTCTTCTATGTGCTTTTGCTTTCCAGATGAGTTTACTGTCTAGCTAAAATTCTAGATACTGCATTTATTTAACCATTGGTGCCATGCCTGAGAGTCTGATTGATTTAATGCGTTGAGTGTTGTCTTCCTTGTGCATGGTACTACTGGTGTTTTGGACAGATTTAAGTTAAGTCCTTATAAGCAGCACCATTCTTTGATGATATAATAACGAGTTTCTTCAAAATTTCCCCTGACGATCAGGGGTCAGCATGAGCTTGACAGTGGATACCGAAGTTGGTAAGTTTTCCCAAGACTTCATTTACAACCAGACTTCACATTATGGGAGGTAGTGAACATCTTCTTGTTGTGTTCTGATGGTTCTTAGTGGCATCTGAGTCTCCACTGATTTTGTGCTCAGCAGATGGTGCATCCACTTTGATACTAACCAGGGCTCATTCCTACTCGATGTCCACGAAGGCACAAAAAGTCCCGTGCGTCAAGGACACTTTGAACGTTTTCCGTCAACTAATATGAAGCAGTCTCAGTGGATCTATTTAGTGAAAGGATGATAGTAATGATAGTTTTTCCAATTGTTATATTTCAGCAGCTGTCAAAGTCACAACAGCGAAATATCCGAGCTGTGGTTCCAAAAAGATGGTGCCATATGCCATACAAGCGACGCATCGCTCGAAGTGGTGAAGGAGAAATTTGGCGACTGGGTCATCTCACGGCGAGTGTTCATCAATTGGCCGCTACGATCATGCGACTTGACACCCCTCGATTACTTTTTCTGGGGCTACGTCAAGTTCTTAGTCTACTCTAATAAGCCAACCACTTTGGATGAGCTCGATGCCAATATTCGAGATGCTATTTCCAGAATAACGCCGAACATATTGGACCGAGTCATCAAAAATTGGACCGACCGCTTAAAGCACTGCCAGCGAAGCCGAGGCGGCTATTTAAATGATATACTATTCCATATATAATGGCAAGGAATTTAGCTTCAAAATAAAGCTACAATCAATTTGATATCGCACACCGTTGTTATTTTGTTTAAATTTCTTTTCATGTCGTTCTTATCTGGTCACCCTATACTATTTCTCTTAGATATTTATCTACAGCCACCATAGTACTAATACTCTGATTGGTTGGATCTTTTTTCTTCACTTTTGGACCTTCATCCGTTTCCACTGGTTTGGTACATAATCCAGAATAAGACTACTTTCTGATATCCTCATCAGGTTTGGTAGTCACTTTCCTGCGCCTTAAGCAATAGAACGGATACCATTCATACCCAGTGACTTAAAAGGCTGAAAGGAGCATATTGTCCATTTGATAGCTGCTGCTGTTTCCGAATCTTTCTTCTGCGGTCTCGTTATGTTGGTCTTGCTGCCATCGTAGGTATTTCGCAAGCTCCCTGGGGAAGTAAGTTTCTGAAAGCAGTAGTACCCCTTGATCCTCATCATCGGTATAACTGTCTATCGATTTTTAAGAGGCGTTTGCATACTATCTAAATTTGCCAGGGCTTTATGCAGTCCAGCCCCATCAGAAGTGTTTGCGATTGTTTCACAAAATCGTCTTATTTCCCTATTATAATTTGTAAGTGCTACTCTGCAGCTTTACCAATCCCCCTTACGCTTCGCCATATTGATCTTTCGGATCTTAGTTCTGGTAGGTTACTGCTTCACCATGGCACAGCTTTTTCCCCTCTATTTCTACTTATGGGGAGTTTTATACGCCCCTGTTTCCATTAACTGCGTTGTCTAGCTCTAGAGAGTGTGCTGGAACTGTCCCAAGGTCAATACAATCCAATTTCCAGGACTCTACCTTAGATCTCTTCGGATTCCTTACCGGATTTCTAGAGACAAGTAGAAAATAATTATTCTATGATCGAACAAGAACGGCTCACTAGATACTTTTCAGTTCCTAGCCAAACAACTTATGCTCAAATACCATGGAGTTGAAGCAATGTTTAATCCCTAAACTTACAATGAATTGTTAAACAACTCCGCTTGAAATTCCATACAAAATCGCAGACATGCCATAATATCCTCTTAGGGGTTTTGGATGCACTGAATTCCACTTGAGAATATTAAATGGGATAAATATTTAAGCACCCGCCTACCAAACTTCCCGTTGACGTTGTTGATTTATTTCGGGGTATGCATAATGGAGTGTAGGATCTTCCAAAGCAACTCCGAGAGTACGAATTTCAGTTTCGGTATAAAATCCTGTGCTGTAGATGCTTTCCTCTGCCAGTGTGGTATTTTTTTTGTTCAGTTTATTGCTATCACATTGTGCAATGGTTAAAGTAAATCAATGTCAAAACAACAGACAACACATTTTCTTTTTCTTTTCCTTCCTGCTTCAAGGATACAAACGGAAGGAGTACACCCATATACATAATATCAGAGCCTTCCGTATTAATATTGTATCTAGGCATATGTAGATCAGAACAGTTTGGTTGATGCTTGCATTTAATCCATGTAGACGAAATAAACAAAAGCAAAGCCGACGGATAACCAACAAAAGTACACAGAATTGTTACGTATACGCCCGCCAACCAAGGAAGTACACAGAAATGTTACGTATACGCCCGAGAATTTGGCCCCAAGCGTAAGAAATTAATTATCCCTGTTTGAACAAAATGTCCATATGTTATCAAATGGCTGGAATAAAATCCAATATTTAGAAAATTTAATTAGTTTATAGGTCTGAGTGTATATTGCGAGCAATAAATGCTTCGCAAGGATAATAGCGCACAAGAAATCGATTGCGAATTTTTAATTCAATTTCTCTTATTAAATAAGTAAAAAACCTTGGGTGTGTGTGTTTAACCTTGAAGAGGAATACACAGTGCCTTGACGTTGCAACATATGCGCCATGTCAGACTGTATGGCGGCGCTTTCATAACTTTATCGAGGACGATAGCAAGTCAACCGAATGAAATGAGAGTCACAACAATTTTTTATGAGTTTATGGTTTCTGCAAGAAGTACACACAAGGGACTCATAAGCTATACAAACAGATGGAAAATATTATTATATATATTTTTTTTTTTTTCGTTTATTTTTGAAATTATCCTTTAGAGTATTATTTTTCCTTTTTTTAGAGGCACAAGGGCGTTCTGTTCATCAAATGGTGTTGACGATGTGCTCAAGATACTATCACTCTTTTGTTGTATCTATTTCGGATTTAACTGATACTGTCATCAATACCTTATGTGAAATGAACATGGATTGTGTTTTATTTATACAATATTTTATGTACGAGTTCGAGTTGAATTTGGGAAATTCCGAGGCCAAAAGATTTGAGAGATGATAATAACTAGGTAACATGTGTGCCAGTTCTTTGTCTATGTCGGCATATCCATAGGGCAAGTTACTTTGTGGAGTGAGTGGAAGTTGAGAGGAAATTTACGATGAGTGAATTGAGTATCAGAAGGCCACTGGTACTATTTAATTGAAGAGATTTATTGCTAAAAATGTCGACTGTTTTGGAAAATGGCATTATTCAATACAAATAAAATATGCAAGTGCAAAAGTAAATTGAATTTATTTTTAATCAATTTTGGCGGTAGCACACAAGTGGAGGCAGTGAAAACATTTGGAATCGACGGTGGTATCTATAGTTTCAGTCAGATTGAACAGATGGTACTTTTTTTATCAGATATTATAGGCGTATCATCCCTGAGCTGCGTTATAATTTGTGAGAGCCGCTCTGCGAGTGATTCTTTTTACTTCTAGTAGCTACATCCCCCTCGTCCTAGCCGTCGCCGGATAATCTTTATATATGGTTATACCAATGCCTTTGAGTTTTCTTGCTTCCTTACAAAATTTTAGATCATCTGCAGTGTTTCTTGACAGCAGAATTGAAAGCTGACACATACTCAATACCACATTCTGTTGTATCCCAGTCCAGTAGGTTCTTGCACATATCTTTTGCCTGGATTATGGTATCCGCTGATTCTCGCTTCCAGAGATATATGATTATCTTGTCTTAAGGTGCTCTATTTGTGTTTCTAGCTGTTGAGGGCGAGCCTCCGTTTTCTCAATTTTCTTTTCCAGTACAGTTTGTTTGTTAGTAATATCTGTTAGTTTCACCATCAGTGCTTTTACGTTGGATTTACCGGCAAAGTGTTGTTAGTGATTTCACGTCCAGAAGTCTAGGTAGATCCTCTGCGCACATGTTGAATTTGTTTTTTTTTTTTTTTGAAATTTTCAAATCCCAGGTGCATTCAGACTCGATTTTCGGCCCATTGTACTACCAGATAGAAACCCTTTTGCGCAGTGGTTGGAAAAACATAGATTTCGTTTCTCTTTTATTCTCGATGGATGTTGGTTGCTGTTTCCCTCTCGACCTCAAGTCACAATCATGTTAAATACTGCGATTTTTTTAAACTGAGTTAGCGTAACGTTTGGGGATGTCTCATCCAGGTCGCGTTTGTATGTTTGGGCTTATCTGTATCCGTTAAAATTCCTTTTTCCGCCAAGCGATATTTTTGGAACAAATTATTGGTTAGCCAATCTTCATCTATAGAATCATCCCTTTACGGCAAATTATCACTTGTTACACTATTTTCTTGTTCCAAGTTAACTACTTTTCGCGAGGTCAGTATATTTCCATCAAATTACCTGTCAACTGCCTTCAACTACTTTTATTTGAAATACTTCAGCCATCGAGCCAGACCATCATTTTAAGATGCTTTACTCATCACGTTCACTTAATTTCTAAGCCAGAATTACTCTCTTCATTTCTCTAGAGTTCGTGGCTGATATCAATTTTTCGTGTCAACGTTATATATCTAACTAAATGGCTGATCTTTCCGGCTTCCAATCATTAGAATATTGTTATATGTATCATCAATTAGACATAACCTGAAGGTGTCGTCTTCAAAAATCTCATCATGTTAGGATGACCAAGTTCTTTAGATTTCTCTACGACTACATATGTATGCACTAGTCTCCACATGGTTAGTTAGAGGCATTCATTTCGTCATTTTGGCTTATCTGCATTCCTCTATATTTCACTACTATTACCGATGTTCAATAGCGTCTCATTTGTTCACATCATATACCTCAGGTTATTCAGGAGCCTATTCCTGATTAGCAAAATAGCTCCTCTACTTCGTTTTCTATGGTTATACAGACATTTTTTGCAGATATGCTTTTTAAGAATCGATTCAATGGCACATGTCCCCAGTCTTGGAAAATTACAAGGGTCTTACCAATTGCGAAGAAAGCGAATTCGCCTCTTCCCGCTGATTTTAGACCGATCAGCATCTTACCATGTTTATCAAAGGTCTTTGAGGAATATAAAAAAAAACAAATTTTAAAACACCTGTCAGACTATCAGTTGTTAAATCCTCGACAGTCTGGTTTCAGAGCCAACCACAGCTGTTCTTCGGCTATGGTCAACTTATTTGAGGAACTAAGACAAGACTTTGACAAAGGATATGTTTCACTTCTTTGTTTGCTCGTTTTCTCGAAGGCTTTTGATAAAATTAATCACAACATCCTCTGTTGGAAGCTAAAAAACATTTTCGGTTTCAGTGTTAGAGCTGTCAAGCTGATAAACAGCTTTCTTTGTAGTAGGCTTCAAAGAGTTGTCTGTGGTGAAAAAATGTCAGCTTTAAAGCCAATCCTTCAAGGAGTTCCACAAGGGTCAATACTGGGACCGATTCTGTTTTGCATATTTATAAATGATCTACCATCAGTATGCAAGCATTCTTCAGTACATTTATATGCAGATGATGTTCAACTTGCTTCTTTACTTAACGAGGATCTAAAACATATTAACATTTGGTCATTATCTAATGGTTTACAACTAAATCCTGAAAAGTCTCAAGTAATTCCAATCTCAAATACGATTTTTAACCTCAACCTCTCACCTGAGATACGGCTTGCGGATAAAAAAATAAAAGCTGTAGAATCTGCCACTAGCCTCGGTTATGTAATCATTCGCAATTTATCTGGCTACAATCACACCAATGTGGTCATCGGTCGCATTTATGGATGTCTCCGCAAACTATGGCTAACGGCATATTTTACTCCTAAACAAACCCGCCAAAAGCTTGTTACAACTCTTATTTTACCGCTTATATCTTATGCTTAGGTTGTAGCTAAGTGTAGCTTTCAATGATGCAGTTCGGTATATTCATGGACTTCGTAGGTATGACCATATCTCCGTTCATACTACCATGCTGCTGGGTTCCACTTTGCAAGAATTCATCAGTGCCAGGAATTGTATATTTTTACATAAAATCATTCACAATAAGTGCCCCCGTATTTGTTTTGTAAATTAAAGTTCACTCGATCAACTCGAACCATTAACATAATACCCTATCGTTACTAATACCTGAATTCTTCACGTTTATTTTTTATTCACACTGTCAGACTATGGAATTCATTGCCATCGCGAATAAGAAATATCTCTAATCCTACCAATTTGAAAAGTGCAATACTTCTTCACTTCTCATCTTCCACACCTCTAAATTAATTAATTTATTTATTTCTGTTTCCATAATTGTTTTTTATATATATATTGTAATATGCGGGCTACGGCTCGAGTAGATAAAACAATACTCTGTGAAATTATTTCTTTATTTTCTAGTCTATAGAACAATTCAGGTTCACACTATACTATTCTTCGCAATTCTTTTCTTACAATGTCTCTTTCCTCTCAAATCACTTATCTCCTTTCTTCTACTAATTCACAAATCCAAACTAATTACTTCTTCTTGTTAAATCTCAACTTTCAATTTATCACAAGATTACAACTTCGAACATTATCACTTTTCTAATCTCTTCGCCACAGTTTAACAACTACTGCTGCTTTCTCAATCGCCATCTGTCCTTATATAGCAGAAGTTTCTGATAGCCAGAAACTTCTAGCAAATTCTTCGACCACTGGAACAAGAGAAATAATTCTTGCAGTTATAATTCCCTTTTATCCCTGATATTATTCGTCTCTTTCGTTGACATGAGCTGTGGAGACTTCGTCCCAGACACGAACCTCGAATGAAAGGACAGTTCGAACCAAAATTCTGCCAGAATTTTGGTCACTTCGGAATTTGTTGCGTCATATTTTTAGGGGGCGTAGTTATTATTATGCTACAATATATATATATGCTTTCCGAATTATGTAATTTATGTTTACTTATATTAACCTGTAAATCTATTTATTTAAAATACTAAGTACTATAAAAGATTTTATCTTACTGTACAACCCTATTTAAATGAAATGAATGAATGAAATTAAATGAAATGAAATGAAAAATGTCCCCAATAATGCCAATCGCTGTACCCTATCCAAGGGGGTTTTATGATTTCAAGTTACGTGGGCTTCACTTTGATCATATTCATCCCGTGATGGCGATATTTCCCCCTTCTGTCCACTCTTTTACACTGATATACTTATAATGCAATTTTCTTCTTCCGGATTTTCTCTTCAACTTTAAGTAAGTCCAGCATTCCAACGTGGTATTTGAAGCCGAGTTCTATAAATCTCTCGTGTTGCCTAAAGGGGTTACTGGCATCGAATTACCTGTTCAGTTGACCCACTTGAATTGATTTTAACGAAGAATCTGAAAATTCATGTTGGGGTTGTATGACGATATAACATCCCTTCGTCCAAATAACGATGACTACCACAGCAAATTAAATAACGACATTCGAATGCATGTGGAATATTTGGAACATTAACATGATTCGTGCAGCAGATCAATTAACTGAGGCTCTGTACTGGGATTGGAAAGTTTAACATACAAAATAAAAAAAAAAATTAAAATCTTTGAAAGCAATGCCAGAAATCATTCGCTGTATACCGACTAACGTGCTTAAAATCGATGAGATTGGATAGCTGTTATATCTCAGGTAGAGACATGGGTTGAGACTGCTAAATTGCTGTTTGTTTTACACATTTCCTTTATTTCCTTCTATTTTGGGCATTTCTTGGCAATTGCATATCGTTTTGAATAGGAACGATTAGCACAGCTGCTACTTGCTTATGTACATGGATGTATATATTTGCGAAAGTGGTCCGCAGTTATATACAATGAAAGCTTTCCGTTTTAAAATAGCACTTTTCTAAGAAACTGTCCGACGACAACAAAAAAAGGCGATTTGATGTTTTGTAAGAATTGCCTAGGTAAAGATCCTATCCACCATATTCTGTTGAAGTCTAAAAATTTTCAGCGTCACACTGAATGGTTCATACTCGTACCAATGAGGCTTCCAATTTGGCAGACTGACAGTTGACGTAAATGTTCACACTACATAAATAAAGTTCTGCAAAAAACCAACGAATTTGAAGTAGAAACCCACAATCTGTTCATCGACTTCGGATCTGTAAATAAAAGCATTCATCGTCTGGTACTGTATAAGATGATGACTGTCCCGTAACGATTGAAGTTGTTCGAAAATTGCACTGGATTTCAACAATATTGTGTGGAGATCCAAGGATGATTGGCGCTAGAAGACTGCCTGCCACTACTTC
This sequence comes from Pocota personata, assembly GCA_963082735.1. Lineage (NCBI taxonomy): Eukaryota > Metazoa > Arthropoda > Insecta > Diptera > Syrphidae > Pocota > Pocota personata. Next base: position 94,487,144 of record OY720432.1, on the reverse strand, counting down.
GTTTTACAAAACAATTGGGTTCAAAACTCTTAACTAAGAGATCGGTAGTTTTTTTTTGTCATTTTGTCGGGCTAGGAACTCAGACTAGATACTAGTCCATTATATTAACTGGGAGTAATCCCCTGTTGATGAAATTTCTTCGTTTTTCGTGGAAGCTATGATGAGCTTATGGTATCAGCACTTACCATATCGGCTCCAAAGACCTGCCACTTCATACGGGTAAAGGCATTACAATCGCAGAGAAAGTGTTTCGCAATATCGTCGCACTCTCCACAAGCATTACAGATGATGGTGTCGCTTAAAGCAATCATATTGAGATGTTTGACAAAAGTGAAGTGGCCCATAGGAACGCCAGCATGTTGTCTGCAGTCTTTTATATTGGAGGGCAGCAAGAATGCCTCAAATTTTTTATAGATATTCAAGAGCATTCGTTTAGTCTGTTTATATACTGGGGAGTCATGTCATCCACGATTATGTTCATAAGAAACCCAGCCGTCAATGAAAGACCGAAAACATATTCAGGTCCTGGTAATTCCTCCTTCGAACCTTATCTAGCAAGTTCATCGGAGATCTCATTTCCGGTAAACGTGCTGTGATTTAGAGAGCCATTGCATTCCTGAACTTTTTTGAAAGTGATTAAAGGGCTGAACTAAGCTTTAAGAGCAGCCTGGCTGTCGCTGCAGTCGCAGATACTTCGTCCCCTCCTCCCATTCTTTAAAATATAATTCATAGCCATTAGGCATGTTTACCTAATGAGAAGTAAAGCCTAATATTGTTGTCCTCCACGATGACACTAGTATCAAACCTTTGATTAATTCTGGAACCATTCATGAAAATTCGACTATAATTCCTTCCTGGCTCAGATTCGGCCTAAATACAGCCCTGAACGCGAGAAAATTCAACTTCAAATTGATGAAGCAGCTAGAGTTCTGGTGTCTTCGCGTCAGACGGGTATACCCAAGACACCACGTTTTAGATGGAAGATTGCTTTTATTGTGATGCTTATGACATAAATATCAAGAGGAGTGAGGTTTAACGATGCATCTAGGTCTGTTCTAGCCAGGTATGCTAGAGAAGACCCCGGTGCAGCCCAAACAAACTGTTCCTTGGAGTTTAGTGAAATATTTTTCCACCAAACAACTGACGCATATGCTGAGAAAGGTCTTATTATTGCCATGTAGATCTATAGGACCTTCTATGGTGATAAACCCCATGTCTTGCCGAAAGCACCCGTACACTGCCAGAAAACTGAAAGCGCCTTGGCTTTCGTCGACTCGACCTGTTTTGACGAAAGAAGTTTACTATACTTCATTTGAGATTCGGATAGTGACACCTTTGAGCACTGGCGGAATCAGACCGGAAAACATTTTCGTTCCCGTAAAGAGAACAACCTCAGTTTTAAGAGGTTTTACCAAAAACCTATTTCTAGGAATTCAGATAGAAATTAATGCAACATCATCCGAGTATGCCTGAACGTAGACATTTGACCTATTGAGAGTATTTAATAGAGAGTCAATCACCATGCACTATAGTACACTATGTAGTGGAGAAAGAACGTCACCTTACTGATAGCCCGTGTTAACCCCTATCATTTCATGTTGGCCACATTTCACATCCACAACCAAAGTTCGATGATGTTTCCTGTTCTATTAAAAGATCTCGGGTACTGAACTAGGAATATAAACAGGATAGCTAAACAGACATTAGACTAGAAAAGACACAAGCGTGTAAAAAATAAAAAATCAATGCCTAGTGACTACATTCACTCGGCCACATGGGGCGAATGGACAGCAATATTTCAGCCAAAAAGATCTTCGATTCCCAGAGCCCAAGATCGAGAAGACGAGAAAGACCTAGTCTCCATTTCAGATACCTAGTGATGGCGGATTGTCTAGATAATTGGAGTTAAAGTGCATAGAATCCGCTAATATGGAAGGATTTGGCTGCTCAGTCGGAGCTTTATAGAGTTGGGACGGGTACTCGTTAAGTAGACTTATGGTATAAAGTTAACACTGATTTTGCATAATCTAATATCTTATTAATCTATATTAGCATAGCTGATTTATGTTCTATGACGAAAAAAACCTATCAACAAACATTTTCTAAGATACTATTTGTTTACCACCTAATTTTCATTATTTCCTTATCATAACAGCAGCCCTATTTGATCCTAAATCATACTCACCCTTTAAATAAACTATATTCTTTTATTACAACACTCACTATTGAAGTCCATTATATTTTATCGTCGATGGGGAATTGAATGTAATCTCATAAAACACGCATTTATGAGTAATAAAGATGAAATTTATGCATGTATTTGTTCCACTTGAACGAAACACAAAATGGACGATCACCGCTTGAGGATATGAGGAAATGATTATCGTAAAACATCTAACAAATGATGTCTTAAGGATTTTGCAATAAACACGATAACTACTCGTATACTCATACCTAGCCGTGTATCGAATCGATGAGAGTAGAAAAGCACCCTCAAACCATTATACGATATTTTTTTTTACTACTATGAGGATGTACTTCGATTTGTAGTGGTACTTTAAATACGAGTATCTTTCTTCTCTTCTTCTTTTCGAGGATATGCCAGACAACAAACACATTTGTGTGTACTTTGCCGTCACTGCTAGACAGGACGTTCATCAATTTTATTTGCCGTTGGGTATGTGTTGTACGAGTATGCTTATGATTCAAATCATATTGCGGTAGGTATTCCGACAGATAGTTTTGAAAATCGATATTTTGTGTAACTTTTATAAAAAAAAAATGTCTGTTGTCAATTTTATAGAATTTTACAATATTTGGTTGTAACCGCACAATTTACACACAGTTATGATGAACTCTTGAAATACACAAGCAACATTAATAAATTCCTGCCAATCCTAACAACGACAATAGCAACAAAATATTCTTCGTCGAAAGTAAAGACAATCAAATACATAAGAAAAGTTTTAGGCGCAATATTCAGATAAAATTATTTTCCAAAAGTTTGGAAAGTATCAACAATAACTGGTATAGCAAAACCAAGCAAGGACTCGACAAGGTCAACATCGTATAGACCGATAAGTATGTAGTATCACTCTCATCTAAAATATTCGAAAGATTGCTTCTTGACCGTATGGAGATATAAAAATGATTTATCGCTGAGCATCAATTCGGCTTTTTCAGTCAACATTCAACCATTTAACAAGTACATAGAGTAAAAAGCAAAAATCTGAATGACTTGGATGAGCAAAGATGTTGTGTGGCAGTTTACCTAGGAAGTTGCTAAAGCATTCGTTAGCGTATGGTATAAAGGATTCTTACATAAGATGAAACTAATGCTTCCAGACTACTACTGCCTAATCAAAAGTTATTTAAACAAATGATACTTTTATGTGAAGTTCAATGATGGATTCTCAAATATAAACCAAATAGATGCAGGTGTTCCCCAAGGCAGCGTTCTGGGACCGGTATTATACGATTTATATTCTGCTGATATGACAACAATATTTGCGGACAACATGGTAATTCTATTTTCAAATCTTCTACAAACCAACTTCAGGAAACACTAGACAAAACAGTGGGCTAGTTCAACAAATGGGGAATTCAAATCAATGAAGAAAAATCAGTTCAAGTTTACACTACGAAAAGAAAATACGCGACAACTACGCAAAATACCTAGGAGTACAGGCAGACAATAAACTGATATAGGAGCTTCACATAGTTCAGAAACAAAACCAAGTCATGAAAAAATTTACACAACTATATTGGCCCCCGAGGAAGGTCTCAAAAATATCAACAAACAAGAAACTGTTAACCTACAAGACCATAAAAAAAAACAATTTGGATATAAGGAGTACATGCAAGTGGATCGAACATAGCCATTATACAAAGGAGTCAAAATAAAATCCTCCGGACTATTATGAATCCCCCCCTGGTACATACCTAATGAAAATATACATCGTGATCTTGCGATACCAACAATCAACAACGAAATCAAAAATCTCAGCGCAAGGCATCTGAGAAACCTGTTAATCCATTCAAACAACGACCTGCACATTTTAACTCACCAGAAAACGACTAAAGAGACGCCAACCCATAGATCTCCATGGAAGATGAATCAACTATTTATGGGTATAAAGTATATTTATTGAGGCAGTGGTCTTAATAGAAGTTTATACCCAATCTTTGTACGTAAAATCTATTACTTGGTGTCCTTCGACAGATGTAATTCATAATTGGAAATTAAAATAAATACCCAGGTACAAAATGTGGGGACTATTTAATCAAAGAAGACAGGACGATCGACAGCTCAGTTCAGCCGAGTATAGCCCTTTCAGAATCAATGACTTGAAAACTGTATGGATTTGTGTCAAATTTGGAATATTAGTCATTTAGTGTATATTATTGAACAATATTAAACAGTTTTGGAAGTGGAGCCCACAGTATCCCCAAAAAAGGACCCACACAAATGTGTGGGTTGGTATGCATCTATGACAGAAAACGCGTTAATGTTTGAATTTCAGTTATGTATTTATTTCATATTGTTTTATAATATATATTGTTTTAAATAATATAAATAAGGAACACTTCAGGCTTTTTTAAAAAACGATAAAAATAAATAAATAATTCATTAACATATCAGACTTTTATCACACTATTCTGTTGTGTGGAAAAGCTTATAACAATTTTTCCCCTGGGCCACGCACAAATAAATATTGCATTTTTCGCACCTCGTTCGAGTCCGGCTGGTACACGCTTTCAAGCGGCACATTCTTGCGTTTTTCAAATTGTCTACTACTGGCCAATGGTTCGACTCGTCAAACCTTTTGCTGGGTCCTGGCAACGGCGCACATGTCTTTGTAGAGCTCGTTTAGGCTTCCGTTTCTTCTTCATCCTCAGAATCTTCCCTTTTGCGTTTTGAGATAAGAACCTCCGCAATATCTAATTAACATAAAATGAAGTAAATCCAATACCTTTTTACTGGAAACGTTCTTCAGCTTGCAGTCCATTCTGTATTCAAATCAGCTATTCACAACAGCTAAGTCAATAAAATGGAGTGTTACTTTGAGGGTCCACTTTTTTGTTTTGATCCAGGTTCGGTAGCATTCCATTAGCTGGTCACATACGTCCACCCCCTCATGTTGCGGTTGTATTCTTTTACAATAGAAGGACATGACAGACTGATCCGAGCTCTTTCTTCCTTGCACCACCTTGAGACGGATTCCATGGGGTCTTTTCCAAAAGCTGTAGATGCCACTGTTACGCTTTTGTTGTCCTTCCATTTAACAAGCACAACCCTTCCATCAGCTTGACCTCTTTGATCAGCTTCGCTTCGACTCATTAATTTGTCAGTTTTCAATTCCACATTCTTGAGGCGATTTGACATAATTGTTTCCGTTCCATAGATCTTAAGGTCTTTTAATCGGTCGAGTAAAGGCATTGTAGTGAAAAAGCGGTCAAAAAAAACGAACGATTTCTCTGGCAAAGTCTTCGTTAACCGCAAGATTACACTTGGACCTAATCCTAATGATCGATCTCCAAGAGGGGTCAGAGCGCCTTGATAAATTTCGAAGTCGAAAACGATACCTGATGGAAACAAATTATTTACTTTAAATATTTGCATTTTCTTAAAAAAATTACCTGTTGACGATGAAAGAACAAAGTTTTTGAGTCCGACAGGACGCGGCTTATTTCGAACGTATTGTCTTAATCGGTTCAGTCACCTTCCCAAAAATGGAATCATTTGCTCATCAATTGAGTAGTTTTGGGAGCATCTTGGAATACCAAGGCACCAACTCTCACTGCGTCAATAACTGGCTGTATTTTCCACAATACATTAGTTGCTGCATCCGGTGGTTGAACGTTTGTGTCAACATAATGGAGAGATTTTCTCAGCTGAAAAAATCTTCTTCTAGACATTTGAGATGTCACCTGCGTATGCCGTAAATCACGATTCCAGTATATATATAAACGGGGCAATGGAATGCAGCCGAAGTACATATGAATGCCGTAAAGTTTTTTAATTTCGGAAGCATCAGTGTTTATCGGCTTTCCACTTTTGAGCAAGCTATACATTTCGGTGAATTCAGCTGTTTTTTCGAAGTGCTCTTCGTTGAAATACCGCTCGAAGTATCGGATTGGAAGGAGAGGAGGATGTGCAACCATAACAGGAGCAGAATTTTCCCTTTGCGCAGACTCAAATTCAGAAACTTTCCACATCATACGTCTTCGAGTTTCTACTTCTGACTTTTGTCCTAGTAGAGTCTCATCTTCTACTTCGGCTTCAACTTCCTCATCTGTTTCTGACTCTTCAAGAGTTTCTTGGTTAGTTTGAGGATTAAAAGCCTCAACCTCATCTTCATTGTCGTCAGACTCAGAAAAGTCTTCTACGTCAGCCCCTTCAGCTAGAAGGTTCAAGACTTCTTCCAAATCTTGGTCGTTGTCGAAATGGTAAACTTTTCCTGTGAGTCAGAAAAACACGCATAGGTTGAGTGCTAGGTGGCACAATTGTGTGGGTCTTATTTTACATGCATATATTTTCCCTGCACAAATCGAAAGGGTTTTAATTAATATTCATTTATAAAATATCAAAAAAAGGACTTTCAATTTTTACAGATATTATAAAAGATCTATACTTACGTTGGCTTCTTCTCGGCAATCCTGACATCACATCTTTATCACTTCACTGTTTGCACAAAAATGACAAAAGCCATTGAACGGGATATACAAAACACAAGAAAACAACATGAATGATTTTTTTTTTTTTTTTTTTTTTATAATTTGCGCGCTCCAAATGGGATATGAATACCATTAAATTATTTCAGGCACGGGCGTTTGTAGAAAATTGAGAGAGAGAGAAAGAAAGATTGGTGTAGTGGGTTTGAAACTTAGGTGGTATTAAGTTTCAGTAAACTCCAAGGGTGGCGTCCAGATAACTGGGGAGCTTATTTGTTTTGCTTTTTGTCGTTGCTCATGATTCACAGTATTTTTTTCCCTCCACCTGATATCATCATCACAATCAAGTTGCATTTAAGCCATATGACCACCCTACTGCCAGTGTTATGCCTTCGCAGTATGCAGCTTAGTAGTACTTGGAACTAGAAAACTTGCCTTAACGAAGTAGAACAAAGCGAAACACGATTGCGAAAATGAGGCAAAATTACCCACACAAATCTGTTATAGGACACTGAAAGGGATAGGTGAACACTAGACAGCTGTGAATAACGTTTTTGAAGTCGCAGCAGAATGATTTCTCGGTATACTCGTAAGGCAGGAACACCATAACTATTTGTAGAGACCTGGTGACAAATCGAAGATCGTAGTTCACTTAAAGCTCAAATCGAAGCTGTATTAGCAGTAGGGAAAGTCGAGCTACGAGCTATAATCCCATTACCTTATGAAAAGGAAAAAAGTTCAGCTTAGAGTAAGGCGCGACAAACGTACCCGCACCAACCCTTTGGCCTCACAAGCTGAAGATGCAGCAAACAGATGCGGTCGGCCAATTTACAGAACCACAAAAGAATTGATAGCTGGTCAGAGTTTTAAAGTACATCCTATGAAAGGTCTAGACGGTTCCGTGCTGACATTGGATGAGGTTCAGCTTAGGAGATGGAAGGAGTATTTCGTCACGGTTCTAAATAGCTTCGACGATAGTGTTTCATATCATAGATCAGCATCAGGCAAAATATTGCATTAATAATAGAAATTCAATTCAAAGTATTTAAATATTAAATCCTTACGTTGTCTAGGAAACTCGATTTTTGAATATTTATGTTGGGGAACTGATAAGCTTGGTGTATTTCGTAATATAAACTATAAACTTCCGATACTTGTCTGTGCCAAAAGATGCTGTTTCAGTTAATATCTTTGCATTGTCCATCTTTATTTACTTTTCTAGGGGAAGAGCCAGTTGAAGATGAAATTTCGTATTTAGAAAAAAACCTTAAAGGGGTAAGCCGTGAATTCAGAACTATTGGCGAACCGTATAGTTTTATAACAACAATTTTCTTTGATAACAAAATACTTGAGGGTGGCCGTGGTGCAGTGGTAATATCATCGCTTGTCACGCTGTTGATTCACGGTTCGAATCATGAAGTCAAGAATGATCTATTTATTTCGCACGAAATAAATAAAAACTCAACTCTACTGTGAAGGCATAACACTGGCAGTAGGGTGGTTATATGGTTAAAATGCAACTTGATCGTGATGATGACCTCAGGAGGACGGAAAAAAATACTGTGAATCATAAGCAACGACAATGATAGCGAAAAAAACAAAACAAAAATACTCCCCAGTTATCTGGACAGCCACCCTTGGAGTTTACAGAAACTTAATACCACCTGAGTTTCAAACCACACCACTCTGTCTTTCTCTCTGTCTCTTCCCCTTTCCATAAAAACGTACGTGTTCTAAAAAAAATTAGTATATGGGTATTCATATCACGTGCAAATTACAAAAAAAAAAAAAAAACTTTCAACCTAAATGATTTTAATAAATAAATAAAGTAAAAAGTATTAAAGATTTCAATGAAATTTGTTAATTGTTTTAATTTTTGAATTATGCCGTTATGTCTGGAATATAACATAGGCTGTCATGGGAGTTTTTGACCTCGGTTCTTGTGAGGTAATTTTCGTTGATGTTTCGGAACATTTCTGGCTCTATTGCGGCCATAATTTCACGGATGTTAGTATTTAAGTGCTCCAAAGTTTGCGAATTGTCTGCATAGATACAATATTCAGCTCTGACCCACAAAAAGAAATCCAACGAAATCAGATCACACGATTTTGGTATTCAATTGATGTCACTAATTCTCGAAATTAAACGGCTGGGGAAGTTTTCGTGGAATAGAGCCACATTTGCCTGTGTTGTGTGGCATGTAGCTCCATTCTGTTGGGACAACATGTCGCTTATATCAATGTTTTTAATCTCAGGTCAAAAAAATTGGTTATCATTTGATCATAGCTCGTAACTGTGGCGCCTTCGTCATTTTCAAAAAAATACTTCCCGATCATGCCGCCGGTTCACAGCGTGCATCAAACTGTGACCCGTGGTGGATACAATGGCCGCTCAATGATCATATTTGGATTCTCAAAATCCTAAATTCTGCAATTTTGTTAGTTTACGTAGCCATTGAGTGAGAAATGGGCCCTATCGAAAAATCGGCGTCAACTTACAGATACACAGATATTACAGAACTGTTATTTTTAATGCATTAGTCTGTGGTTAAGCGATCCATATTGTAAAGGGGCAAAGCAAGGGCTAACTATCGATTACTCTGGATGACAGATTGGTTTGATAGACGCCATATTGCGGAGAAGTAAAATCTCAACGTCGAATGAATAACCCTTTATCACGATGGTGAAAGATTTGAAGTACTGAAAGAATACAAATATCTCAGTATCTATTTTACAAATAGAACAACCTTAGTAAGGCAATACGCTTAAGCAAGCAACTTTTAAAGGCTTACTCGTAGTCAGCAATTAACATTACATGGAAAAGATGCTTCGCGAATTTTAAGTTTTTGAAGCAGTATCTAAAGCCATTTTATTTTACGCGGTGCATATATGCAAATGTAAAAAGTATAATATGATGGGAAAGCTACAAAGATAATGAAAGCATATTTTACCTTCCGCCAGGCATGCCAAATTATACAGGGTCTTCCAATAGTGACTTCCGAAATTTGACAGTTGATAGCGGCCATATTGTTGAAGCTGCATCTGTCAAATTGGCTGTCATTTATTCAGTCTGTTTTGCCAAATCACCTTGGATGGATATAGCCTTCAACAACACGTGCAAATAATAAAATTGTTTCATCAAAATAGGTGTTCTGTTCGGGCAACGTTCCACGCGCTTAGCCCATTTTACGGTCGCCATAATCGTCCTTCTAAGAGGACTATTCACAGTATGGTGAATAAATGTGAGTGCACTGGTTCAGTAAACGATCAACCAATACCCGTACATCGACGAAACGCAAGATCTGACGAAAACATCGCCGCTGTCCGTGAGAGTGTGCAGGAGAATCCGAGGCAGTCGATTTCGCGTCGCTCACAAGAACTTGGCCTTTCGCAGACTACAAATTGCCGAATTTTGCATCGTGACTTGGGCCTGCACCCATACAAAATTCAACTGACCCAGTAGCTGAAGGTAAATGACCATAGACAACGACGTGTGTTCGCTAAATGGGCTCTGGAGCAGTTGGAAACTGACCATAATTTTCATCGAAAAATCACCTTCAGCATGGGTACGTCAACAAACAAAGTTGTCGAATTTGGGACGATAACAATCCACATGAGATACAAGACGCGTCCAATGCGTCCCGAAAAATCACTGTTTGGTGTGGATTTTGGGCTGGCGGCGTCTTCGGTCCATATTGCTTTGGGAACGACGTTGGCCAGGCCATCACCGTCAACGACGAGTGCTATAGGTCGATGATTGTCAACTTCTTTTGGCCTGAATTGGATCATATGGACACCAACAGGATGGCGCTATGTGCCACATAGCTCACGCCACATTGGAAATTCTGCACGAGCGATTCGAGGGCATGGTCATATCACGTGGAGGTGATGTGAACTGGCCACCGAGATCGTGCGATTTGACCCCGTTAGACTTTTTCTTGTGAGGTTTTCTGAAGTCGCAGATCTATGCGAATTAGCCACAAACCACAGCGGCCCTCAAAGCCAACATAACCCATGCCATCGGTCAAATTCAGCCTGATTTATACGCCAGAGTCATGGAAAATTGGACATTTGGGATGCGCGCCACCCAGAGAAGCCGCGGCAGACATTTGAACGATGTTAAATTCCATACATAATGGAATCGATAGGCCTTTCAAACGAATAAAAAATATCGATGATATCTCACACACACTTTATTTTATTTAAATTTAAAGATAGGAAGCGCTTTATGATTATGTTTGAAATAGGTTTGTCTCCACTTTTTATTAAAAAAAAAAAAAAAAAAAACACTTAAAATGCAAGTCGACTATATTTAATCAAAAGTTGAACTGGCTGGTATGGTGAGTGACTGAAGCTAGCACATTTTGTTGGCTTGGAACTAAATCTCAATCTTAAAAGATGCAAATCGAAACTTTATAACCTAATGTCCAGAATGGATGAACAATGAAGAAATAGATTTGTGTAGAATGCATCCAAATCAGTACACAGAACAGCCTATTGCCAAATAAGCAGCAGTTTCCTACACAACAAATACGATTATTACGCAGCATTAATGAGATTTTAATGATGTTGAAACTACGCTGAGAATTTTTGTTTTTAAATTTTATAGCACATTGAGACAGCATTTTCCACTTGGCAGGTGAAGAGGACATTCTTCGTTCCTTAGAAAAGTGCCCAACCTTACGAGAAACAAGAAGATAGTGGTTTTCTATCGGATGAAAAATATATCATAAAGAAGTTATAAACGAAAACTTTTAGAAAGAAAAACAAATCGAGTTTTTTTTACCATTTGTCAAGCAGCCAGACGGTAATGCTAAGCTTTTTACATTTTTGTAAATTCCAAATGTTATCCAAATCTATTTACTCTTCGATCAATGATTAAACAGAAAAACTTATGCATTTTACAAAAAGTATATTTATATGTACTCCTGTCTGTCTTAAAAATTAAGTACTTCTTTCTAGAAAATATTAATATACCCCCACGGGAACTCCTTTTTTTTATTTTTCACATCTCCAGGGGCAAGAATAATATATGAAAATACTCGCCTTTGTTATGCGAATGCATGTTCAAGTGGAAGTAGGTAGGTAAATATAATTTAAAATTTGAATACAATTTTCTATTCAGTAACTTGGTAGTCCTGTTGCTCATCGTTTCAGCCGTTTAACACAAGAATATCGTTCTCAAGAGTAATGTGCATTCGAATAAGGTTAGAATATAAATATAAGACTTGAGTATGATTGAACCCATGCAAAGGGTACTGGGAGTTGATTGAAGTGGTTCGTTTGCATACAATGAACTGCTTCGTATACATAAACGTACTCGTAGTAGATATTGTATAATTTTTATTTTCATTTTCTCTGTGGCATTTAGCTGATTTTTCCCCAAGGGTATTATATCTGCGCATTAATATTAATATCACAGACTACGAGTCTGGAACAGAACGTAATTCCTTAAACTCCATCTGTTAACTCAAACCCTGTTAACCTTCTCTCTGTCCACAGAAAAATTAACATGGCCTGTGCTATTTTAATGTCAGATAAATTATTTTTGGATTATTCAAATTCCGTATTGAAAATGTGAAATGAAAAATTTTCAAAATTGTTTTGAAAAGTTCATATGTGCTTCAACACATTAAAGTTCTCGTGAATTTTTTTAAAAATTCGCATAGGAGAACACAGGAACATTTTCGTTAAATTTTTAAAAAATTGACATGGAAGACTCCATGAAAAATTTTAAAAATATTTTGAAAAATTCGCATGGAGCACATGAAAAATTTTAAATTTTTTTGAACAGTTTCATGAACAGTTTTGAGAAATTTGTGATGCGGGGGACCAAATTTAAGTTTTTGTGAAATTTTCACAAAAATACGCATGGACTAACCATATGAACATTTTTTTAAAAATTTTCATTTCGGCATCATTGAAATTTTTGTGAAATTTTAGAGAAAATCACATGCGGAGGACCACATGCAAATGTTTGTGAAATTGATTGGAGGGTCCATGAGAATTTCTTTTTTTAAATTCGTATTTCGAGGTTATCACTGAACATTTTTTTTTGAAATTTTTGAAAAATTCGCTTGCAGGGACCACATGAAAATGTTTGTAAAATTTTTTGCAAAACAATGACATGGGGTAACTACATATATGAACACTTTTTTAAAAATTGGCATTTCGGGGTTACCATATGGAATTTTTGGTGAAATTTTAAATTTTTAAAAACTTAAGTTTTCTTTTTTTTAGAAATTCGATTGAGGGAACCACATGAACATTTTTTTTAAATGCTTGCAGGGGGAACTTGTGAAAGTTTTTGTGAAATTATTGAGAAATTTGTATGGGGGACCATATAAATTTTTTGGAAATTTTTGAGATATTCGCATGTACGAACATTTTTGTGAAGTTTTTTGAAAGTCAGCGCGGGGGGATCACACATAAAATTTTGAAATTAACGTTGGAAGGACCAAGTGAACATTTTTATGAAAATTTTGAAAATTTCAGAATTTCGCATGAAGGAGATCGTATGAAAATTTTTGCCAGAAATGTTTACGTCGATCTGAGGGACGCTGACTTGAGCCCATAATGACCTCTCTACGTCAAAAAATTATTTTTTTTTTTCTTTTTAAACTTCAATATTGGCATGTGTTTATTACAATAAAAGATTCCAAAGATAAGGGATCACGTCAGTCTACCCCTATAGTGTATTTTTCGTTGACGACATATTTGATGTACTCAACGATTGCATTTAGTTTTCTGCCAATGTTATGGGAATTAAGTAAAATAAAATACCAGTACTCGTATCTTTCTGTAATCGTCGACTAATTGAAATTAATTTCATAAATTCGTATACCATTACTAGGTACACTGCAGGCAAAAAGTTTATTGAGAAGTGTTTAGGTTTTTCATATTTATTCAATTTTATGACTTTTGGTTGTTTATTCAGCACTTGTTTATTACTCCTAATGAAGGCAAATTTTAGCGGGAATTTGCTTCGCAGTTGAAGGTATTGAGGTACTTCAACGTACCATTGAACGACAAGCTTAAAACGGAAGTCTTGAGGATAAACCACGGTGAGGACGGCCTAGAGCTACAACTAAATATCGGATAATAGTCAAACAAGCAAACGAAGTAGACGAAAAATAGCACACGAAATATGCATCGAAATAAATGAAACACGGAATAAACCGCTGTCCTTGACAACGGTCAAACGAAGATTAAGACATGCTGGACTATTTGGGCGAGTTGCTGTTCGAAAACTTTTGCTGCGACCACAAAATAAGCAAAAAAAAGGTTAGAATGGTCCAAAAAGCATAAAGACTGGACGGAAAAAGATTTCGATAGATTTTTATAGAGCGATGAATCCAAATTCAAGGTATTTGGCGCTGAACAAAAGATGCTACCAGACTGTGTGGTTCTTACCATCAAGCACGAAGGTGGTTCTGTTATGGTCTAGGGGTGTTTCTCTTCAAGTGGAGTGGGGAGATCTGGCTCGAGTGATTTGAAAAATGAATGAGGAGGCATACACAACAATAAGATTAATTGGCGAAGTATTTGTATTTCAACAGGTAACATCATCGCTTGTCACGCTACAGGTTCACGGTTCGAATCCTGATGTCAATAATCATCTATTTATTTCGCATGAAATAAATAAAAAGCCTATCAATTGCGAAAGCTTATGTCAACTCTACTGCGAAGGCATAACACTGACAGTAGGGCGGTCATATAGCTAAAATGCAACTTGACCATGATGATGACATCAGGAGGACGGAAAAAAATACTGTGAATCATAAGCAACGACAAAAGCAAAAACAAACAAGCTCCCCAGTTATCTGGATAGTCACCCTTGGAGTTCACTGAAACTTAATACCAGTTGAGTTTCAAACCAATTACACCAATCTTTCTTTCTCTCTGTCTCTTCCCCGTTTTTTTTAGTATAAGGGTATTCATAACCCCTTTCACAAGTGCAAATTATAAAAAAAAAAAATCAACCCTAAACACAAGTTAAGAGCTTATCAAGACTTTGTCAAGACTACCTGAAACAGAGGGAAGATGAAAAAATCTTACAAATCATGATATAGCGACCGCAATCACCAGATTTTAACCCTATAGAACTGTTGAAGGGTCTGGGATTAATGCGCATTATCAGAATCTGCGTTGAGAAATACACTATTGTCCCTTATGTTAAACACAACATAAAAATATTTGTCTTCTTATTTTGGTTTCACATACTCGTATGTTCCCCGTTCATTTTACACCATGTAAAGAGTTTTTTTTCGATGTTAGATTCTGTTTTCCTTCGAGCATTGAAGGCGGCCTCAAACTTTTGGCCTGTAGCGTACATAGTACCTTACATTGGTTTATATATTAATCTCATAATATTCTTAAAAGCCAACAATTTTCCCATTAAATCAGGCAAAGATATAATTGAAAATCATGCACCAATCTTAAGTGAGCTGAAGTTAATTTTAAACTAAGTTACATCCTCTTGCGCCTACAGTACAATCTGTAAATTAATTTATGCAATAAATTCAAATTAATTCACAAGAGTTGTAAAGAAAATTATAACATTAATCATCATAACATTGATACTTGTTGTAGCTTCCGAAAATGTGTAGGTATATGACTAATTGAAAAGTTACCAGAAACTCCAATGAGAATATTTTATAAGCGAAACAAATTACTGAGATTAATTAATTGACGTTTAATGAGATTATTGGAAATTTTGTTAACATAACAATAAATTAGTCTGCAATTAGAGGAGATTCCACTTAGCATATTTTCCATTCTAAGAGATATTACAAGATTCTGGTTAATGGAAAGCTTTTAATGCGATACATACTCGTACAAATTGTACACACCTTTGCTCTGAAATATTCGTCCCCATTTACTATGAAATTAATTTTTAGTATTTATTATGTATTATCTACCATGCTAAATACGACATTACTTCATCACTATCTAAGGACACGAAAAAATTGCATATTTCAACGCCCGCCACCACCATTTAGACTTGAATTGACTTAAGTAAATCAGTTTAATTGAAATACATTGAACATTCGATAAATAATCAATAAATTCCACGTAAAACACTAGTTCATATAATTGATTTTCATATGGAGGCTATTAAAAAGCCATATATTCGCATTAATGGCTACAAAAAGGAAATAATCTGCTGATACAACTCATTTTAATTAAATCCCCCATGTATCGAAATTATTATGCAGAAATATACCAGCAGATTGTTGAAAAATATTCCTGCCTTACATAGATTATGTGCTTCAATTAATTTTATTCATTTAACGAATTAATCCTTTCATCAGTATTCCCAAGAATAACAACAACTGCAATGCTGTATGCTCACGGTTTTCGATTAAACTGCTAAAGGGTCTTGCTATCTTGCTATCTTTAAATTTAAATAAAACAAAGTGTGTGTGAGATATCATCGATATTTTTTATTCATTTGAAAGGCCTGTTGATGCCATTATGTATGGAATATAACATCGTTCAAATGTCTGCCGCGGCTTCTCTTGGTGGCGCGCATCCCAAATGTCCAATTTTCCATGACTCTGGCGCATAATTCAGGCTGAATTTGACCGATGGCATAACCCATGCCTTTGAGGACCGCTGTGGTTTGTGGCTTACTCGCATAGATCTTCGACTTCAGAAAACGCCACAAGAAAAAGTCTAACGGAGTCAAATCGCACGATCTCGGTGGCCAGTTCACATCACCTCCACGTGAGATGACCATGCCCTCGAATCGCTCTTGCAGAATTTCCAATGTGGGGTGAGCTGGTATCACGTAGCGCAATTCTGTTGAAACCACATGTTGTTGGTGTCCATATGATCCAATTCAGGCCAAAAAAAGTTAGTAATCATCGACCTATAGCGCTCGCCGTTGACGATGGCCTGGCCAACGTCGTTCTCAAAGAAGTATGGACCGATGACGCCGTCAGCCCAAAATCCACACCAAACAGTGACTTTTTCGAGATGCATTGGACGCTCTTGGACCTCATGTGGATAGGTATCGTCCCAAATTCAACAATTTTGTTTGTTGACGTACCCATTCATTCAGAAATGGGCCTCATCGCTGAAGATGATTTTTCGATGAAAACAAGGTTCTATTTCCAACTGCTCCAGAGCCCATTCAGCTAATACACGTCGTTGTCTATGGTCATTTACCTTCAGCTACTGGGTCAGTTGAATTTTGTATGGGTGCAGGCCCAAGTCACGATGCAAAATTCGGCAATTTGTAGTCTGCGAAAGGCCAAGTTCTTGTGAGCGACGCGAAATCGACTGCCTCGGATTCTCCTGCACACTCTCATGGACAGCGGCGATGTTTTCGGTAGATCTTGCATTTCGCCAACGTACGGGTGTTGGTTGATCGTTTACTGAACCAGTGGACTCAAATTTATACACCACACTACGAATAGTCCTCTCAGAAGGACGATTATGGCGACCTTAAAATGGGCGAAGCGCGCGGAACGTTGCCCGAACAGAACACCCATTTTGATAAAACAATTTTATTATTTGCACATGTTATTGTGATTTGGCAAAACAGACTGAATAAATGACAGCCAATTTGACAGATGTAGGTTCAACAATATGGCCGCTATCAACTGTCAAAGTTCAGAAGTCCCTATTGGAAGCCTCTGTAGAACCATTTATACGAGTACCTATGGCACATTGACAGATATTTTAAATCCATAGAAATATTGTAGATTTCAAATAAAAAATGAAAATGAATGAATTTTTTATAAAATTGAATTCTCTTCAAAAAGTCGAGCATTTGATTTTTATTTTTTTAATGATCTGAGTAATGAAGGTGTGGATGAGGGTCGTGTAAGGGCGACACAAAGTATATACAAAGATACCTAAAACGTTGACAGAGCCAGCATTATAATGTCGGAGAAATTCAAAACGTCAGAAGGGGTCAGGCAAAGAAGTGTATTAAGTCCTCTGCTATTCAATGGATGACGCTATACGATACTGCCAAGAAAGAATAGAAAATTTCATAGTTGGGTATAGGCACTTAAGACATATCTGTATATAGGCCTGTGGATTTGCAGATGATATAGTGCTGTTTGCAAACTCAGAGGAAATCTTGGAGAAGAATTTGAAAGTGTAGAAAGACATTCTTGTTTCACAAAACTTACAACTGTATGTCGAAAAGACAAAAGTTATGGCAATTAGTAATGGAACGAGGGTAATAAATGTGAGCGTGGATGGAGAAATCATCGTACTAGCGGAAAGGTACAGATAAAGGTTGTTTTTTTTGGAGGTATAGAAATTTAAAATTAAATAAAATACATCGTCTCTGGTTTACCCGCGTAAAGTAGCGACTTGACACACCTCCACAGAACATAATCCAAAGGTGTTACATTACACGATCTTGGAGGCCAACTCACAGGTCCATTACGTAAAATTTTGCTCTTCTCGAATGCTTCCTTCAATAAATTGATTGTGGCGCGAGCTGTGTGGCATTTTGCGTAGTCTTGTTGAAACCACAGCTCTTCCATTAAGGGCGTCTCAACAATGGCTTGTGAAATTTCTTCAAGTGTCAAGCGGCTTCAATTCTTGCATGAGTTTTATCTTGTAAGCTAGTAAACCAAGATCTTTTCGCAAAATCTTCCATAAAGTGGATGAACACAGCTCCAATTGCTATGCACGATGGCGAATCGACTCATTCGGATCTTCCTCAATACAACGCTCCACAGCAGCAACAGCTTCTTTAGTGCACACTGTACTCGTACGACATCTCTGCAGATGCATATTATCAATCCATTAGAGTATGCGCGTGCGAAAACGATCCATGGTTATTCGAATTACTTGCTCGGATGGACGATTATGTTGACTGTAAAAAGGAAGTAGCGCATGGTAAGTTTCGCGAACTGAACCACAATTTTCGAAATAAATTTGCAAAAATTGCAAGTGTTGGTCTGGCGTAAAATGGCAAAACAAACTGAGCACAAATCAGCTGACAGCTGTCAAATTGGCTGCCACTGGATAAAGTATTGCCAATTCGAAAACATTCCTCTAAAAAAATACCCTTTACCTAGAAAGTGTTATCAACAACAGAGGTAACTCGGAAGATAAATTAAAGGATAGTATCCTAGAATCCTAAGAATGCTTGGAATATGAATTGAGAATAAAATAACATAAGGAACGAATTTAAAGTTGAACGAACTAAAAAGACCCTAGAAGATAAAAAAGCTCAAATGGTTTAGACACATGGTGCGGATGGATGAAAAAAGACAAGTTAAACAAATTTCGGAAGGAAGAGCTGAAGGAAAATATAAGAAAGGAAGAATCAGATTAACTTGGAACAGAATAGCTGAAAAGAGTATAAAGGAAGCAGGAGAAAGCTGGAACTCGGCAAAGAAACAGTAAGAGAACTAGAGGGAGTTCTTAAAGATGAGGAAGGCAGAAACGAGGAGCAGAACCTCGATACGTTAAGGGTAAAGGAGTACCAGATTTTATGTGTATGTATGTAAGAATTTTATATTAAATTGTACATTAAACAGAGCGTAGCAACTGTCTACAGAAACGCTCAGACGACAATAGAGGTAATCGATGAATTGTGCCCTAGGAATAGACTTTTGGTTAAGCCTCTTAAAACTGAGATTATTCTCTTTACGAAAAGAGAAAGTTGATCAGTCTGACTCAGCCAGTACTTATAGGCATCAGTATCTGAATCTCAAATGAAGCTAAGTATTTAAGAGTAATCCTGGATAGTGAATTTCTTTGGTCAATGTGGCTTTTCACCGTAGAAAGTCATATCTTCATGGCAATAATAAAACCTTTTTTTTAGCATATGCATCGAATGTTTTGTGGAACAACTTTCGTGTCTTTGTGGAACAACTTTCGAGCCTTCGCATGCCTGGCTCTGTTCTAGATGCATTGAACCTCCCTCCTCTTGATTTATATATCATTGGCAGCACAATAAAAGCAATATTCCGTCTTAAAGGTTGGTTTTAGTAAAACCCGCACTAGAGCTTGGATGACCGCCACACTTATCTTTAGACTATCATCTTAGAGATGTGCTGTCTGACATAATGAGACCAGAATTCCAACTTCTTCACAAATTTAAAGTCGCCCTTATGCCAAAGACTGAATTTGGCTAGAATCTGAGCCAGAAAGGAATTATAGTCGAATTTTCACGGACTGCTCCATTCTGTGTCTTCGTGGAGGATGACAGCATTAGGCTCAACTTCTCGTTAGGCAACCCTAATGGCTATGGACTATATTTTAAGGAATAGGTTAGCCAGGCTACGCTTAAGGCCTTGCTCATCTCTCGCAAAAATTCTTTGAATTTGGTTGCAAGGCTGAAATGATTGAGTCTTGTTTGGGTCCCATTGCACAATGACATTACTGGAAATGAAATCTCGGATGATATTTATCGACAAGGTTCATCCTGACCGAGTGCTTATATAAGGAGCAAGTATAATTGCTGACCTTTTCTCTCGACTGTTATGCACCAAATTTTTCGAGAGCAACCCGCATTTCTTCCATCTTGAGTAATGTAACTACTACTTTCGCATCTGTATAATAGTGTGGGTATGTTCGTGACTCGTTCTCATGTGAATCTGTTCGTTCTGAGGCAGCAATTGAAAGAAGGTTGTGACTTTCGTGCTTAGAACAGCACCGAGTATATGTTTGAGTATAAGAGTCCCAGATTAGAGTTTATCTTCAGCCCGCACAAAATTGTCTCCTTCACCAAATTGGTGTACATGTGGTGCAGATTCACAATTTTAGGCGGTATGTTAATATAATTGGCGTAATCGAGATGTTAAGGTAGGTAGTAGATTCCTCCGCGTTGTACTGACAAGGCATTCCAAAGCAAGTCGCTGATTTGATCCTAGAGAGAAAAATTAGTGGTGATGCCTTGTATGTCACCGATTAGAATTTAAAATTAATTTTATAGGCGAATTCGTAACATGCGTTCATAGCTGTATCCATCAATTTGTATCCGGAATCGTCCTCCTGCATGCTACATATGCAGCTCTTTATTTACACCACCTAATGTCTTCTCATACTCAGTAAAAAGAAGGTATAACGAAGGTCTTAACGCATTATTGTATAATACTTTGTGAAGTGGTAGATACATTGGTTGCTTGTTGTCAAGGGTTTTTTTCCAGATGTGTTCGAGGGTTATTTTAGCTATTTCTTTCGAAATTGCAAGAAGCACGTAAATGCATCTGTAGTTCTTGCATTCGGTTACTTTGACTTTCATTGGGACCTTGCCTATTATCGCTTCCCCCACTCATCAGAGAAGGTATCTATATCCCAAAACATGAGATGGTGCAGAAGACCTTCCGATGTTGTCAGCGAAGCTTTATGGAACTGTATCGAAAATATGGCAAGCACGGTCCTGCCGCCTTCTTTATTTTAAGTGCTTTGATCACGGTAATGAACTCATCTCTTTTCTGGAATGTGCGATGCCAATTCTATAATTTCCTGATTTTGTAGCATACCTTCATGCACAATGTGGCTTAAATCCGTCAAAGAATGCTCCCTCAATCTGCTTCACCTCGTATTGACGTAAGCGGATATGTTTTCGTGAAAAAGTTTACTGAAAATCGTTGTACAATGTCTGCAATTCTTTTCCATTATTTTTGTAATTTTTCAGAGGCAAAACGAGGCGGAAAAAAAAGAAGGACCAGAAACAGAAACAGCTACAAAAATCCATTACCACTGCTTGTTTTTGAACAGAACATATAATCAAAACGAACCGCAATACGCATCATTTAAATCACATGAAATAAAAGTTTCCACAGCTTTAAATATATCCAGTATTTAAAGTTGATTCGCTCAAGAAAAGCCAAAGAAAATAGGGAATAAAATAAATTTAACAAAAAAATAAACTCCTTTCATGGATAGGACATTTCACATTGGTTCGTGTAGATGGCAGAGATTAATGATGGTTTGCCTTTGCTGGAACATATTTAAGTGCCATTTAGCTGAGCATTAAGGGAAGACCAACCTTAATAGAGATTTATTGGATAGTATGTGCAATTGTGATTTCTTGAATTGTAAATGTGGAATCAGAAAAAGCATAAATTATATAGACTAGGAACTGAACGAAATCTCCATTAGTTTCACCTCAAGGCTCTCTTTGTACCTATACACCCTCTGATGTAAATATTAACATGTGTTAAATTTGCAATGCATCAGAACCTGCCTCATAAAAGCTTATAACAATGTCACATGTGAGTAGTGTTCATTCCCTCTGTACAAACAAATAATAATCCTTTCGGATCACATTTATCATAGATCAGAGATTTACAATTATGCGACGCATGCATATGCCAGTATTATGAAATCCCTATCCTAAAGAATAAAATTTATGTCCACCATGCATTCACCAAACATACAGCTTCGTAAACGGATATAAGCCATTTTCAATTTTCAGGTGGTATTTAATGTTAAACCGGCAGACAGCTAGAGGATATATGAGGCCAATGCTGTGGTAAGTGGATTTTGGAAAAAAAAAACAATTACAGATCCTGTTTGTTTTTTCGAGGTGATTTATAACTACCGCCCTTACAAACCATAGGATTATTTATAATTCTCCATGTATAGGTAGATATAATAAAGCTTCATGTTTATCCTTCGAGAATTATGCTAACATATTGCTTGAAATTGAATCGCAAACTTTAAGGTATTACTTAGTCGTTTTTATGTATTGTGTGTGAGTTGTTCGTGTTGAATTATTATACAGAGGAGTTTTTGACATTTAAAAGGAAGCTCGATTAATTCGTAAAACACACTCGAGTTACACTAATCCACCCACACAAAGTTGTACATTTAAAACATTCGAACAATTCATTATTGAGAGATGGAGATGGGTGGCGGTGGAGACAATATACTATTCAGGTTAGTTTTACAGAGTTAGGAATTTAATATTTAGATACAATTAAAACAATATTTATACAAAATTAACAGTAAATAAATAAACGTAAGGATTGGATAGAAATATGAATAAATAAATAAATGAAATAAAAAGGTTACGTAATAGATATAGTATGCATAGTAATAAATGAAGACGTAAATAAATAATAGATAGCAAATAATAGACAATAAATAAATAATAATATCAGGATGGCAACTAAGTAATTGCCGATTTCACACATAGATGTCTTTGGCCATATTTTTTAATGGCTTCTGTCAATGACATATTTTTTTCCTTTTGACATTTGTTAGCTGTCAGACTTTCTTTACTTTAGAAGCAAATTGCCCGCATTTTTGTGAAAAGGTATTAGTTTGGCGTCAGTTTTAATATGGAGTGCAAAAACGAGCATTTTCAACATATTTTACTTCGTTATTTCCGTAAAGGAAAGAACTCAGCGCAAGCTGCTTAAAAGTTACGTGATGTATATGGTGAAGAAGCCTTAAAAGAAAGACAGTGCCCGAATTGGTTTGACATATTTCGTTCCGGAGATTTTTCAGTGAAAGATGAACAACGATCAGGTCGACCAGATGAGCTTGATGATGATCAAAATAAAGCTATAATCGAGTCGAATCGTCACGTAACTGTACGAGAGATAGCAAACAAGTTAAATGTGTCACATACAGCGATTGAGAAACATTTAAAAAGTATGAAACTCGTTGAAAAGCTTGAAATTTTGGTTCCACTTGATTTGAAAGAAATTCATTTAACGAAGCGCCTCAAGGCTTGCGATTTGCATCTTAGACGCAATGATTCCGACCCTTTTTTGAAACGAATCATCACTGGCGATGAAAAATGAGTTGTTTACCGTAATGTCAATCGAAAACGATCTTGGTGCAGGCTTGATGGGCCAGCATAATCCACCTCGAAAGCTGATATCCACCAAAATAAGATTTTGCTCTCAATTTGGTGGGATTGGAAAGGTATGGTGCATTTTGAGGTGCTTCCAAGGAATCAAACAATCAATTCGGATGTGTACTGTTAACTGGATAGATTAAATACAGCGATCAACGAAAAATGGCCAGAGTTGGTCCATCGAAAAAGTGTCATTTTTCACCAGGACAATGCTAGGCCACATACTCATACATCTTTGGTCACTCGCCAAAAATGATTGGAGCTTGGTTGGGAATTAATGTTACATCCACCATATAGCCCTGACCTTGCTCCATCAGATTACCATTTGTTTCGATCTTTGCAAAACTCTTTGGATGGTAAAACTTTCAATGATGATGACGCTGTGAAATAGCACTTGACTCAGTTTTTTGCCGATAAAGATCAGAAATTCTACTTCGGCTTCGCAGGCAGTGCTTCAAGCGGTCGGTCCAATTTTTAATGACTCGGTCCAATATGTGCGGCGTTATTTCGGCAATCGCGTTTCGAATGTTAAGGACTTGACATAGCCCAGAGAAAATAAATAATCGAGAGGTGTCAAGTCGCATGATTGCGGCGGCCAACTGATGAGCGCTGCGTCACTTATATGGCATATAGCGCCGTCTTGTTGGAACCGCAGCTCGGATATATCGATCTTGTCGAGCTCTGATCACAGAGTGTCGGCTAACATCGCTCTATACCGAGTACCATTGACGGTAACGGTGTCTCCTTTCTCATTTCGAAAGAAATAAGGTCCTATGATGCCGCCGTGCCATAAACTGCACCAAACAGTCAATCTTTATAGATGCATTGGTGCTTGGTCGAATACTTGTGGATTGTGGTCGCTCCAATAATGGCAATTTTGCGCTGAGCCAAAAATGGGCTTCGTCCGAGAAGATAATTTTTTGGCCAAAATCCAGATTTTGGGCCAACATTTTCAGTGCCCAATTAGCGAACTCACGGCATTGTCTATGGTCGTTTGGCTTCAATTCTTACGTCAACACAATCTGATATGGATGTAATCCCAAATTCAACCGCAAAATAAGCCTGGTTGACTCTCTGGCGATGCCCAATTCAGCTGATCGATGCCGAACCGACATTTCTGGGTCTTCTTCGATACTGGCCGCTACGGTGGCTATGTTTTCTTCACTTCGCAACGATCTCTGGCTGGTTGGTGGCTTAAGGTCCAAAAGAGTATACTCATGCTGAAACTTTTCCACGGTGCGACGAATTGCCTGCGCACTGATGACGACCAATCTCAGGACGAAATTCACGTTGCGTTCAACTGACCCGGAATTTCGATAATATTTTTTAATAAATTCTACACATTCGGGAAGCGTCAAACGATGCATTATGAAATGGCAAACCTTACTGAATATCTTGACAGCTGGATGTCTTTGGAAACTTTGATAACTGCTGAAACATAATAATTAAAAATATTATCATTGCTATCTAGTCACCCTTTACTAACTACTACTAGTAGTAGATTTCTTTGAAGTTTAATGACGGTTGCATCTTAAAAGACCTCATTTAAAAAAATTAGCCTTTGAAAACACCAGACGGAAAATGGATGAAAAGGAATGAAGATGAAATTCCCTTTGCCACGCTCAGAGAAGTAATAACAGCCTTAAAAAAAATCAAATTTATAATTAGCGCATGTCTAAAGCTCCGATATGCCCCATACTCGTATCATTCAAAAATTGTTAAATTTATTATAATACCCAGACAATGGAAAGCCACCAACAGAAGTGACATCTTATAGACCAATATCGCTTATACCAATTATGGCATAGGTTTTCAAAAAATTGCTCCTGAAGAACTTTAGCAAAATCTCAGAGGAAAGAAGTCTTTTGAAATAAAAATTCCACGACAGACCAAGTGTATTGAATTACGGATGTAGTGGAAGAAGCCTTGAGTGCAAACTGCCTAGGGATTTACCTCGACAGTATTACGAAATACTGAAATCCTATATTTCAGATCGACTCTTCCGAGTTCGATACGAACAAGAATATTTGGAACTAAAGAAAATTAAAGCAGGCGTTCCACAAGGAAGTGTGGTAGGACCAGAACTGTATCTTTTGTATAGCAGGGATATACTATGATGGCTATTTTTGCAGATGGCGCTGTAACATTAGTACCTGATAAATGCACTGCGAAGGCAACTGCAGAATGCAGTCAATAGAGTAAGAGATTGGTAGCAACTTATTATTTTTTGATTGAGTTATCAAACTCAATTAGGCAATATCGATCACATAAACATTTTCCTATATTCGTTAACAACCAAGTTGTACCCATGCCAATATAGCCAAGTACCTTAAATGACTTGAGACGCGAAGTTAAAATGGATGAAGAACTAAGCTTGAAATATATATGCCTACCCTGTTTGGACGTACGTCATTAAATTAAGAGATTGTACAAAGAAAACAAACAAATTCAGTTAACATAATGCACTTAAGCCACTAGCAAGTACATGACAGCGAACCACATGAGTTTCACTGAGTCAGATTCCTCAGGTGCAAATATATTCTCACAGTTCCCGTACATTGGAATCGGATTGCACCAATGAGACTGCATTGATGACACTGCAGTTTGGACAGTGGGAATAGCGTCTCGCTATGGAAGTGGATTAGTTTTGAGAGTTAGTCTTAGTTTTGACTTTGTATTCTGCTATTCGGAATAAGAAAGTTTAATTTGTATCTGTGGAAGTTTGGTCCGTGGTTTTTCTTAATCTTCGCGAATCGCAATAATTTAACTCATTCCAACACAAAGTCCTTTGTGGAATAATAAATGCCCCTTGGTATATAAGAAATAGCAATTTGCACTTCAACTTACAAATAGGCATGATGACAGAAATCTTTAGAAGTTATGCTGAACAGACACTCAACCACTGCAAAATCACATTAGCTCTGAGATAGAAACCGTCTTAAATGTACGAGACAATATTCGGAGATTAAGATGAAACAATGAGAAGTACTTAAAACTTAAAACTTTCCTTAACACAATTTTTAATATTAGAAAGAAGAATCATTTGTCGATCTTTCATAGATTGGTCCTGATTAAGGAGATGCTTTTAGTGGCGTTCCAACACTACTCGGTAACCGGAAACTAAGTGTCTTTCGAGATTTTCACCGTCGTCACAAAAAAAAAAAAATATTAATTCAATTAAAAATATTTTCTGATATAACTTTAAAGTGTGCCATTATATTACAGTAACTGAAATTAATTTCTTTCATATCTTTTTGAGTGGATTCCAAAGCAATGTCTTTAACATAAACAGGGCAAATTTAGTGGTAAATGTAGTAGTAATGTAGTAATCACTACTAAACTGGGATCAGGTTTGTAATTAAACTAAAAGTTTATAAAGGAAAACTTTCTAAAGCATCGTAAAAATTAAGTATACGCTGCAGTGGCCATAAAAGCCACCAGTGTAAGATTTTATATCTTGTTTACATTCTGATGTGTGTGCAACTCGAAAATGAGATTCTAAATACCCAATTCTCCGTATCAGTCATTATAGAAACTGTTCGATAGATGCAATGAATGGTCTCATTTGTAGCATTCATTTAGCAGTTTTCTGCTTTCTCTATCTTAAGCGCAATGTCATCACGTGCAAAGGTGAAATTACCCTCTTATCATTTGTATGGAATGAAAAACCCATTAATATTCCAGGCAAAGCAGTCATCAGTCTCGATGTTACGTGATCTCACTTTGACGGGAAATCAAAAATACTTGTACTCCTGGGACTGAATTTAAAATGAATTTAAGAAAAAAAAAATCGATAATAGCAATGGAAATACATAGAATACAAGTGAAACTCAGGACATACGAGTATGTCATAGCTGTGTCCTTTTAGTAGAAAACGAGTAATATTAGGAGGAGTTTTTTACGAGTAATTAGGAGTTCCTTTTATACACACTGTTAAGCTGAATTCATTTTACTGATTTTAGTTTCATTTCAACATCTCAAGTGAAATTTCATACCAGCCAAATCAAAATATGGATATCTCGAGGCTTTGAAAGACATGCTATTATCATTGCTATAGCCGACACTAAGGCGTAACGAGTGAACGAGTAACTTAGTCAACATGACCATGTATCAGACTTGACTAATTTAAAATTGAACTAACAAAACGCATGGAGGGAAATTCAGAAACTTAGAAAAAATATCACTGGTAGCTGGTTTCCAGAGGGCTATCTCTAAGAACCATTCCAACGGTTTAGCTTTGCTTTATCTGACAGCACATTTTTGTTTAGTCTAAAGGAAAAGCATGTTACTCGATTTAGAATGCATTTCGATGGTGAAGGTAAAATTATTTGCTGTGCAGTCATTTTTCTTTTATTTTGAATCTTTCAAATTTGTTCTGATCACTTTTTGTAAATGGTCAAAGCGAATGGCGCAATGTGTTCGTTTTTCGCCATTTCCCATCACTTTTCGAAATGTTTCGGGCTGAATAGCGGCCATTTCCTGTCGTATATTATCTTTCAAGGCTACTAGGATCCGTAGCTTGTTGACATAAACTTTGAACTTCAAATAACCGCACAGGAAGAAGTCTGGCGGCGTTAAATCAGGTGATCACGGAGGCCAGTCAAAATCACCATTTCCCGAAATTAGGTGTCCGAGGAACAAAGGATGAAATAAAGCGATTGTGGCTCGGGCTGTATGAGCTGTGGCACCATCTTGTTGGAACCAAATGTTATCCATGGTGTTATCAGTCAGAATTAGCATCATAAAATCCGTTATTAGGGCCCGATAACGTTTTTCATTGACGGTTACGGCTGCTCCAGCATCGTTTTCTAAGAAGAATGGTTCAATGATTCTTTCGCACAAATCCCCGCCCAAACAGTCGCACGTTGGTTGTGGAGAGGTTCTTCGTGAATTAATTGAGGGTTTTTATTGGCGTAGAACCGACGATTCTGTTTATGATGGTGTGGTCTCAAGGCGCTTCCCTCAGTCGATATTTTGCACGATACGCACGTTGCGTTTACACAATTAAGAAGATGTTTTGAATATAAAACTTCACGATAACAGCGCGTAGTGTTGGCGTGTATAGTTCTATGTCACAAATTCGCTTGAACTGACGCTTCGAACGTCATAAGCCGGTCTGAGAACACATGTCAAAGTTATAGGGTTGCCATATGCCGAAGGTTTAAATGGCTCACCGTGTATGTTGCTTACAGTCCGGGGCCTCAACCAACATGCCTCTCCAACCAGCTCCTTTGCTAGCTGCCTGCAGTTTTGCACTCCGAGTTGGTATGGTCTTCCTCTACCACGTTGTCCCTCTCGAGCAATTCAAAGATTCTTCTGGCTGGTGTGATGTATGCTGTCATATTCATAGCAATACCTCGATTCTGTGCTTAAAAAAAAATATATTGTACGAGAAGCCCCGAGTGGCTTCGCTCAAACGAAAAAGAATTACTGAATGTGAGCTACCTATTGATCTGGAGTGTATGCCTCAATGACTTCTTTACTTAAGAACTAGCTAACCCGACCAGCTTCGCAACAGCTTGTAACACTTTCTTTGGCTTCATACGTCCCGTATAAATAAACACATTCGCTGTTCAGCTTCTCCCGTCGAGGAAAAAATTAATTTTTTCAATCCTTCTTCGGAGGATTGTAGAGGCTTCGTATGTTCAAGTATTGTCAATGACCCTCAACGAAAACAGACAGAATTGTGAGATACATTTTCAAAATATACACAGCTAAAGGTGATTCAATTGGAGGTTCGAATTCAATTTTAAATAATTGATTAACTGTTGGAATTTTTATGTCAATATAATGCATTAGACATGAAAAATGATATCGGCAAAACGGCAATACAGCTAGCCTTGCAGAATTGCGCCCTTTTTATTAAATTTTCGATTACTTTTCTACATAAATCCTGCAGTAGTTTACAAATAATGCATCGAATCTCGTCCTTTAGTTTTGGAATCGTTTGGGGTTTATTGGCATATAACTTCTGCTTCACATGACCTCAAAGGAAAAATCTTAATTTTCGTCACCGAAACGAGATATGACGCAGCCGGGGAAAATTTGATTCTCGCACTATGTGGCACCGTCTTGTTAAAACCATATGCCAAAAATATTTGGTTATCATGTGCCGATAACGTTCACCATTGACTGTAATAGCAGCACCACGCGAATTTTCGAAGATGTAAAGCCTAAGCACTGTGGGAGCCGTGGCTCAGTGGTTAAATGCGCGATCACTGAGCGAGAGGTTCAAGGTTCAAATCCAAAAAACACGAAAAGTTTTCTCACGGTTCCACCTCTTGCGAACATCTAACAAACATCCGAAAGTAAAATTGTCATGAAAAAGCTTATTTCAATAGAAAACAAATTGCCCTTCCCTGTAGGTCCCAACCATTCGTTAGGCTCACAGCACCAGTGGCTACGAGAAGCTAGGCCAGACCCTGCATTGGGCTGTTAGCGCCCAAAATATTTATTTCTATTTTATAAAGCCTAATCACTCCGGTGATCCAATATCAACAGTGACTTTTTGTAGATTTGGTTGTTCGTGAACAGCCCGTAGATTTTCATGACCCTAAATGCTACAATATTGCTTCTTTACGTACATAGCTATTCAGTTTAAAGTGAGCCTCATCGCTGAAGATGATTTTGCTCAAAAAACCTTCATCAACCTAGTGGTTCTCTAACACCCAATCAACAAAGTCATGACGCTGTTCATGGTCTGCTGGCTTTAATTCCTGAGTCAATTGGATCTTGTAAGGATTAGGTTATTTAGGAGCAGAGAGCTATACATATCTTCCAACTTCCCTACATCTTTCCACATATTATCTGTACATCAGGTACATATGAGCTTGTGATACCAGATTTGAACTAATAGATCGTCGATTGATCTGATGATTTAAAGGTGGACAATGGACATAGTGCCGGTCTCTTGGGACTTGACTGGTTAAGTGTTGTTCGTAGCAGTGCAGTCTAAAGCCAGAAAAGTTCACCTTATACCATATACCCAAATTGCTCAAATTTGGAGTGGATGTTGTGGCTCATAAGTTTGTGTATTAGACTACTGAGTGGGACGTTCAGGTTCGAATCCCATCTTAAAAAAAAAAACAAGTTTGTTCAGTGTTCGAACCAGGAAAAGGTTGTTTGTGAAACAAATTTTTTTTTTCAGATTTTGAAGCTCGTCTCTTTATCCAAAGCTAAGCTTTGATCATAGCTAAGATCTATTAAAATAGAACATACTATGTCGTTTCTTTAAAAATATCCTTGCGCAACTTCTTCAAAACAACATCGGAGGTATGGTCTTTCAAAAGTTAGTGGGACTACGAGTACTTGCTTAAACCGATGACTTTCACATAACTGAAAGAACGCAGCGGGTTATCAGCGATGTGTTCGTGAAACAGAAGCATTTTGTGAAGAAGAAGAAGAATTTTGTGATTACTAACAAAATTATATTTTGTCATTAAAAAATTACACTAAACAGCCATAATTTTATAGGATTCTGCTTCTGTGGAGTTCAGGTACAATATTGCTTTGGCCAAGTGCCAGTTCCTAGAAAGGAGATTGAATGAGAGCCTTCTGTAAGTAACTAATGAGTTTTTGTAGTGTCTTCATCAAAAAATATTCATTCCGTTTGTATTGAATGGGTATAACGGAGAAGATACAACAACGAACTCAGCACTCTCAGTAATGCCGACTAAGTCACAGGGATCTGTAAGATGTACACCGAATGGACAGCAGCATTCCGCCCCGGAGAGACTTCGAAATGTATCCCAATGGAATGGCGGGGTAAACGTGAAAAGTGAACTCAATCAACTTCATGTGATTAAACCCCATGCAGTTAGCTAAGATTCAAGCTTACTTGTCTTCTTCTTCTTCTTCTTCTTACGGCGAAGTTATGATCCGGAGTAGAAGGATCACAACCCTCCCACTTTACTGCATCCCTACTGGTCCGCCTGTGGGGTTTGCCGGTTTGACCTCAGGAAGTACCGGCAGGCTTCCCGATTCTGAGGCCAATCAAATGCTGGTGTTTTTGCATTTGTGTGATCCAGTTGTTTTTTGGTCTGCCTTTTTTGCGCGATTGTGTAAGAACGTTGATTGATATTGCCTTTTTGACGGGGTTCGAGGGATCTCTCCTTTGAACATGACAATACCAACTGAGCCGGTCGTGCTCTATCTTGCTTGTGATGGGTTCTTTTACATGAAGGCTTCCTCGAATCTTTGAACTTCTTATTCAAGATTACTTGTCTGTTACAATAAAGTCATGTCCTAGAAGGTACCAGAAATATAGGTGATCTAGGATCAAAAATATAGCCATTGGACCAGAATCCTGGAGTATGTTACCATATCAACTATTAAGAGATACATATTACACTAGAACTTTCATAAAGTAACTTGTGAATGTCTTAGGATATAACAGATAGAATATCAAAGGGCTGCTATGCTTTTGTCAGTTACTGCTCCCTACAAAACGAATCTTATTCGGGAAACCAAATGCCAACCCTGCTTATATAAATATGAGATAGCAGAATATGTACAGTATTACGTATGAGATGGCTATGGCTCTTTGTAGAATTAAGTGTATATCACTTCTGAAAATTAAAAAAAAAAAAAATACAAAAGATACAATATATCTTTTTGAAAGCAGTAGTGTATCAAAACTTTTATAATTTATGATGCACCGTAAATAAATCAACTTGGTATGTTGGCATGTATAACTGCATATTAATTGAATTCATTTTATATCCTAGGACAAACTTTTCCTACCAACAACACACTATTGTTGAGAGTCTCATTAATTTTTAAGTCTGCGCTGAACGATAAAACTTTTTACAGGCGATAAAAACAAAGCCAAACCAAACAAAGGACTCAGTATTAAAATTGAATTTAAACAAAAGCAAGGAAACTAACAAAAAAGCTGCACGTATCCTTTATTGCGATGCTCTGAGAATCACCAAAAGTGCAACCATAAATTGGCTTCCATTGTAACTCAAGCACAGTTTTAAATGGTGACAGAAGGAGAAAATGTAATGTCCTTAACTAGGGGTGGTTTTCGCCCCTCCTTACATGATAAAATAACTATTGGGGTCGAATCAGGACTTACATAGTCCCACGGTATAGCTTAT
Source organism: Pocota personata (assembly GCA_963082735.1). Lineage (NCBI taxonomy): Eukaryota > Metazoa > Arthropoda > Insecta > Diptera > Syrphidae > Pocota > Pocota personata. Next base: position 94,454,574 of record OY720432.1, on the reverse strand, counting down.
TTATCGCGAATAGTTTAAAAAACTGATGCAGCTGAAGTTTGGGAAGAATGATTTTGTTGAAAATATGAAAGTTCTTTCCAATTGTCAGAGATTAATGATTTTGTTGGACTCGAAGGACAAATTGGAGTAATCTCGTTTTGGGGGAAAAATGAGTTTTAAATGGAGATTGACTGCATTCATTTGGCATTATTGTATCCGCAGATGATAACTAGGGACATATTCCGCAACTAACCCATTACTCTTTGCTCGAGTTACAGCGAAAAGATCCAATGGATAACAATTTCAATATTTTATTATCAGCAATAAAATAATAATATCGCCAGTACGCAAAAACACAATAATTCCATCAATGTACCTGCCAAACTGAGTAACATGTGTAGATTATGTTGTAAAATAATTTTACGAGACATACACATAAAAGTCAGAATTTACGACATCATTTCATTCGCATACGTAGAAGAATGTCAGGACACAATGAACAGAGAATCATTGCTTCTTATAAAGCCGCCTTGGTAGTCAGTGCTGACAAAGGGTTTAATGGTTGACTAATAAATTTAAGATGATGGTTATTAAATAGTACCAAAATGCCTAAGCAACGTAGCACAAAATCACATAATTAAGACTGTCAAACCAGCGTTGACAGAATTATGACATTGACTATAATTATGCTGTCTTTACCCTCTTTATTAGCTAATGGCTGGTAGTCAACACTATGGGGATTATGGAAGAACAGCAATGATTATGAAGGACAACAGCGAATGACAGATTGCTAAAATTTCCATTGAAAAGTTTTTCCATTATCTATGTACTTGCTTACGTTGAGTTTCAGAATACGAGTAGATAATGAAAATGGTTTGGTTGGAGGGGAGAAACTGATTGAGTTATACTCGTACGTATTGTTTGGAAAGTTTCATTTCACCATTAATTTCCCGAAACCGGAAACAACCCATCTGGCATTAGATGGTTAATCCTTTAATATACTGCACTCAGTATATAAGGCAAGGCAGATATTGCGCAGTGTATTTCAAAACGTAGAGTCGATCTGACGAGGTTAAGACATGAAAGTAATTTTATGGCAACCCCATGAGCCTCCTACTACGAGTACAGGCAATGGAAGATATAACAAACAAATTCACAGATGCGCTATAGGGGAAGATTTAATACCTTTAACTGGATCTTATTTTGCTGGTGTTTTTCGTATTGGTAATATTTTTTTTCAGCGACAGTCAATTTGACAGCTGACAGCTGATTTGTGTTCAGTTTGGTTTGCTATTTCACCGTGAATAGACTTACGTCGACATAATCGTCCATCCGGGCAAGTAATTCGAATAACCATGGACCGTTTTCACATCACTTATATTCTTATTGATAATATGCATCTGCAAAGACGTCGCTAGTCTATGCCGATAAATCAGAGACGATGGACGACTTGGAAGCCAATATTCTGCTCGAAAAAGTGGTCTAAAATTGGACTTCCAGATTGCGCTTTATTCGAGCTGTGACGCCCATATGCCCGAAATCACGAGTATTTAAACAATAATAGCATAAAATTCGAGGAGAATCAAGCAGTACTTGTAGGGTACTAAAAAAAAAAAAAAAGCCATGAACATCTCTTCGATTCATACACCGGACGACCTTCAGCCTCACATGCAGGTGCTCAGGGCGTCGCTACGCAGCGTATAGTCCTATATGTCTATATGTATCTTTTATTTTATATAACTGTTTTCCTTGTACTAATCACATCCATTTAAAAGTCGAATAAAGCCATAATGGCCTTATGACCCTTTCGCAAAGCGACATAAGGCCATACTTTGAAATATGACCTTATGCCGCATGGCCTTATGTCACGGCACCAAGAACTACTTTTGACCAAAGAATATTTTTAAAGAAACGAAGAGCAATAAAAGCAAAGTAAAAATAATTAACCTAAGAGAATTTTTTTTTTTCCCCTTGAAGCTAGGTGAAAATCTTCCATAGATACTATGAGGACCGCAGGCACGTGATGCTGAAATGGTACAAAAAATATATCGACTTATATAAAAAACAATACAGAATTGCAAAATTTTCAGAAGTTACAAACAGAACCTTGAAATACAGAATTTTGAAGTACAAAATTTCAACCCACTCCCAAAGAAAACAATGATACTAACTCACTCGCGCCGTTTCTGCAAATGGCATTAGAACTTCCACTACCTTCAAAATAGCACCATAATATTGACTGTGCAGCGATGGGGCAAATCCGACAACGTTCTACTTATACTGCAATTCGTTATCTGATCTTCAAATTTCGATAGGATTTAGGTGTCCTGACCAAATTCTTGATTTGCTTGTTCCAAGAAGTTCACTTTCAGCGCCATCTTGATGAAATGAATTACAATACAAATTATCAGTATTGTAGAGGAGGTAATTCCTCATAACTCAAGTCTCAAAATGTTTCTTTGTCAGATGAATAGTTTCTGAGTTATAGCAAAGGAGGAGAAGAGAAAAAAAGCCCCTCCAACTTTAGGTTTATGGGTTGAAAAATGTGTTGGTTCTCGGTTGAAACTGCTTATAGGGGTGTTTTTTAGGACAGCGGTCGATTTGAAATTGAAATCATTTAACCAAAAGTATTATGTAATCAATGTCATTAATGATGAAAAATAATGTCGGCCAAGGCCACCTCTCGCACTGGCACAAACGCGTGCCCTTTCAATGATATTTGTCATTATATTCTGCAGCATGTCATCCGGAATATCTGAAATTGTGTTGCATATATTGTCTTTCAATTGTTTAGTAGCGTATACCCAGTCCTTCAAGTAACCTTCGAGAAAGAAGTCGGGAGCTATTAAATCGGGTGAGCGCGGCAGCCAATTTCCTATATGAGCCTGCCTGGAAATGCCTTTTTCACAATTTCCATTGTTAATCTCTCTGTATGGCATGTGGCAACATCTCGTCATCCCTGGTGGTCATCTTCTTGAAGTTTTTCACTGGCTTGAATTTTATACGGAAAGAAATACAAGTCGCGAAGCATAATTTTCTACATAGACGGTGGAAAAATCGTAATCGACGAATTGAATTTTCCGCACTTTCACTCACATTGTCCCTCACTGTACGTACAACGTTCCAGGCTTCGGTAAATTAGTTTACTGTGTAAAGGTTCTCGAAATTGTAGATAATTTTTTGAATAATGCTCTTTACATGTCAATGTAGACATTAAAAAGGAAAAATTTTGGCTTGGAATCGTTTGGGGGATATTGGCATATAACTTCTGCTTCACCTACGAGTAACCTCAAAGAGCCCGGACGGGGAACAGCAATCACAGCCACCCGAACATATAAGAGAAACGAATAAAATCTTAAGTTTCTCCAACCACTACAACAAAAAGGAGTTTCTGGATTTGAAAAAAAAAAAAAAAAAACCTCAAAGAAAAAATCCAACGGCGTCCAAGGTAATACCGTCTTGTTGAGACCCAATGCCAAAAATATTTTATTAAAATGTCCCAATAACGTTCATCATTGACTACTACAGCACCACCACGCGAATTGTCGAAAAAGTAGGGCCCAATCACGTTGCCAGCCCAAAATCCGCACCAAACAATGACTTGGATGAATTGGTTATTCGTGAATGGCCCGTTTTTATGCAGCCATTCAGTTGAAAGTTCCTTAACACCCAATAAAGTAATGACTTCAATTTTTGAATCAATTGCAAATGCATACAGAATATCTTTTGTTTAAATGCGCTGCATGTAGTTGTAGAAAAGGTTCAATTACTGAGAATGATGCTAATGGATCTTGACGGATTTTCACGAACATTGTCACCCACTACAACAATTATTTTTCAATTCAAATGTTGCAGGTAATTTGAGTCCTCTAAGTCAGATATTCAGACCATTAGTGTTCAATTTAACCGTCTCGATACGGAAGTGGCATGAATGCAAAGGTAAGCCAAGGCTTGTTGTTCTTTCATAAATTTTTCACTCCGATATCGATGTCTGTAAGTGGAACTTGTATTGCATTCTCCTCTAGCTCCCTTTTGCAGAGATAGTTGCACGCTGAAAAGAGGTTTTAATTTAAGGCTGGGCCATGTGCTGGTTTATTTTTAAACTACATATTACTTTGACACTGCCAGATATTTCGTGCTCAAAATATTGACAGAAATACAGTAATCGTATCACCACGGAACGCAAATTTATAACACAGTTATCCTCATATTCGTGCAGTGTGCTCAGCTGAGAATATAGCTGCTGCCGCTGAAAGTGTGCGCCTAAACCCAAGAACATTAGCCGCCCTAGCCTGAGGAGAATTATGCATAAAGACCTCGGATTATTCCATTACAAGGTCCAACTGACTCGGGTATTAAAGTAAAAAGATCACCCGCTTCCTTATCGCTTCTCTGCTCAGACTTTAGAGCAGCACGAAATTGATGTCGATTTTGCTACAAAAAAATAATTTTATTCGTATGATGGGCATTTTCATCTCGGCGGCTATGTAAACAAGCAAAACTGCCATATTTGGGATTCGGAAAACCCACTCATAATCGTAGATAAGCGAATGCATCCTCAGCGTATGACTGTTTGGTGTGGTTTGTGGTTTGACGGCATTTTTTTCGAAGATGAAGATGGCAACAATGGTACTATCAACGGAGAGTGCCAGAGAGGGATGATAAATGATTTCTTTTGACCAGAAACTAAGGAAATGAATTTGAACGATTTCTAGTTCCAGTAAGACGGAGCTACGTGCCATACAAGCCATCCAACCATCCATCTTTTGCGCACTAAGTTCAATAATCGTATCACTTGGCCTCCGAAGAACTGTGATTTGACATTGAAGTTCGATATTGTGCTGATAATCGAGAAACGATTCAGACACTTAAGCACAATATTGATCGAGCTATTCGTGAAATAGAGCCCCAAACCATCGAAAATTTACAGCAAAATTGGGTTGACAAGTTGGGCTACTACCAAGCCAGTGCCGGCGCCATTTAAATGAAATTATTTTTCATGACTAATAGGAAAGTATACTCTCTTCAATAAAGCAAAGGACTTTGAAAAATATTAAATGGATTTATTTTCATAGCAATTTAAAAATGAAACCAACAAATGGCCCACCCTTAATTTAAGTTTCAGCACATTAACGGGTCATTACGCGGAGGTGACAATAAATTGTTGTCACAAAGATTCCAAACTCAAAACATGCTTAGAAGAGTTCCCGGTAGACAACATCACTTCCCAAATTTATTCAAATAAACCTTAAACACACATCCGTGGAATCAAGCTACAATTTATGTCTTCAAACTTTTAAGCATTATTATTTGTATGCTAAGTGCATCCGATGGCATACGATGATCAACAGTGGAACAAAATTATAAGAAAATACTTTTCTAAGTTATCTCAGAATTATGCGGCTTTGTTTTGTTCCTCCCTAGCTTCATTATAAATTTAAAAAGTTCAGAGAAAAAAACTTTTCCCTTCCTCTCAATGGCAATGTTAACCAAGAGAAGTTCCACTAACTAAAATGTCATGTCCCTGACTTTAGCGAACGTGACCTTAACTATAATAGAATGAAACTAGGAAGTCATCTCGAATAATGTTATCACAGTGAGCTAAAATAAAAGATATAAAAGAATGCCATTTCACTAAACAAATCGTATCCTTTAAAGTTTATGTAGTGTCATAGTGTGTATACAAGAAACCAAGCAAAGTAAGCACTTGTGCATTTGTTCGATGACCTTAAAGCCCTCCAAGGTGCCTTTAATTTAATGGAATCGAATTAAATCCCCAATGACCCTCAAAAAACAGTCGGAAACAATTGGAATCCCTCATGCGCTAGCGTCCAAACATGCATGACAGGGATACCCTAACATATCCCCTATCATACATCCATATACTCGTATCCCTTTCAGAAAAAAAAAAAAAATTAATTCAATCAATTTACAAGATCCTTCCTAACGGAATTATTATTCAAGAATTTTATCGAATCGATTTTCGTCAACAAAACAAAATAGCCAAAGTCTATACGGAAGGGATCACATCCTTTGCGAACCTTTTTCCACCTGACTGCATGATGAAAACATTCGACTTAATAGAATTTGAATGTTTTCCCCTATGGTAGTAGGCAACACCACATCATAAATCCCAGCACATGTGAACATAAAATGCGTGGATTATTGGTGTCTTCTAACACACAAAAGGTTGGCCTACATCGGGGAATCCCATAGGAGGGGTGAGAAAAGGTTGATGATTTCATTCCAATTTTTCAATTAGCTTAGTTCCGCTCAAACACCTGAAGGAGAAGGGATATGATGTGGATGATGTTGAAGCTACTGATTCGAAAATTCCTTGTTGCCGAACAAAGTGAAAAGTTTTCCCTAAGTAGAAAATGATGTAGAAAATTATTTGAAGAACATTGCTTTTAAGTGCGAAATGTGTATGATTTTGAGTGCGAGTATGTAGTGGAATGTGAAAAAGGGAGGTGTAATGCTATTACTTAGAAGGGTTGAGTTGGGTTGCATACATGTTTGTAATGCCGCGATATTATGATACGAGTATGCTGTAGGTACTTTGCAAAAGGATTTAAGGCAAATATCTTAGGGATTTAAAGGAGCCACTGGGAGAAGAGTAAGAGTAAGTCTAAGTTGAGGGAAGAATCGTGTTTCCTTTATCGTTTACATCTATGTTATATGAACCGAAATATGATAAACCTGTAACTTAGAGTTTGAAAAAAAAACAAGGGCTTGCGAAGAAGCCTTAAATTAGGCAAGGCTTATTTCAATTTGAAAAGTAAAAAAATTGTACGTACCAAGTTAAATACTGTTTCACCGGAACCAATCATTTTCAGATTATTCAAAATGTATTCTGTCTGCACCTGTTTCCAGACACACTTAGACTAAAGGAGGTCTATTCATAACGTAAATGGTTATCGATCATGTATTTGGCGATTAAATTGAGTGAAACGGAACATGGCAATCGTTTGTAGTTCATTTATATGGGTATACTAGTACGTCACCTTTAAGAAATTTGTATCATCTCCAGTCTTTTACTTACTCTTATAGAGCAGGGATTTTTTTTTCCTTAAAAATATTTGACCTCGAAATTTTAATTAATCTTGACATTACTATATGTCCGTCTGCCTATACGTCGGGCTGCAACCTAAACTGCTGTTCATCTAGTTCAGTAGGGTCACAATTCGAGGCGAAGTCGGAATCTTCATTTTAACCCCCAAAATTACTCGTAAAGATACTTTACAAATAACATTTTCGAAAAAAAATCGACTTTTTCAAAAACGGAGAGCCCGATGGCTCTATCAAATTCGGCATTTAAGTAATGGTTGATAGATGCTATCAGATAGGTGCGTTTGCTTGTTAAAAGGTTTCTAAAAATTGACTATTTCTCGACTACGATTCGATCGATTTTGTTCAAAATCAATATTTGAACCATTTTTGACATATGCCAGATGAGTCGTAGTAGTTTTGGAAAATTTTCAAAACATTTTTTTTTTGTTTAAATTTCACATCCCTGTCATGTGGCGTCTGTCAAATCCATCTGTCATTCATAGTGACAGGTAGTAAGTTCCTGACTTGCCATTTTTCAATATGGATCGTTTAAACTCCGTTCAATGCATAAAATTGGTGCATCTTACTACAAAAATAACAGTTATATAATGTAATGTGTGTATTTGAAAGTTGACGCCGTAATAGTTATATAATACTACTGTATGTACTATTTCTGACATAATTTCCTCGCATGAGTAGGATGAGTGCATGCACTCAGTCGTGCATTTTATTTTAAAAGTGAAGCAAATTATACAAACGAAATGCAATAGATTGGCTGTTTCGTTTTTCCTTAATTTCGTTAAATAATTTAAAAAATTTATTAATTAAGGACATTTGGTGACTATACAAATTCGTTTGCGGATAATACAAATATATAGACATGAAATACTGTCGATTTTCGTTTCCTAATTTTCCAAATTCCATTGACTGTCGGTTCCACTGTCTTTCTTGATGTGGCTCAAGCATTTGATAAAGTTTGGCGTGATGGACAGATATTCAAACTTAAAAAAACCTGCCAAAGCAATATTCTACAATATTGGATTCGTATATCTGTAATAGATACTACATGAAAACGCGTATTCTGAACTGAAAGAAATACAAGCAGGTGTTCCTCAAGGCAGCGTATTAGGACCAGTTTTATACCTATTGTATACTTCAGACATCCCACATTTAAACAGCAATATCATGGCAACATTCGCCCACGACACAGCAAAAACGAATGCAGATTCAGTCGCTAAACTGCAAACTGCAATCTCAAAAATAAACGAATGGACGACAACCTGGAGAATTAAATTAAATGAATTAAAGTCAACGCACGTCGACTTTACAAACAAAAAGATAAATCACATGCCAGTTTATATTAATGGTAGAGAAGTTCCTTATGGAAATATGGCGAAGTACCTCGGCATGACATTAGACGCCAAGCTCAGATGGAAAGCCCAAGTTAAAAAGAAAAGAGAAGAACTAGACATTCGGAATAAAAAAATGTATTGTCTTATGTGGTGACATTCCCAACTATCAATATACAAGAAGCTCTTGCTTTACAAGCAAATGTTAAAACCAATATGGACCTATGGGATGCAACTATGGGGTTGCACCAAACAAAGTAACATCGACATCATTCAGCGATTTTATAACAAAGTACTCAGGAACATTGTATATAAGAAACAGCGACCTCCACAGGGATCTTAATGTGAAGTTGGTCCAAAATGAAATTAAAAACGCAGCAAGAAAACACGAGAAATGGCTACGAGAGCACGTAAACCTTGAGGCCCTACTACTTGCAAACCAGAATTACTTGGTCAGAAGATTAAGAAGGCGTAAACCTCTTGAATTGGGTAGTTAAAGGCATGTAAATTTAAATTATACGTAGATAATACGAAAAGCAAGCGACAAGGGGCGCAGTGGCCTAAATCCCACTTATGCCTTGAGTATTATTAATGTTATTAACTCATTGTTATCATATTCATATTTATATGCAAAATTCAAAGTTATTATTATATTAATTATTACTTAAAGATTACATGAAGAGAAAAAAGAAAAAGGCAAATATAAATTATATGTTATAATATAGTATCTTATATCTTTTTCAAATTTTAATTTTCTATAACTTGATTATCAAATTTCTAAGTAGTCCTAAGACTAGATTGTAATATAATAATAATTAAAAAAAAAATATATCCTAAATAGTTATTTTTTTGAACGCTGCCTTCATGCAAAATTTGAACACGTTTCCATTTCAAATATTTGTTCATTTTTAACTTCACACCAAAGAAGTATAAAGTGATGGAAAAACTTCCCCTTAAATCTCTACAACTGTTATTATAAGTGTTTTTTCTCTTACGCGTCTTCAGTCATTATCAAGCAAGGCGAAGTGACATTTTTTTTTTTTTTTTAATTTGCCCTGCATATATTTTGTGCGAATGTGAATGTGTGTGCGTCTTCACTCCTTTCAGAAGCTCCTACTAGTATATGATCTATGCACTTAAACTTTACACTAAATTTACAGTGAATAGCTTAAAGTTGGCTTACTTTGCTATTTTCGAAATACAGTGTGTTTCAGAGAATATTTTTCGAAACTATTAAATATGATTTTCCATCGTGTTTGTATATATAGTATTGCTCCTCCTAGAAGCCCCTGATTTCAACATTGCACGCTTATAGTACAAACCTAATGGACATGGATCTTTCATTTTCCGTGGGGCAGAATTCAATGAAACTGGTATTTGGAATTTAGAAGTACAATTTGTTTCAAACTTCCTCCTTCCCGATGTGTGCGAGTTTTTCCGCGACTTCTAGGATCCCCCGGATGACCTGAAAAGTTGAGGTAGGTAGGTAGGTAGGTAGGTAAAGTGGTGGTTCCGAAGACCCAATTAGCGCTAAGTGCGCCGTTTACATGTGTTATTGGAGATAGAAGGATATAATTAAACCCAGCCCGTGGAGTTCAGAAACATGATTAGTTCTCCAATCTGTTTAGAGGCTATCTCTCTGAAATCATCAAAGAAGGGTTTACCTAACGTGCGTTGTCTGGTCCTTGCTAGGGCAGGACAACTGCAAAGAAAGTGGAAAGAGTTTCCCTCTCGTTGCTGTCTTTGCAGCTGTGACAGAAAATGTTGTGAGGAATGCCAAGCTTGGCCTCGTGGAATGCTACAATTCTGGCAATATCAGGCCTTGATCTGCCTAGTAGCTCATTTGATTTAGGTCTGTTGAAACTGGGTCATGTCTTTCTTGATATGGCACAACTGGTAAGGTTGTTTCACCCGAGATTGGCTAGCTGGAGCAAGTGAAGGTGTAAATTGCCCTTAACGACTCCAATCGGAATATTGACTCTTTCCGCTAGCGAGCCTTTAAGGGCTGACCCTTGCCTGGCTAACTTGTTTGCTCGCTCGTTACTCTCATAATTACTGTGTCCTGAGACCCAAATGAGAGTAATTCCAGAATGGATACTTTGTTCGTTCATTTCAAACCGGCATTGCTCTACCAGTTTTGAGGATATGGTAACCGAATCAATGGCCTTGATTGCGGCTTGGCTATCAGAAAAGATACCTGTATTTTGGTTGGACGTGGGGAGATTTTTTAGCATGCGGCAAGCTTCTCGAATCGCAAGAAGCTCCGCTTGAAAGACACTACCAGAGTCTGGGAGCCGGAAGGATTTCGATATATTCAGTTGGTCAGAGAAAATCCCTGCGCCAACTCCGCAGTCCATCTTCCAACCTTCCGTATATACACAAATATCAAAGTCATTGCTCTGGTAGGGAACTTTACTGAAAAAGGTTTCACGAAGTCGAGCGTGGGAGTCCTTTAATTGGTCGAAGATGTCACCAGTTCACTTGGTTTAGTCTCTATGATCTTACAGAGGCCATATGGCTTTGTTCAGCAACCAGTTTCCCTGAGCCGGACTGTGCTGCATATAGCTGAAAAGTTGAACTTTAAATTATCCTCTTGTAATGAGGTAAAGATGTGTAAAAGGCGGGTGTCACAGATAGCGAAATATTTTAGAAAATATTGTACATTTTTGAAATCAGGTAAACAATTTAAAAAAAGAAAAAAAAAATACATCAAGCACGAATCCATTCGCACATACAGGGCTTTATTGGAACGATGATGCTTTAAAACTTCCATACGAAAACCAATCAGGACGATCTGTGAGCCATTTTCTTGTACGAATATAACTTCTAAATTATTGAAGAGATTTTATTGACATTTTTTGATAGATATTTTTTTGGGAAGCCTAGAGATAGATTAAGATGCGTGGAGAAGCGATATGAAATAAACAATCCGTCGCTTACATAAAAAAACAGACTGGAACCCTTTTCAACGAGATGTCACTCTATCCTCGAATACCTAAAAATGTCTTAACTTTTCCACCCTGTATCTCCATCCCCCGTAATAAATTTGTTTGCCCCTAATTTCAAAATGTTCCGTATGATGAGCTCTAAGGATGGCTCTAAGGATGGGTAGTGTGTTTGCTTGTGACCTGATATGTGCAAGTCCGAGCCCCGAGTTTGAACCAAATCTAAGTTTCTCTAACCACTACACCAAAAAGGGGTTTCTACTTGAGGAAAACAACAAATTATGAGCTCTAACCATCGACATACATCCGTGGTATGCTTGGTGGAGGTGGGCCCCAATTTCTCCACTCTTCCCGTTCACAAGAGGGCAGTAAACATTTGTTTTATTTTTAAACTTGTCTGAAACATTTAGGTGGATAAATATTTGACTTATAATACACTTTGACCTAACACTCAGTTCATAAATTCAATTGATATATTCACTCGATAATAATACAACATTTTAAATATCCTAAAATAAATCGAAAATGAAAGAGAAAGTATCCAAAGGATAAGGTAAAAATAAAACCATTTATTTGAATTGGCCCCATCGGAGTCCGTAAAGGAATCAAATCGAACAAAAGCGTTCGCAGCAAAAAAGGAACAAGTTTCTCCTTCTTTTCCTTGGAAAAATCTCTGCACGGGACTAAGTTTAAATTTCGAATCCAGAAAAATCCCCAGAGCGTGATGTTTCTTTTACCTTCCAACTTCTTTACAGGGAATCTTACATGTTGTGGTTATGGCTGCTGTGAATCGGTTAGTGTAATGGATGTAAAAATCCAAGAAAATGTCAGAATAGTACTCGTAGAGAGAGAAGGAGCGATGATTTCTATAGTGACGCCGACTGATATTTGCTACCCCAATAGACAAAATTAAAAAAGCCTTGGAAGAAACTATTCCCAATGTAAGAATAAGTAAAATAACACCGTTTTCCACGTCTAGAACTAAGGAGCTAGATTTAAAATTGAATATATTTGTTGTGCAGTTAGAGATAGGAGAGTCCATTAAAGATCTTACTAGTGTAAGGTATTTGCTCTATCAACGTGTTTACTGGGAAAAGAAGCATAATCGGGCAGTAATACGTTGCTACCGCTGTCAACGTTTTGGACATTCAGGCGAATTTTGTGCCTATGTAAGTCGATGTGTTCTTTGTGGGGAGAATCACGACTCAAATGAATGTATTAATTCGTTTAAGATCCTAAAAGAAAAAAATGAAGAAGTGCCGATCCCTAAATTCATAAACTGCAATAAAATTGGTCATGCAGCCAGTTATCAGGGCTGTCCAACTTATCTCAAGTATAAAGATAGGAAAGAATCTCAAAGGGCTAGACAAGCCGTAAGTAAAACTAGAACTCTCGTTGAAGAATCCATCTTTAATTTTACAAATTCAAATGTTTCTTTCGCTGACCAAGCGAAAACTTGTACCAGTCAACCAAAGATTAATCGTTCTGCTAAAAGTCGAATCCAACCTGAGGAAAACCCTTCGTCAATAGCTTTCTACAATTCGAATGCCCAAAAAGGAGATCTTAACGACTTTCTTAACGAAGCAAAAAATCTATTCAATATTTCTTTTATAGATCTTTTGACAAAAATCAGGCAATTTTGGCCTAAATACAAATTTATGAAAACCCAGGAGGAAAAAATGTTTTCTTACCTTGAGTTTGTTGCTTCCATTGTTGTATAATGATGTCTATAACAAAATTAAAAATTATATCGATAAATTTCAATTCAATAATTTCAAATGAAAAAAGACTCGCTCTTTCAAATACCCTAAAAACACAAAAACCTCAAATATGTTTCCTCTCTGAAACTAGATTATCTGAAAGATATAAGCCATCAGAGGAACAGCAATTTTACTTGACTAAAAGTACAGGTTCCATTCAGTCCCCTTCCAAAGTGATAGCTTTTCGGTGTGCCTTGCTTCAGTTTCCTCTCTAAACTCCACCGGTTCAAATTTTCGATTGCTGATTGGTAGCATTTACATTCCTTCAAACGCTGGACAGCGTTTATGCAGAGATCTTGATGTCCTTTATACGCTCATTAATAATTATGATGCCGTTATAATTGGGGGAGATTTTAATGCTCGTCACCCTGCGTGGGGAGACAGTGTCCGTAATAACAACGGAAATCTTTTGAACAATTGGTTCAACAACGGTCCATACCTAAATCTTGACTTAATACCCTCTAACAACCCGACATATCCAAGATCCTCCTCCTATTTGGATTTTTTTTATAATTTCTTCATCCCTTAACCCCGCAAATGTAGCAATCAATCCTTCAATGCCTTCAACATGTGAAACCTTTTCAGCACTTTCTGATCACTTTGGAATCCTCTTAGAAGTACATGCTAAAGATTTCTCCCCTATTTTGGTGCCTCCACCTACATACAGGAGCTATAAAAATACAAATTGGGAAGCTTTTCGTCTTAGTCTACATAGCGCAATGCCTTCACTAGTTGTACCTGCTGAAAGGAACATATCAAATTCAGAAATGACAACCTTATAGTTCAACTTAACGCATTAATTATTTCCAAAGTAGAAAGACATTCAGAAATTCATAATGTTACAGATCACAAGTATCATTACATTTCTGATTTGACTAGGAAGCTGATTGAACTACGATGAATTTGGCTTAAACAACTTAAAAGACTCTATCATCGTCACCCGAATAGAGTTAATCCTGAATATCGTGAGCTCCTTGCAAGAATATAGTGTTTAGGTAAAATTATAAAAGAAAAAGTTAATTTAGACCACAATAATTCTTTTAGGTCTAGATTGGAGAAAATCAAACCATCTCCCCAAGCTTTCAAAGAGATAGACAAAGTGAGTGGACGTAAATTCTTTGGTACAGATATTTCAAAAGACGCGCTCTTTTATAATGGCCAAGAGCTGATTGACATTCAAACCAAATTAAACGCATTTAAAAATCTTTACTCTGCAGATTATTCTAAAAGACCGTACTCAGATGATCAGAACTTTGAACAAGAAGTTCTATCTACAGTAAATAATTTAAAAGAAACCTATTGTGCTGAAGTGCTTGTTACTTTTTCGCCGTCTAACAGTGCTTGTGATCCAGGTATACCTCCGTTCACTTCACCTAACAGTGTAAATAATTTCAAAATCTCTCTTAATAATAAAAAATCCACAGGCGTCGATCAAATTTCAAATTTCATCTTAAAAAAATGTCCTCATTCTTTTGATATTACATTGTCGTCAATATTCAACCAATGTATTAATAATGGTTACTTTCCGGAAATTTGGAAACAAGCTAAACTTTTGCCGATAGCAAAAAAGAAGGCTGCAAAAGAAGTTAATAACTTTCGTCCTATATCGCTTCTTTCCAATATTGGAAAATTATTTGAGCGAGTGTTAGCCAACCCCTTAAATAGTTTTGTGAAGATGCTAACATCATTCCAAACAATCAATTTGGGTTTACAAAATGAAACTCCACAGAACATGCACTACTCATATTCCAGAATAAAGTTATTCAAAACCTAAGAAACAAAACATGTGCAGTGAGCTTAGATATTGACCTTGAAAAGGCTTTTGATTCGCTTTGACATCATGGTCTTCTTTTCAAGCTCATACGACTAGGCTTTCCGAATTGGCTTATCAGAATGATTCACAGCTTCTTGTCAAACAGAACAACTGCAATATTTATTGGATCCGAGCACACGGATTTTTTCCCTGTGAACTCAGGTGTTCCACAAGGATCGATACTAGGGCCATTTTTATTTAATATCTATCTACAAGATTTTCCTCTTCCAGACCCTATAACGGGAGAACCTGGATCACTCCATTTCGCGGATGACACCATTATACTGGCAAGCGACTTACGACCAATCCAAGCCCTTAACAAAATTAAAGAAAGACTTCCACACGTGGAAAATTATTTTAAAAAGTGGAGATTAAAAATCAATACCAGAAAATGTGGACTAACATGTTTTAGAAACGCCAATGGGAAGGGACACTATCTTGCAGTTAGGGAGAGCAAATCCCTATGTTTGATAATAAACAACTCTTCAATCCCATTACGTTCCGAAACAAAGTACCTCGGAATCAACTTTCAGAACCGATTTCTTTTCAACAAGCATGGTAGGGCTGTGCTTAATAGGGCAAAAATGGTAACCGGAACACTAAAACCTTTACTTAATTCTAAACACATGCTAGGAAAAACTAAGATTCTTATATACAAGACCCTCATAAAACCAATTTTGATATATGGATTCTGTACGTGGTTTACCATATCACCCACTGTAGCAAAAGAAATGGAGATTTTCGAAAGAAAAATCCTGAGATCCTGCTGCGGAGATTTTAGAAAGCCGAATAAAAAATGGTTTTCTAATAAAACTATATACGACGCAACCCAGATTAAACCTCTTATGAACTACCAAATAGATCTTCTATTAAAAAAGATGGAACGAATAAATTCTCACCCAAACCCTCTGGTAAGATCTTTAATGGACTCCAATATCGATGACAGTCTGGTGAATCAATATTATTTGTCAGCATTTAGCTCAGTAAATGAGAGGTCCTTACCTCTATTAAGACCAGATGCAAATGAAAACCTGCTAGCCCCGTTTTATGAAAAAGCATCCCCTATTAATTATAGGGGATGATATTGTGTAAATATAAACCTGAAGAGAAGTGACTGCTAACATAAGCCTTTGTTTTAACGTAGAATGCTTTAGATTTCCTTGTGATTATATAATTTACTTATATAGGAAACCATTAAGGATTTTAAAGCTTTTACAGTCATTATACGAATGCAGACACATGCACACTATTTATATGTTTTGATGTTTTTTTTATTTATAGTCTTCCTTGTAGTTGTAGTTTTAGAGTTAAGTTCTAGTCATTAAGTTAAGATTGCCAAAAAAAGAGCAAAGTAGTGAATGTACGCCGGGAGCAAGCGTACAGAAATGAAGTGACTTTCAAACTATATTGTAATGGATTCTGATTAATATCGCTTTAAATATTTAATAAGTTTTCTTTAAGTCAGACATATCAATAAGTCGACCAATATTTTAATTGATTGTAAATATTAATGTACTGAATTATATGCCTCAATAAAGTATAAGTAAGTAAGTAAAAAACAGATATTTGTTCAGCCAAAACTTTAATGTCATCTACGTGCATACTACAATCTATACAAAAACAGATAAGTAACTGACTGTCCTAATAATAAATCCTAATTCCTGGTTCTTAAATTCGAGTGCCTGCTTGCACATAGAGTGAAGTAGGTAAATAGGAATTGTGTTCCTAGTTCTTACTATGATATTTTTTTAGGGAGCACTTGTACCAGTATAGCCCTTGGTTAAAATCAAGTGCAAATCAAATACTTCACATTCATACTAGTATCAAGTACTCGTATTCACTATGTTCACATTTCACTTGAGAATATTATAGAGACTTTCATGAACTGTATGGCAAATGGTGTTTGTACTGCTGGTGCTCTTTGGGAGCAGACCAGATATTCTTTTATGGCTTGCAGTTGGCTTATACAAGCAAAAGTAGATAAATAAACGAAAGTATATTTATTTCAATTATGTTCACAATACTCGTATTCAACTAATGTACTAATGTGGATGTTTGTTAACGGCAAGCAAACTCGTAGCCTCATTTTAGGAAAAAGGCTCGCTACGATGAAGCTATTTTTTTATTTAAGAAAAAATAATGAATGTTTATTTAAAATTTGTATTACCATTTCCTATCTGAATATTTGAAAATTTACCACAAATACTTATTAGATACCTATCCGTACTTCCTGCATTTCCAAAAAGCTGCTTATTATTCTCCTCCCTACTGCGTTGTAAATTAATAACCACATTTGCGATATACTAGGGGATGCTATCGCCCATTATGTATTCACACCGCCACTTAGTTTCCATAATCTCCGACATTCTTTAGTGTAAATTTATGTTGATAAATATGCTGATGAGAGTGAGTGGATAGAAGTAAGACATGGCTTTGTGTTTCAAAACAAAATTTGTATTCACCCCGATGAAGTAGGTCGTAAATGATTTTCTATTCCAAAATGGACTGTAGAAGTTGTTTTCTTTCTACTTTTAGGTCTGTAGGTAAATTGAAGATGGTACCTATGTAAATACAAATTGGCATAAGATAAACAAATACCTCCAATTGAGTCTCATGCTCGTAGTCTATACAGCACATCTTCGTAATTTGTCCAGTAACCCCAAAAAGTTCTAAACAGCAATCAACCTTTAAAGATTTTGTTTGCCTATGATGCGATCTTCGAATTCCGAAGCTAATAATATGAATACCCGACCTCGAAGACAATTGGCCTACCTGTTTGTCTTACTAATCTTGTTTAAGTGTACATATTCTCATAAAAAAATCAAATTGTAAGTAGGTATTGTATTCAAGTCGAATTTTAAGTACACAGATACAGCATCAATCTGCCAAAGAAAGTACAGAACTTATTTGAATGCACAGAGTGTTTTTTATGTTCCAGGTCGATATTTATTTTGTTTACTAACTATGAAATGAAAGAGAATTTTATTTTTCTTTTATTGACCGATTATTTGGTTCATAACAATTATGTATAGCCGCCTGGGGACACCATGGCCAGATGCGTGTTCTTTCAATCATACAGGGTGGCTGATGAAAGCCGCTACCAAAAAAAAAATTTAATAACTTTTTTTCTATTTAATGAATCTGGTTAATTTTTTTTTTATTTTGCAGATTGATTTTTAGATTTAACAAAAATGGATAACTGGGACACTGAAACAAGAATTTGGATTGTCCGCCGCTATCACGCACTGGAGTCCGTAGTTTCGGTTGAAAGAGAGTATAGGCGCACGTTTGGCGGCAATCCTCCGATCAGATGGACCATAATGAGACTTGTTAACAATTTTGCCGAGCATGGGACAGTCGAAAGAAGACCTTACCATCGAAACCCTTCAGTTCGGATGGAGGAAACAATCGCTGCTGTAGCTGCTGCCATACAAAACAATCCAAGAGTTTCGACAAGAAGCTTATCTGCTCAAATGGGTATAAGCAGACAGTCATTGCAGTCAATTATGCACAATGATTTGGACTTATTCCCATATAAAATTCAAATGGCCAACAAACTGAACGCAGCAGACTAGCCGATTCGCTTGGAATTTTGCCAGAAGAGGCTTCAAATGGTGGAAGAGGACGGAAACATGTTGAACTGTCTTTTTATGTCTGACGAGGCCCATTTCGATTTAAACGGCAACATAAACAGACAAAATTGTCGAATATGGAGTGCTTCCAACCCACAGATACTCCATGAGACGGAATTGCATCCACTTCGTGTCACAGTGTGGTGTGCAGTTTCATCACGCTGCATTGTCGGGCCCTACTTCTTCGAAGAAAACGGTCACACCGTTACGGTTACTGGAGACCGTTACTTGAGCATGTTGAGAGAGTTTTTCTATCCAGAATTAAGCTGAATGAGAATTTCTTTCAACTCTGTGTGGTTTCAGCAAGATGGTGCAACTCCTCACATAGCCCTGCCTGCTATGACAGAATTGCGACGAAAATTTCCCAATAAGCTGATATCCAGAAACTCCACATTCCGTTGCCCCCCCAGGTCGCCTGACCTTACTGCACCTGACTTTTTCTTGTGGGGTTATTGCAAACAGGAAGTCTACAAAGCAAAACCAACAAATTTGAATGAACTAAAGCAATCCATTCGAGAAACAATTGCGGCTATTCCTGTCTCAACTCTCCAAGCAGTAATGAACAACTTTTTGGTAAGATGCCGCACATGCATCAACGAGCAGGGGGGGCATTTAAATTCCATTATTTTTAAAACTAATTAAGCTATATTTAATAAAACTGAATGAGCTTTAACATGAATAAAAGAAAAATGAATTCCATGCACTGAAAAAAAAGTTATTTGAGTTTCTTAATGTAGCAATATTCATCAGCCACCCTGTATTTTGCATAACATTTTGGCATATTTCGGGTGTTCTTGCACCAATTTCTTGAATGATATCTTCCTTTAGGTTCCGGATTGTGGTTGACTTATTGTCATAAACCCTCCCCTTTAAGTACCCCAAAGGAAGAAGTCGGGAGCGGTCAAATAACGAGATCAAGTGGACCAATCGATATCGCCTCTGTTTGACATTATGCGGACGGGAATAATTTCTCTCAAAATATCCACCGTATCGTTATCCTGTTGGAACCATGTGTGTTGTAAGCCCAATCAATCCAATTCGGATTGCCTCTTGCGTTATCAATATAGAGTTGCAAAATCTTTTCACCTTACTCTTGTTGGCACATAGTTGTTGAGTCAATTGAATTGCATACTCGTAAGTATACATCTTTTGATTATTTATACAAATTCTTGTGCACGATGTCTAGCATCTAACAGACTTTCATCAATATTGTCTCTCATTTTAGTAATATTTGGTGCCGTACGTACGTACGCTACGAGAAAGATTATTCAGATAAAATGTTTTACTAACTTCAACACTTTGTTAATAAAGCTGGATTCTACCGTAAAGGCAAATTCTAGGTGGACAACTTGTCTAGCGATAAAACAGATTTGACCTATGCTGGATCTGAAACGCTCTAGGAATTTGATTTCTCTAAATAGGAAGCATATTAGTGCTGTTATAGGTATCATAACTGGACACTAATAGGCAAGCAAGCAACAAGGCTTAGCGTCTTCTCTAACGATTTCTGTAGAAGCTGCATGGACGAGGAGGAGAAGGAGACTAACCTTCTTTGCACCTGCCCAGCACTCTCCCAAAGAAGGAAACTCCACTTAGGAGCCTTCTGTTTCAATGACCTAGATGATCTGAATAATATAGACGATAGGTAAATTCTACGTTTCATCAGAAGCTCTAAATGGTTCAACGAGCAGGCTAGAAGCGGCGTCTCAAACACAATGACTTTTTTGTACATTGCTGGCTGTATGGCTGGCATAACTTCACCGATGTTGATCTTTAATTGTTCCTAAGTTTGGATATTGTCTGCATAGATACGATTTTTAGCGAAAATTAAGAAATCCCATGGTCAGATCAGATGATCTTGGTGGCCAATTGCAAATCTGGAAATTAAACTTGTTGTGAGGCACGTAGCCCCGTCCTGTTGGAACTAAAGGCTGTTTTTTATAGACTAGTTTTTTGAATTAGCAATACTTTTCCAGTGACAGCCACTTTAATAGCTGATGGCTGTTTTATGCTCATTTTGGTTTGCCAGTTCAACATGATTAAACTTACGCTAGGACAACGCTTGCAATTTGTGGAAATTTATTTCGAAAAGAAGCTGTTGCTAGTGTGAGACGTAGTATTGAGGAGGATCCGAATGAGTCGATAGGCCATCGTGCACAGCAATTGGAGTTGTGTCCATCCACTTTATGGAAGATTTTTTACAAGATCTAGCTTGTGCAAGAATTGAAGCCGCTTGACCATCGTGTGTAAGTTTGGTGAATTGTCCGAAAAGGAGATTTCCACTACAAAATTTTGTTCAGCGATGAGGCTCATTCTTGGTTAAGATTGCGCTTTATTCGAGTCAGCCGCGGCGCCCATATGCCCGAAATCGTATAAAACCAATACTATAGTCATGCCCCTAAAAAAAAAACACTCAATCTCGGAAATTGTTGGTAACAGTGGCGCCTTTGTCGTTTTAAAAAAATACGGTCCTATCACATTGTCGGTCCACAGCACTCCAAACGGTCACCCTTGGTGGATGCAATGACATATTTGAATTCTCAGAACCCCAAATTCTGCAATTTTATTTATTTACGTAGCAGCCGAGCGAGAAATGATCCTCATCGCTGAAGAAAATTTTGTTCAAAATCTCGGCGGCAAGTTACAGATACGCCATCAAGGCGTCTAGAGCAGAGCCAGGCGTACTGGGGAAAGCTCCCAAGCAGCCGAGACAGACCGTTCTTTGCAGTTTGGTGAAAGCAGCAGTAACGTATTTACGTGAGAGCTTATTCCGCCAAACAACTGAAGCATATGAGAGGAAAGGTCTTATCATTGCCGTGTAGATCCAAAGGACTTTCCTTAGCGACAAGCCCCATGTTTTGCCGAAAACACCTTTGCATTGCCGGAAGACTGACAGAGCTTTGGAAGTTTTCAGCTCGACATGTTTCGTCCAAAGAAGCTTGCTATCTAAGATTACTCCTAAATATTTGGCTTCCTTGGAGAATTCGATAGTGACGCCTTTTAGCACTGGCTGAGTCAGACCAGTCAATTTCCTCCTTCTCGTAAAGAGAACCACTTCGGTTTTGAGAGGATTAACCGAAAGCCCATTCCCATCGCACCAATCGTCGATAGCGTCTAGGGCCATCTGCACCTTAGAGCAAACAGTCGCTAGGCACGATCCGACAGACAGAACGGCGGCATCATCTGCGTATGCTTGAGCGTAGACGTTAGAACTATTGAGTGTGTTCAACAGGGAGTCAACCAGCATGCACCAAAGCAGTGGAGACAGAACACCGCCTTGTGGGCAGCCCCTATTTACACCTGCCATGACACGCCGGCCACAATCCGCATCAATGTTCTGTTCACCAGCATTGCTTTTATCTACAACACTAGTGATTCTTCTACGCCGTGACTTGTGGCGGAGCTACACATGCTGTCAAAAGTCGCATTGTCAAAGGCACCCTCAATGTGTATGAAAACGGCTATCGCGTATTCTTTCCTGTCAAGCGCACATTCTATTCTGCTGACCAGATTTTGAAGAGCAGTCTCGCAGGATTTTCCGCGTTGATAGGCATGTTGCATCCCTGACAGAGGATGTACCCTTAAAGCAACTTTGCGCACATGTAGCTCAACCAGTCTTTCCATGCTTTTTAGCAGGAAGGACGTCAGACTAATAGGTCTGAAGCTCTTGACGAGAGAGTAGTCATCTCTGCCGATTTTCGGTATGAAAGTTACTCTAACTGTTCGCCAGGGGATTGTATATATGCCAGTGGCAAGCCAGCAGTGAAAATTCTCTTCAGAGTTGGCAGCAACTGACTAATACCTTGTTTCAGCACATAGCTGGGTATATTCCGTCAGTGCCAGGTGACTTGAAGCTGTCAAAATATGCAACAGCATATTTGATAGCTTCATCCGTCGCCACGCCCGATGCAGTATACCAGCTGCGCCGAGTTGTTCGGCTCAGCCCGCTAACAGCTTCACTAGTTGTAACCGGTTGCTAACCTATGGTGACCTGATTTCCTAGGAAGTGAGTCTCCAGCAGAAAGCATCCGCTTTCGATTCAGTGAAAGTACCATCAGGTTTCCTGAGTGATTCCGGCTTGATTGGTTTTCCATTATTGAGAACTTTGACCAACCTACTGGTTTCACCGAGAGTTTCGATCTTACCACAAAAATCTCTATACGAGGTACTTTTTGAAGTTCGAATTAACCTCTTATATTCTCTTTGCTTTGATCGGTAAAGATTCCAGTCCACCTCCGAATTTGTCTTGAGTGATCTATTTAGAAGTTTTCTGGTTTCCCTACGAATTCACAATTTCTTTACTTTCGACTCCCCTACGACCAGGAACCCACATTAGAGTCATGTTGTTATGAGCAGCTAATTGTTTTAAGATGTTTAGGCAATTCAAGGCAAGCTTCGATCTAAAGTCGAACGATTGAAGAAATTTTATTGCCACTTGACTGTCAAAAAGAATGTTGATGTTGGCTTTATGGAGATTTCATCTGAGGCACTCTCTGGCAGATAATCCTGAAAAATGGATGAAGAGTGCTTCGTTGGGAAGACGCCCGCATCAACTTCGTTCTCCATTTTAGATTCATCGATGTACCACGTTGAGTAAGAGCCATTCAGGGATAAATATGCATTTTTTCAGTCGCTGCGTTCCGGGATCAGGATGTTGAAAGGGCGGGCAAGATTTATTCCTAGGGGCATGAAGTCCGTAACAAGAATCGCTGATTCAGAAAGAATCGAGAGCTTGTTTGGGATTTTTGTATTCCCTTTTAGATCAACTAGTTTGAAGTTCGAAGAGAGGTAACGTTTTGTGGCACTCATTGCAGCAGATTTCTTCATTCTAATATGGAGTAGGAAAAGTATCAATAGAGCTTCTAGCGCCGCTATTGGGCAGAAACATATAGCACGTGTAATACCAAGCATGCTAGTTTTTTTTTTGTGTTTTTTGGGCGGAGGTTTGTTCAAACTATTTCCACATAGTGAAAAAAAAAAAACGTATTACTATAGTCTCGGTCTGCAAACCGACTGAAGGATATCAAAATGTAATACAACTTTAACTTGTCCTTTTGACCTTGGGGATCCCTGGCATTTTGCTGCTCATAATCATATTAGTGTGCTTTGAAACCTACTCAATGGTTTTTGTAGAGCATAGTTTCTGTCGCACATGCGCCGGCAGTGACTTACACAATGACTTACATAATAATTTAAAAAATTACAAATTCTCATAGGTATGTAACTTTTTTAATATCCGCTAAAAGGGGTTAAATATTCTAATTACAATCTGCCCAAATTGCCATTTATAAACGGAAAGGGACGAATACAATGTATACCATTCCATTATTTCATTCATATACTCGTACATAAATTACCCAAATAAGGTACACGTGATGTAATTTCAAATACTCCAAAGTCGAAAGAGGTGTTAACATTATATGAAACGTGGACCACTCAATCATCATTAGTAACACAGATGAGCGCATAGCAGACTCAAAAAGGTTTCCATTATAGAAAGACGTGCCTCTCATACACCTTCATCCATGTTAATGTTTGCTCTGGGTGCTATTCTGTGATGTTCATCCCTCATTAAAGATTATATGGAATGACATAGGTAGGAAATTTTCTATACCCTTAAGAGGCCGGTGAAATATGTCTCTATTAAAATATGTATAAATAAAAAAAGAAAATAAAGCTTAACGAATAGTCCGATTTAACACGTGTGACCTTGTGTAGTGGAAATACTCAAAAGGATATCACAAAATTTAAGTAACGAGAACAATTTACGACATCTCTCATTTTTTTTTTTGTTTAAAGCTTTAACATCCAAATTTTGGAGGTCATGGTCGAAAGAATTATTACCATGGAGCAACTATGGATTATGTCCCTAGACAAATTTATTGTCTATCAACATGTATCTCATGAAAGCTTTTTGGTAAACATTTAATCATGCAAATGCTTTCCTGAGGACGAATTCGATGATTTAGTCGTAATAAACTCATAATGTCGCGAAGGGTTTTATATTTTTCTTTCAAAACGTTTCCTTGTGCTCACAGAATTTATTCATTTTTGGAAGGAACAAATTGGGTATCCTTATGCTGACAAGTTTGTAAGGCTTTCTGTTCGTTGTTCTGGAAAAATAACATAAATATCCTGTGTGTGAGCTTAATCATGATTTCCTGAAATTAAGTAAATTCCCGCAGAGTAATCAAATTAATTCGCAGTATTTGCGTTATCAACGAAATTATCTTAATGGCTCGTGATAAAATATCTTCATTACAAAGTTGCCAAGAGTGAAAATAAAGTAAGAAATAATGAATGGACAGGCGGGTGGGCGTACAAAAAAGATTCATTGAATCGATTGGTTTTTTTTTTTTTTTTTTTAATGAATTGCTAAGAAGCTTCGTTGAAGTTTATAGGCTTCATTTGCTTCAATAGAATGAATGCTTTATTGAGGGTGTTTTTTTTTTTGGGAAAAATATCTTATTTTAGTCTAAAGAAGGCCTTTTAGGTGATTTCCAGGAATTATTAACATCGATCTCTTTTGTACTTAGATGTATTTTTAGTCACATTTGAAGGTCATAGATCATCAACTAGGTTAGGTTAGGTAGCTGCCCTTGCTCAAGCAAAGGGGTAGTTACATATATACGAACGCCGAATTACAA
This sequence comes from Pocota personata, assembly GCA_963082735.1. Lineage (NCBI taxonomy): Eukaryota > Metazoa > Arthropoda > Insecta > Diptera > Syrphidae > Pocota > Pocota personata. Next base: position 94,429,399 of record OY720432.1, on the reverse strand, counting down.
GCGTAAGATACAGGAAACATTATCAACCTGTTCTACTCGATTATTTCTTAAGTACTCGTAGTCTAATGTAAAATTTTCCTCCCCACTGTCGATAAGGCAGGACAAGCACCTCCCTCCTTTTGTTTTTCCACATCTTCTGAAATCGTTTAAGATATTACCCTTATTCTCTTGGTATCTCTTTATAGATTTATGGGTAAAATTCTTTTCGTTTTCTTCAAAACTGGCACTGACCACATCTGCCTCGACGACAGGCATTTCAGCTTCTATTTGGCGTTTGCCATTCTATCGATTCTATGTGAATACTCGTACACACTCCCTTCTTATTTTCAGAGGAGTTAAGAAACTGAACACGTTTTATAGCTAGCATGTCTAGTGCGTAGTTCCTTCGAACATCTTTGTAATCTGGAGCTTAGCACAGCTATACTTCGCTTTTTGTTGCTCCGATCAAAGGTGTCACAATCTGACTCTACGATGAAGCTAATAATTTAGGAGTCATCCTGGATAGGAAACTTCTTTGGTCAAAACATGTTGAGTGTTACGTAATTTCAGCAAGGATGTTTTTGGCATAGCAACTATGGGGCCAGCAGCCAAACTATGGCGAAAACCAGCAATTCTCTGAAAGTAGGCAAGGGCAAGAGCCTCCGAGAAAGGTATGTTGACACACCAACTAATACCTCAAATCCAGCCATGAACTAACAAATATTACTGGAAGTTAGATTGCCACCTAACCTAGTTCGTCACATTTCAGGGAAGATTTTGCTCCTACCTACGTAACGATGCAACAATAACATAACAAAAGTCCTTATTGCCAAAGACGTATGCACTGCATAAAGAGTGTGGAATGCACTACGAGTATGTAGAAAATTCAACGAGCCATCAAAACCTGAAAATATTATGGTGAAATGTTTAAAGGCTAAGAGTCATGGTATGTAGTCCATGATAGCAGAAAGCATTTAATGAATGAATCATGTGGCCTAGGTCTGAATACCCACCCAGGAAAAAGCATTGAATAGGGCTGTGAAAGGACATGCATTTAAATTCAGGTATACCAGTGTCTTCTTGAAAATATTCACCTCCTTAGCCGAAAAAATTGGGTGACTGAGCTGGCAAGGTACCTCAAGTCTAAGAGATCCATAGCAACTAATAGAAAGTGCATATGCCACACGCCATTCTTAAAAATTGCTTATAAATGCGAGCCCATCAAAATAAAATTGTAGAGAACCAGAGACGCTTGAGCTGCTAATAGAGAGCATCGAGAGCACATAGAGAGCAGTAGTCAAGCAGCCAAAGACTACATCATGGTTAGCAGTTTATTAGCAGCAATGAAGGTGGCCTTGGTGTAGTGGTAACATCATCGCTTGTCAAGCTGTTGATTCACGGTTCGAATCCTGATGTCAAGAATCATCTATTTATTTCGCACGAAAGAAATAAAAAAAGTCGATCACTTGCGAAAGCTAAGACAACTCTACTGTGAAGGCATAACACTGGCAGTAGGCTGGTCATATGGCCATCGTGATGATGACATCAGGAGGACGGAAAAAAATACTGTGAATTATAAGCGACGACAATAATAGCGAAAACAAACAAAATACTCCCCAGTTATCTAGACAGCCACCCTTGGAGTTTACAGAAACTTAATACCACCTGAGTTTCAAACCACATCACTCTGTCTTTCTCTGTCTTTTCCCCTTTCCACAAAAACGTACGTGTTCTAAAAATTAGTATAAGGGTATTCGTATCCCCTTTAACACGTGCAAATTATAAAAAAAAAGCCAAAATCATTCGCAAGCCTGAGTATCATCTCGAGGGGAAACTCAGAGTCCTGGCAACCTCCTTCCAAATAAGTATGCTCTGGGTAATTTGTCACTCGGAAACGAAAGGACGGAAACACTGACTAGTAATATGTTTGAAACTTATGTAGTAATACAAATATAACTAGTATCCCTAAGTGCGAGAGACAACCTTAAGGACTTTTTTAAACCTTTTCACCACATATTTAAAAATTGCGTCACTTTTCTGAATTCGATCGCAAGCCTGACCCAACTAATTCTTGTTTGGCTCATTTGCAGGTCTTAATGCAATTGCAGGGGCTTCAAGTGAAGATATAGTTTAATATAAATTCATAAACCTCCAGGATGGGTCTAGAAAGATAGACTAGAATTCTTCTGGATGTCTGCAAAACCACTGTATACTGTAAAAAAAAAACACAATACATGTCGCTAACATTTTCGGCACCTGTGGAGAAGGTGACGACACTGTGGAATGCTATTACTTCTATTAGGTGGCAAACCTAATGCTCCTCATTACTAATGCACATTCATGTGGTGCTAGGAAAAATGAAGAAATTTAATTTATTGACGAGTGCTCCCTAATATAGACCAGTACTTCATGCTCCAGTGGTGTTCTATACGCCGATAAAAAAAATTTTCATTTAGAGGCTCACGGCATAGCTTAAACAACGTGTTGTAGACTCTCATCATTGCCTGACTATCAATTAATATTACAATAGCACTACCTTCCACTAAGTTTATTAATAGCCAAGTCACAGCTTCTCAAACTTCCGTGATTTCCTCTAAAATATGATACACTCTGCTATTCTATCGGTGGGTTTTAGAAAATGTCTGTCTATAGATTAATTTAGAATGAACCCGTGGACTTCAAAAATATCAAAAGTGAGGGTGCTAACTTCCACACAACCCTCCAATTTATACTCCCACTCTAAAGTCTTCCTTTAAACGGCTACTTGATGGAGAACCAGAGACATGCCGTTTCAAATTTCTGTACTGAAAGCTCTTTTCTTAAAGTCGTTTTCGCCTTCCTGCTCGTAAGCGAAACTGTACCTAATTATACGAGTACTCGTATTTGCCAAATAATTCATATTAAAGTACAAGTCAGCAACCCCATAAGCAATAAACAGTATCCACTGTTATGGCAGTCAGAAGATAAAAGTAACAACCTTAAACGCAAGAAGTATCTACGTGAATGAAGATAAAATCACATTGCTTCTGTAATTGAAAGGTAACACAATCTCACGTTCGATTCTAGCACTTAACTTCCTGTGACAAATACAAGAAAACCTTCAGTAATATACCCATAACTAGGGACTATATAATGCGAGACTGCATCTTGTGGCAACTAATCAATATTATCAAGAGGAGAAGGGTGGAATATATTATGTGTCTTCCTCGTAACACATTGACATCTCTTGTTGGGGTGAGTTATTACTTTTGCCTCGAACTGAGGATACTCGTACTTTGTTCATGAGAAGTCTCTCTGTGTCATTAATTTTTGATCTGAAGATTAAGCAATGATGAGTGACTAACTTGCCATCTACCTATGTCGAAATAATCATGAAAATCATACAAGTAGAGAGGATTCTCTTCTAAGAATTATAGTTACCTAAGGATAATAACTTTCAGATATTGATTTGTACAATGTTCTATTCGAGATTAGTTTGAAGGTCGTTTTTGATTAAGAACTACAATTCAATGTTTGATTAAATTCTTCGAAAATATATAGAAGGTACCTCGAAATATTGTGATAAATTTCTGAGTAAGTTCTCTTGAATTATTCCGAAATTGATTGATTATGGAGCGGCATACGAGAGAATTTTAATTGCCAAAAACCTATCTTCGAAATGTGGAAAATTTAACTAACGCGATTCGCGCGTTCCGCAATAATGTCGGTATACATAAGCGTTAATCTCGTGCCGCAGTTAAGAAATTAATGAAAAATGTCGGTCGAACCGGATCAGTTCAGATGTGGACAGACCAGAGCATCTTTGTACTGACCGGTCACGCGAAAATATCGCCGAAGCAAGTCACAGTTAGTTAGTTAGTTTCAACTTCCCATATTGGGAACATTTTTCGAGAAACTCTTTTACGATCGACTGAATCCAATCCTGACTTATAACAGTTCGATACCGGCCCACCAATTCGGTTTCCACAGACAGCACTCAACTAGTAAATAAAATCACAACCGACTTTGAGGAAAAGAAGTACTACATTGGAGTAATTTTAAACGTAGCTAAAGCATTCGATATGGTTTGGCATAAAGGGTTAATACATAAATTTCAGACCCTACTTCCACCAGACAAAACTGCAATGCCCATATTCAGCTTGTAAATTTTCACATGACAAAAAATTGAGGCAAAATATCCTACACTGTCCCAAAGGTAGTAAACATTTTTGGTCATTCGTCAAAAATATTAAAAATTTTGCCCCACGCTCATTTGCAATGACATTCCAGCTGTCAGCTCCTTAGGTTAGGTTAGGTAACTGCGTGTCCTTGTTGACAGGATTATCAATAGCTCACTTAGACCACTATGAATCCATTGTGCCCAATATTTAGAACCCTGGGAACCTACAAATTTCGATCTTCGACCGCTAGGCTAACACACCCAGATAAATATATGAATCTCAGGAGTTTTCTTAGCTCAATGCTACCTAGCTCCTCCAGCTCTGAAAAGAAGTATCTGCCAAAGGCAAGGCTTCTTTTATTGGCCAGAGCTGGACAGTCACACAGGAGATGATAAACATCCGTTCATCCTACACCTACAGCTATGCGGATATCCCTTCGACTTGGTTTGTTTGGTTGGTTTAAAAGCGGGAGCTTATGCTCTTCACTTTGGCCTCCATTGGGCCCGTTGTGTTCCCCTCATCTACGTAACTGTAGGGAATAGTGCTGTGTTTTGGGAATTATATATTGAGAGGATTTAGGTCTAGGGATCATGGGTAGTATCAACGGGAAACTATATCGGGGAATCGTAGTATTCGTCTGACGAACTCCAATATATCCCCTATCCCTTCGACTTAGTTCTATAAGATTGATAGATCTCTTTTTGTCGTAGACTGGCCATAACGATTTGGCTGTAGCGCATGTATCTAATCGACACCAGCGTTCATTAGCTTCCTCATTAGACTCGATGTCTATATCCCTGTTTAGGGTGCTAAGCGGTACAATAGCCTCGGAGAGGGCCCGCGAAGGGCTTATAAGCGAACCTACTCTGGCTAGTTCGTTCGCTTTTTCATTACCGGAGATATCCATGTGGCCCGGTACCCAGCAGAGGGTCACCGTGTTGACCGCCATCCAGTCGTTTTTTACAAATTTTTACGAGCTTGGATCTTAGTGATGTTGTCAGCTTCAAGCCAATCTGCTTGCTGCTTACTTTGCAGCGAACCCCACGCTGCCAGATAATGCTTTGTCTCCGCCTATATTTGAGAGCGTCACATTTCCATGGGACAAATCTACTTTTGCACTCGTACAATTACAGGAGTACTCATACACAAATCTGCTGGTCCAGATGGTATCCCCCCCCCCCATAGTTTTGAAGAGGTGTTCATTCACGCTGGGCTCTTTCTGAGTAGATGGAAAACAGCATTTGTCCAGCCCGTCCCTAAAAAAGGCGAATCTTCCTTCCTGCCCAATTACCGACCCATTGCACTTACGTCCCTCCGTTTCAAGGTCACGGAAACGCTGGTCAGCTTATGAAATATCTCGATTCACGAAAAGTCCTTAATGGCCGGCAGTATGGTTTTCGTAGCAACAGGTCTATTGGTAATTTGATGGCATTTCTCACCGAGAAGTAAAACCAATCTCGCCATCACTTCGGCGAAAATAAGGTGGTTGTGCTTAATATTTCAAAAGCATTTAACAGAACATATGGCTTCGATGAGTCCTTTCTTCAATGGATTAGAAATTACCTTTCGGCGCGTTCAATACAAGTTGTCTCGGACGGCTTCAAGTCTGCAATTCACCAAATAAATGCTGGTGTTCCCCAAGGCTCTGTTTTGTCTCTGACACTTTTTCTTATTTTTATAAATGATCTCTTGTCTGCATCTTCTAATCCAATCCATTCTTTCGCTGTTGACAGTATCCTCAGTTTTTCATATTCGTTGCCTAACTCACGTCCTTGCTCTTTGGCCGTAGAAGAGAAACGGCAACGTATGTTAGACACATAATCAAATGGGGTCGCCAAAAATGCTGCAAAATGTCTAGGATTCCGAGGTGCAAGAAATATTTTACCCTTTCACTTGAACATCGTAGAAATATCTATTTTATCGTTTTTTTTTTTTAAATAAAAAATGCTCCAACAAAATAGCCAGTTTCATCCCTCCCCTCGTTTCCACGGAAAGAGATACTCGTATTCGGGAGAAAAAAACTGAAAAGAACCAGACCAAGCGAGTTGATAAGAGGAATCCCATCATAGTGAACATAACTATCAAACTCCATGTTACTTGTTTCATCCTGTTCTAAAAAAGGGACTAAAGGACATTGGTCACACTTAGTCTGGAATAAGTCCCGTTAACTAGCTTTGTGAAATATAATACTAGGTGTCGATTCCGATTTCGTCTCTAGTTATGAACCCACAGACAGCAGATACTAAGTTTGGAGAAAATCCGTACCACTGTTTAGGCTGCAGCCGACCATACATTCAGACACACAAACGGACATACAGACAGAATTGCGAGACCTACTTTTTCGAAATTCTCCATCTCCTATATAGGGGTGTCCTCGATGTGGTGGGTAGTGTGTTCCCTTATGACTCGAACTGTACAGGCTCGAGCCCGCGAACGGGGAACAGCAACCACAGCCACCCGGGAAACGAATGAAATCCGAGTTTCTTCAACCACTAAACCAAAAAGAGTTCTGCCTGGTAGTTCAAGGGACCGAAAATCGAGTCTGAGTGCTCCGGGATTTGGAAAAAAAAAAAACACCAAGATAATATGAAACCAATACGTGCACTTATAGGTGCGAGTAAAAAAGTATGTAGGCGACTGAGAGTTAGATTTCGAATTTCGCTATATCTCAATGTCTCATTTGTCTACGGTACAATCCGCTTCTGCTGATTTTCAACCCCCAACTTATTTTCGTCATTAACCCCTCGCACCAGAATTAATAAGAACGCATGCCATGCATAAAGTGATGTTCACAAACATTCCACTGGAGTGACTTTTGTAACCTGAGGATATTTCAAATCAGATACTTCAACATGTGTACCCTCAAAGAGCATAAGATGACAGATTGAAGAATATAAACAAAACCAGCATCCTTGCCCAAGGGACATCGATAATCTTAAATTTCTTTACAAACCACCATCATCCTTGAGAACATTTTCAAATTCAGTGGTGTGTAACAACTTGATATTTCCCTCTGATGGAAAAGGTCTGCAAAAACTGCTGCTCACAAAACCACAACTTGCCTCATTTAGCATTTTCAATTGAAATCGATAAGGAATACAAATACCAAAGAATACTGCTGCTCTGTATTTCCTTTTTTTTTTTTTTTTTAGTTTCGTTTATTTGTTTCCTTTCCTCATGGATTGTTGAACAGATTTACTTGAAATGTCATGCAGTAAGTGTGCTGTAAAAGGACTTCTCTAGATCTTTCCACACGATTTCTTTGCCGCAAAGCAGATGAAAAACTTGCTATTTTTTGTGTGGTTTTAAATTTTTGTTTTAAATGAATATTTCGGAGAATATTATATCCATGGGTAATAGATTTATAAAAATACAACCGGTATATCGCAATTATGTACGTCCAAAACGAAAGTAGAATCAAAAGCGCAAGTAGAAACGGAAAGGAGGTATCCTCGTACCACAGGATAAATCCAGCTTTGTGTAGTTCAAGGCTAAACCTATTACTACCCGATAACTAAAATTCATTGTTTTGGGCAAAATAATTCAAATCAACGAGCACTTATCGCAGAAATACAAAATGAATGGTGGCTGTTCAAAATAAGCATTCTCTCCTAATTCGATGTACAGCTCAACACAAACCACAATATCCCTCGTTGACCTATACGGACATACGTTAGTGTTGTTAGTTAATAGGTTTCACCATTAAATTGTGTTTATAAAATAGTTTGGTCAGAAGGGCTATTACTAGTCTACTTACTTACTACTTATGTCCTATATCCCCTTGTGGGTCCTAGGGCCTCGACTACGCCTACGTGCCATCGTGTACAGTTTCTGGCAATGTGTCTCAGCTCTCCCCAACTTTTCCCCAACTGCCGTGCTTCCTTCTCGACTGTTCTGCGCCATGTTCTCCTTGGACTACCAGGTCTTCTGCCGTCCTGAGTTAAGGGGTTCCATTGCATAGCATAGTTCGCTATGGAGCTGTCACCAATCCACTGCCACTTCCTTCGTTGAATTGTTATGCCTATTGGTTCCTGACTCGTACTCTCGTAAAGGTGTTCGTTAGAGATACGATTGGGCCAGATAATCCTTAAGATGTTGCGCAGGCACCTATTAACGAACGCTTGCAGCTTTCTGATGATAGCAGTGGTCACTCTCCACGTGCTGCATCCATATAACAGCACGAATTCAACGTTGGAGCGGAACAGTCTTAGCTTGGTGTTCAAACTGATTGCATTGCTTCGCCATATTTTGGACAACATCCCGAACGCGGACTTTGCTTTGGTGATTCTGTTGGCTATATCCAGTTCGGTTCCACCATTGGTCGCGACATTACTCCCAAGATACTGGAAATCCTCTACTCTCTCTACCGGTTGTCCAGCAATGCCGATGAGTTTGTTCCAAGACTGATAATTTTAGTTTTTGCCGTATTAATTTTCAGCCCGATGACGCCAGCCTCCATCTCTCTGCTGTCATTTAGTGGAGGTCCATAATTCTATGAGAGAGTAAGCATACGTCGTCAGCGTAGTCAAGATGTTTAAGTTGGGATGTAAGAGTCCATCGAACTCCTCCGTTTCCCGTCGACAAGGCTGCACGAAGCACATGGCTAATCACCAATAGGAATAGCATTGGTGAAAGAATGCAGCCTTGTCTTACCCCACTTTGGATCTCAAATTCCTCAGACAACCTTCCTCTGTGCAGAATGTGACACTTGGACCCTTCGTATGTAGCTTTGACAATAGCAATTAATTTATCACGAATACCTCTCCTGCGTAATGCACGTCAAATCAACTCCCTGTTAACACTATCGAACGCCTTCTTAAAATCGATGAACAGCAGTTGAAGTGGCGATCGATATTCAACGCACTGTTCGATGATAATCCGCAGGGTGTTGATGTGGTCGACACAGGAGGATCCAGAGCGGAAACCTGCTTGTTTGATTCGCTCCAGGATGATTTTAGTTATTATCTTAACTACAACAGGCAGCACGCAGATACCTCTCCAGTTTCCGCACTCCATTAAACTACCTTTCTTAGGAAGCTTGACTATCATTCCCTTTTTCCACTCATCAGGAAAGCTCTCGGCTTCCCAAGCTCTCTCTATATGTGAAAGCAGAAGCTCAGCCGATGTTGTTGGCACTGCTCGTAAGAGCTCTGCGGGAATACCGTCAAATCCTACCGCGCCTTGTTGGTTTTAAGTGCTTTGATCGCGGTAGTAATCTCATCCTTACTGGGAGTCGCGGTGCGTATTCGGGCATTTGTTACCTCGGGCACCTCAGTCTGATTTGGGAGCATATCGCTAGCGAATACATGGTTTAAAACCATAGCAAAATGCTCCTTCCATCTCTTAAGCTATTCCTCATCCGAAATAAGCAAGGAACCGTCTAGGCTTTTCACTGGGTGTTGACTGGAGCTGCGACCACCTGTCAGCTCTTTAGTGATTCTGTAGACGGTCCTACTATCGCATCTTTGTGCCCCTTGATGTAGTTGCGCCTGTCACGTCGCACGCTACGCTGAACTTCTCTCATCTTCATGCGATATGGGGACTCTAGCTCATTACTCCCTGCTGCTGGAGCGGCTGCAATGCGAGCTTTCAACTGTTTTCGTTCGTCCGACAATTCTTTCAGCACCAGATGTAAAAACATTTTTCACAGCACACCAATGGTCTTGTATGGTTGTATGCAGTGAGCTGCTGATTACTTCCACACCTTGCGAAATGTGCTGCCTTAATTGTTGACGCACTAAGGGATCACTAATATTACTAGTCTGGAATCATTTTAAGGTAAAACTAATTTTAGAAATTATCGACTGCATTTTTCCAAAGGATTCAGGCATTTAATCAGAGAATTATATTTACCTCAGTCTCATCTTTGAGAAATTGAAAAGAAAACACAATCCAAGTACCCTAAATCCTCGTAAATAAAAAGAATTTAATTCCATTAACAATCCCGCTTATCAACATCAGCACGTTTTCTCCACACGTGCCTTTGTGGTATCTCCTAAAATACGAGTATCTACCCACACATTCTACTGATGCTCCCTTAAGCATTTTCATAATCGGAGTAAAAATATGTAACCACCCTAAGATATTCCCAGAATATATTTATTTATAAGTTACTTCGAACTTAAAATTGGTTCACATGTTATTCCTTTATAAACGAAACGGCAAAGTTATAAAATGCTTTTTAAACTCCACTCACCCTCTCCGTTTAACTGCTGACAAATTTTATGGAAACAGAACATTACTTGGAAAGAACATTTTAATAAACATTTTTGATGATGGAATATTGGGAACAAGTACACCAATACGATGGCACGTTTTATTTCTTTGAAAAAAGAAAGAATACAATTGCGAGGGTTAGAGGGGTAACCGTGGTTTTAAGACATTTTTCTATCTGGTGTGCATTCTTAGTAAGAAAAAGGATGACTTTTCCCTTAAATTTTATTAAAGTGGATTTGGGCGTTATTGAGTTTTAAATGTTAGCAATCGGATGCACCAGCATCACATTGTATCGTAACTCATATGGTCGCTATCAAGGATGCATCCAGATATTCATCAGTCATCATGCCTCCAGATGGTGTTTGATGAATATATCGTTGTCGAAGTGATCATGGTCCATAAACCAGGTAAGGATCCTCATATATACCAATCTCATTTCTTCCCGTAGCTTCAAAGTTATCCGAAAGACAACAAACCTCATCCCTAGTCACCAGTTTGGATTCCGAAGTAAGCACTCCACAAAATGTAGCCACGTTGTATGAGTAGTAGGTAGTGTGTTCGCTTGTGACTCGAACTGTGCAGGTTCAAGCTCGGATGGAGAACAGCAACCACAGCCACGCGAACATAAAAGAGAAATAAATAAAATCCAAGTTTCTCCAACCACTACACCAAAAGGAGTCCTGCCTGGTAGTACAATGGATCGAAAATTGAGTATGAGTACTCCGGGATTTGTATATTTCCCAAAAAAAAAAATCCTCAATAGAACAAGTCCACAGAATAACAGCTGAAATTGAAAAGTGTTAAATAGGAAAAAAAGTGTGTTCCACCATTTTCGAGGATGTTGCACTGGCCTTCGACAGGATTAGACACCTTTATCTAAAGAAATCTTATCTAGCATCGTGATACTTCCGCATAAAGTAAGAAAACTGCTACCCGAATTGTCCTAGGGTCTGTCCCCAATCTGGTTATATACCATGGTAGTAAGACCCATCCTTACATACGCGTCCGTTTACTGGTGGACGAAAACCAAGGAGGTCATCACCATCAACAAACTCAGCAAACTTCAAAGATTAACTTGCCTGGGATTCACATGTACTATGCACACCTGTCCCACAACAGCCATAGAAGCTATAATCGGTCTCACTCCGTTACATATTTTTATCAAGAAAGTGGCAATTCGCAGTGAAGTTAGTCTTCGAAAGTCGGGTGTTAATAGTACATGGGATCATGTGGATCTTATCGATCTATTAACCGACTTTCCCGAGCTAGATATGCTCAGCACGGTTTCTGACTTTACGCCGAAATCATTCTACTTTGGTAGAAGGTTTGAGATTGAGATCCCAAGCAGTGATATGTGGAATAATGGTGGACCGTTGCTTGAGCCAAAAGGAATCGTTTGGTATACTGAATGGCGGCGGTGTGTAGGGACCCAATCATAAGATTTTGAAATCACCTGGAAAAAGTACTAGTGTTTTCCAGGCCGAGATTTACGCTATCGAGACCTGTGCTAGAATAGACTTGCACTCAGGTATCAAAGGTGCCACTATTCACATACTCACCGACAGCCAAGCGGCACTTAAAGCACTGATCTTCCACTTGATCAGTTCAAAATCAGTTCTAAGCTACTTCGACAATTAAAAAACTTGGCCCGATACAGTAAAGTAAAATTGTGGTGGGTATCGGGTTATGTAGGAGTTGATGGCAACGAAACTACAGATCTGCTAGCCAGAAAAGGTTCCTCTAATTGTTCATTGGACCTGACCCCCTTTGCGGAATATCTGATTCTGCCTTTAAACTGATCCTAAACAGTTGACAACCCTTCCAGAAGAGGCAGTTCATATCTTAAAATATAGCAAAAACGACATAAGAAGGCTTGTGAGCTTCCTTACTGGTCACTGTCAATTACTTTACCACTTTAATAAAATGAGAATTTCAGAGTATATCACCTGCTGTCTTTGCCTAGAGGAGGACGAAATCGCAGAACACGTATTATGTGTAGAAGTAGGAGAAGCTCTTGCTTAAGGAGTTCATATATCCATTAGACTTAAGAAAGTCCTCCGTAGCCGTAATTATAGCTTTCAAGTAGAAATACTGCTGCCCTAAAAAGTGGCCTCTAGCACAATAGAAATTTCTGCAGTGCCTACACACCATTTGGGCGTGGCCACATAACTGGTCACTGACATGGCCTCTGCCATCTCTGACATAAAACCCTTGGAAGACACTTCTTCCAGGATATCGAAGAACTATGTGGCATATCTATCAAAGATATATGGACATTTATCAAAAGTTCATGATGATCTCATGTGGATTGGTATCGTCCCAAATTCGACAATTTTGTTTGCTGACGTAGCCATGCATCTAGAAATGGGCTTCATCGCTGAAGATGATTTTACAATGAAAATTAGGGTCAGTTTCCAACTGCTCCAGAGCCCATTCAGGAAACACACGTCGTTGTCTATGGTCGTTTACCTTCAGCTCCTGGGTCAGTTGAATTTTGTACGGGTGCAGGCCCAAGTCTCGGCGCAAAATTCGCCAAGTTGTGGTCTTGTGAGCGACGCAAAATTGACTGCCTCGGATTCTCCTGCACACTCTCACGGACAGCGGCGATGTTTTCGGCAGATCTTGCGTTTCGTCGACGTACGGGTGTTGGTTGATCATTTACTGAACCAGAGGACTCAAATTTGTCCACCACACTGCGAATAGTCCTCTCGAACCGAACACCCATTTTGATAAAAAAATTTTATTATTTGCACGTGTTGTTGAACGCTATATTCATCCTAGGTAATTTGACAATACAGACTGAATAAATGACAGTAAATTTGACAGATGTAGCTTCAACAATATGACCGCTATCAACTGTCAAAGTTCGGATGTCCCTATTGGAAGACCATTTACAATCGAAATTTTAGATTTTGAAATTCTTTACAAAACGAATGCCGAATTTCAAAATTGTCGGGAATTGTAGGAACGCGATCTCCCATAATGTCCAACTTTAACCGGAAGTTGATAAAAATCTTTTTTAAAATGCAAATATTAAAAAACAAAAAAAAAAATACGAGTATGTTCGAAAGTTTAATAATTTAAATTTTATATAATATGGATGCCGATACACAATATTAGAAAGTAATTGACTTCAAGATGAATACCGAATATTTCGAAAATTGTTGGAATACCATTTTCCAAAATGTTAGACTTTAACGGGAAATTAATGGAAGACTTGTTTACAGTGCGAATATCTCGAAAAATAAAACAGAGTTAACCGTTTTGATGAAAAAAATTCTTCCTTCCGAAATTTTACATTTTGAAATTGGCCTAAAGACGGATGCCAAATTTTTCAAAACTTTAAAACTTTTGAAATATGAAGGTACGCAATATTTTAATACAAATAAAACGTTTTACATTTAAAAACTCGTTTGTGTGTCTTTTTTACAAAATGTCAAAATATTTTCAGTATTTTCAACTGTTGGGATGGTGTCTCTATCAGAAACTTGATGGGAGTTACAATTCACTTTTTTTGTTTGCTGAATTTGAACCTCCAGCATACACCTGTCCCCCGATTTACACGGAAGATCGGTTCCTGAAAATATCGTGTAAATTGAAATCCTAGAATTTTGAATAAAAAAAAAACGTGTAAATCGAAAAAGAACTAAAATGCACATAAATAATTTATTCAGTTTTTTTTTTAATCAAATTCATTTATTTAAACACAAATAAGAATAAAATATAATTGAAAAATAAAATATATCAGTCCATTCATGTAATAACTAATAAATGAAAAAATTATTTTATAGAAATATTGTCACTATCATTGACAATCAATCTTTTCTTCTTGGTTGGTGAGATTTCGCTTTCATCACTCGATATTATTTCTGGCGATTCTGATTCGATGGATGATAAATTACTGACAATTTCAGATGTAAGAAATTTGGTAATGAAATCAGTAATCAACATTTGTGTTTTGTTCTTGGTAAGATCTTTATATACCTCCTCATATTGAGCTAAACAATTGTTGATATTTCGCTGGAACTGGAGAGCCCGCTCAACATCAGGGTCATGTTGTAGAAATAGATTACCTAATTTTCGCCCGATTGCAAGTCCTTCGTGGATGACCTTTTCTGTGACTGCAATTGGTTCAGTCTCCTCACCAGGATCGTTGTATTGATCAATCAATCATATTAACTCATCTAATTCTTCATCCGCCCCTAGCTCTTCAATATCGCCAACTCAACTATCTGAGAATATTCATGCTCTAATGGTTGACAAAAAGTCTCACTTTCTACTACTTCTGGTCATACTTTTTTCCGACAAGCATTCAGCGTTGATTGCTTAATCTCGGAATATGATAATGCAACATGCTTAGCACAATCCAAAATTGTAAATTTTTTCCATTATCAGTTTGATCTAATGTTCGCTTGATATACAGTGCCTTAAAAGTAGAAATTATTCCTTGATCTAGTGGCTGTAATAAAGAAGTTGTGTTCTTTGGTAGAAATACAACTTGCACATTTTCATGTTGTAAATTTTGAGGATGGCCTGGAGCATTGTCAATTAGCAGAAGCACTTTATAAGCAAACCTTTTTCAACTAAATACCTTTTGGCATCGGCGACAAAAAGATTATGAAACCATTCGTTAATAACCATAACAGTAACACATGCTTCCTTATTGACCATCCAATAAACGGGCAGTTTGTTGATATTTATCCCTTTAAATGCACGTGGCGTTTTTGATTTGTTAATAACTGATAATTAATATTATTGCCTGAAGCATTACTACAGAAAAGAACTGTTATACGATCCTTCGCGAGCTTTAGATACATAGGTCCTTTTTGGCATTTTTTTTCCAGAATAACCCCGACTCGTCAGCATTGAATACCTGATCAGGAGTGTATTAATTAGCTACAATAATTTCAGCCAAGTTTGCTGGATATTCTTGCGCTACATCTACATCACCAGATGCTAGTTCACCTTTCAGTCTTAGATGATGTAAAGAATGCCTTTGTTTTAATCTTTCAAATCAACTTCTTTTCAGCTGAAGAAGTAGATGGTAAATCACCCTCAATTTTTTCATAATTCCGCAAAGCCTTATTTATGATGGCGTTGATATCAATTGGTGTTCGCTTTTGAGTTTGGTCTTCTATCCAAATTCCATGCTTTCAATTACAATATCCCTTACGTAAGAAGTTGTGCTTTTACTCGTACTAGTTCCAGCTGCTACACTTTTTCTGATGGAGCTTTCATTTTTTCTGATGCTTCTTATTGTGGTTTCATTCATGAAATACGATTTAGCAACCGCTGTTACTCTTTCTCGATTACTTACACTATCAAGAATTTTAATTTTGGTTTCTAAAGAGATGACTTTCATTTTCCCTTGCTGTTTAATTACTTTCGACATGGTGCAGCCTTAAAAATTTTAATTGGATTGAATTATACTAAGTACATTATAAATTAATTTAAAATATAAATATTTATCACTAACCATTAAAAATGAAGTTCTAAAAATTTCCAATTAAAAAAAAAACACAACGATATACACCTTTCTGCTGCTAAAGAATCACTGCACCACTAATCAATACGGTTAACACAAAAAAAAATTATACAAAGGGAAATCCCATTTTTAGGTTTAATGCCAGTGTAACCAGCATACATTTTTGTTTTCAACAGTTTTATTTAGGAAAATTCGTGAATTTGTAAACCGTGTAGAAGCGAAGAATAACATATACATCGAGGGTCAGTGGCTTGGGAGAAAAAAAAAACGTGTAAAAGTGAAATCGTGTAAAAAAGGACCGTACAAATCGGGGACAGCTGTATTATGTCACTAACTGCCACTGCAATGGATGCAATTTACGTCAGACGTCATATATTGCAAAATTAATTTACGAGCAGGGTTGGATATATCCTGCATATAGCATATAGGTTGAAAGGGACCCATACCATTATCATTAGGTCTTAAATCACCACCACATGTTTGAGTGCTTGCCGTTGCTCGCCTTGACAAACACAGTAATTGCACGGATATAGGTATAAAGTAACCTTTCTTTATACAACTAAAATCGTTTAATAGGACAACTAAAGCAGTCACGATTTTAAGGTACTTAAAAGAATTTTATTCCATTTTACCCCATTATCCTTTCACTTATTTTCATTAGGTTCTGCAACAGGTAAAATGTTTTTATTTTTATTTTCTTCCTTCTTAACAAGCTTATATTATACGCTACACTATCATCTTCATAAGCTTCTTCATTAAAAGATAGTTTGCATGCCATAAAAAGTATGTTCCTTGCCTTCCTATACCTGAACACAACTACAACCAACAGCACTTGCTTGTGCATGCGTTGAATGATGTATACAAAAGAAAATATTAAAATTTCTTTAAATTGTAAATGGGCACTTGTTTACCCACCAGCAAGGCCTATGCTAAGAGGTTCATAAAAAATATGTTCACCTACATAACCGCAGCTTACCATACTTATATGCTGTCATCTAAATACCTAAGGGGGTCGCAGATGAATAAGTGGATCCAAGAGAAACAGGTAGTTGTTGATAGTTATTTTTAAGTCCATGCCGTAGGTAAAACTTTATGGGATCTATATGCTTTGTCTGGAATTGATGGATTAGGTGAGAGTGTATCTATAAATATCCAGCTATATCTAGGTGGCTGACTCTATTTCGATTGGAGTCCTCCCAGAAAAATAAACCTCAAATCTTTTCCTTCCTTTTCTCCAAATTGTCATATCATTGTTTCTCTGTTATAATCCCCAGCCAAGAGTGCTAATGTAATGGGATGCTCTTTGCAAAGCCGATTATGTTTCAAAACCCACAGGGAATTCCAAGTCTTTACTCGTACACACACACAACAAAGATTTATGAACACTAAACAGTAGATACATATTTTTTTTGTACTCATCTTTTACTTTAGGCACAGTATAAGGACTCGTTATTTAGATTATAGCCGCAGATAAAAACCAGACAGTAATATAAACAAATCCCATTTTGCTTAAGCAATTTGCAATAAAACTCGTGCCTACGGTTTCTGGCGATGCCATTAAGAATTTGTGCAATATTGAGAAGTAAACATCCGGTTGGCATATTGTACGAGATTCATTTTAAAGCGAACAAAAATGAAGAATGTATCCTTTTATTGGCATAAAACTGAAGTGCATGCACTTGCTTTTGAGGTTTCGCATCAACAGTGTGACATCAGTTCATTTAGGTCCTTCAGTCCAGTCAGTTGGTTTCGAAATACATGTCGACGGTAACTGTGGCTAAGAAGAGTTTTACTGTACATTTTATAATCTCTTTAGTAGATTCGGTTTTATTTTGGGGATGATAGCTGAAAAATGTGTTGAAAGTGGTTGTCTTTTGATGGTGTTTTGGCAACAAGTGCATCGAAATTAAAAAGCCATTTTGAAATATGTGGATGTTTTAATTACTTTTACTAAGCATGGAAAGTGTGTTTGAAATTACGTCGTGTTCGTGACGCAGGATTGTTTTATTGAATTTTACGGTATACTGAGATTTTTATTTGCTTATAAGGACGATACTCATAAAATCTTACAAAATGCGTCGGTGTTCGATAACATTAGAGAGATCGACAACATCGAGGAACAGTTCAATTGTTACTCGACACTCTGTGGTCGGTCATAGAATGTCAATTTATATGCCAAATATATTTCTGACGACTTCAAGGGACCCACATAAGGTAAGTTCTTAAAACAGATTAATTTGGAGTAGTTGTAGTTCTGCAAATATGGTAAAGAATGTGTGCATTGACTGCATAATGACTTATATATGACTTATATATGATATTTTCTTAATAATCCAATCCGTTGTGGTAAAACGGAATGATTGTGCATCTAAAACGGTGTCTTTGTGTCTGTCTATCAAACGCATAATATTTAGTGTAACAAAAAGGAAATTTTGTGTTGAGGCATGGTGTAGATACTTGTATCTTTAGCAATCAAAAAGAACTTAAACAAATTTGTTGTTCTCCCTTCACTTGATATCAAAATCAGGAGATTTAATTAATTCGAAAGAAAACATTTTTCTAAAATAATTTGTTTAACGAAAAACTTACTTGGAATTCCCCCAAGTCCATCCTGCCTAAAAATTATCTTTCTTTCTTAGAACTACTACCCTTTATCAAAGGAATTACAAAATTTTCTTAAGATAATGCCTAAGATAAAGAAAGAGCGATAAATCCACAATCTATGGACTGGGTAACCATACAGTGAAATGTTATGCAGACGGGTCTAGAGTTGAGGTATGAATTAGGGCAGAAGTATTTGGAAGAAGGTTGAAGCCCTCCGAACCCTTGGCAAAATAAATCTTCAAAAAATACAGATAATAAAGCAGCTTTATTTGGTTTTAACTTGTGCGGGAATACCTACATAAACTTAACGAAATAGGCAGTGCTAACAAAGTAACCCTCTGCCAGATACCTGGCCATATCGAAGTAAACGCTAACGAAGCAGCAGACTCACTGAACAATTCTACGGAATAGAATACTCTAAAAATCAGGAGAATGGAGAGGGCAAATACGCCAACAACATAGAAAAACCTTCAAGGTCTGAGATAAGCTAAGCAACTCCTAGGGAACTAACCTAACTAATAACCGAAAAAGATTCAAAACATGTATCAGCTTAAATAAAAATAACCTACGTATTCTACCAGGCTTCCTAACAGGGTACTGCAAACTTAAGGAACACCTTATGAAACTAAGTATAGCAGAAGAAAGCATTTACAGATTCTGCAATGAGGCAAGTGAGACTCCGAAACACATACTTTAAACTTGTGGTGCACTGATCCACAAAAGAAATATTCGGACAAACAAGTGCCAAATGTCAGATAAGTAAATGCCGACCACAGACCTGCTTCTTACCCGTATTCTCAGTTTCCTAAGAGAAACAACCAGGGTGGGTTAATAACTCCCTGAAAATTAACACAAATTGTGTCGTCACCTTAAATTTATTTTTTTTCTGTCAAGAATCATTTTTCAAAAGAACGCACCCAAATTTTCAGGCAGATCTGTCAAATAGTTTTGTTGTGGCAGCCATTTTATATAGGCGCCTACTAGCATTTTCGTTAAAATGGAAAAGAGCGGATTTCAAGTGCTCATTAAATACAATTTTTTGCGAGAAAAAACTATCGCGCAAACCAAACAAAAGGTTGACAAATATCATGGGGACTCTTCACCATCGATTGGAATCATTCACCACTGGTTTACTCAATTTCGGTGCGGTTGTTCAAGCACATGTGACGCGGAACGTTTTGGTCACCCAATTGAGGTCACCACACCAGAAATGGTCGACAAAATCCATGGTTTAATAATGGCCGAGCACCAAGTGATAGTGTGCGAGCTTGAAGAGGCCACAGGCTTATCACATGGCTCAGTGATTTCGATTTTACATAAATATTTGGACATGAAAAAGCTTTCCGCAAGATAGGTGCCGCGTTTGCCCACAATCGACAACAAACGCATTCGTTTGACAACTTCAAAGGTGTGTTTGGCGATGTTCCAGAAAAATTCGGCTGAGTTTTTGCGCCGTTTCGTAACCGTGAATGAAACCTGGATACACCACAATACACCAGAAACCAAGGAACAGTCATAACAATGGACTTCTCCTGGTGAATCGAAGCCGAAGAAGGGCAAGGCGGGTTTGTCAGCATACAAGGTCATGGCGACAGTTATTTGGGATGCGCGCGGTGTTATTCACATCGATTACCTTGAAAAGGGTAAAACGATCACCGGCGCATATTACGCAGAGCTGCTGGATTGATTCCAAGCCGATTTGAACAAAAACAGCCACATTTGGCGAAGAAAAAGTTCTTTTTCACCAGGACAACGCACCGGTGCACAAGTCCGCAGTCGCAATAGCAAAATTGCATGAGTTAGGCTACGAACTCCTCCCTCATCCAGCATATTTCCCAGATTTAGCCCCTTGCGACTATTTCTTGTTTCCAAACATGAAGAAATGGCTAGAGATTTGGGTAAGAGATTTGGGTCGAATGAAGAGGTCATCGCAGAAACAAACGCTTATTTTGAGGGGCTTGAGAAATCGTATTATTTAGAGGGCATCAAAAAATTGGAGAAACGTTGAATGAAGTGTATAGAGCTAAAAGTATGTTGAAAAATAAAATATTTTTGTACCGAAAAGAGTGTTCCTTATTTCATTTTTAAAGTACTTATTGACCCACCCTCGTAGACTAGAGAAGTTGCTTTAGGGTGGATTATTATTGTTAAGACTAAGTCAGAGTAAAAAACACTCAAATAATTCTGGAAGGAATTGTAATTCGTAGACAGCTGTAATGAGGGAACAAACCTCTCCTCTTGATTATTAGTATTGGGAATAGTAAACCACAAGGTCTGGATTTTTAAAATTAAATAATCTCAAGTAGACTGCGCTTCAAATGTAATAAAATACTAAGCGTCATATCTTTCAAACTTGGAGGGGACAGGTTTTCTGTTCATAAAATTCCTTCAATGCAAATCAAGAATATAGACATAATGGCGAGACTACCGGTCGCTTTAACCCAACGGTAGCATGGCAATTAATTAAGTTCATTTAATTGATATTACTCGCTATTTAAAGGAAGAAAAGGAGGAGTTTCTCAATAGGGATGGGTACGTCATCTTTGAAAAGACGATGAAGACAGTAATGACGCAGTGTAGTCAAAGAATTTTATGGCGGAGCATGAATTTATTAAAAATCTCCTTTCAGTGCGTGGGTGTAAATTTCAAAGTCTCAAGCAAGAATGATTAATTTGAAAACGAAAAGACTGTTTGATAAGTCATTTTCTTGTTTTTTTTTAGGATGCCAAATTGCTAGTTTTATAGTTTAGTTCTTATCATTCAAGTTTGAAAGTGAAGTCAAAGTTACTAATGAGATTACATTTAGATTTTTACTTGCTAATATTCTGTATTTCATATTAGATACTCCTGATATTCGTCGAGTGCCTACCCCGGCCAAGACCATTGGTCCATGTTCAATGCTCTTCGATGCTTTTGCGATCTTTTTTAATTTGAGTTCCGCCCATCTACGTCTCTCGACAGATGGTAATATCTACATATGCCTATAAGTTGGTGCACAGAACATAAGTGGAATTTAATTCTCTCAAGACGTTGGGGGACAAATTCACTCCGAGTGGCCCGAAGCTCATTGTTGTCGTTCTGTTGTACGTATAAACATGTGTTTTAGTGTTAAGTTGGTTTCTAGATACATGTATCTTCTAAATGTGGATAGTTTGACATATCTAGCCCAATTTAAATAGTTTTTTTCTTTTGAATCTTCGCACTATGTTTGCGTTGTCTAAAAGTTGTGTTGCTTCAGTGTATGTATGTGTGTTGTTGAAGCCTTGGTTCGTGCCTTCGTGCATTATTCCTAATTTCATCTGTGACGCATTCCACCATTCAAACCCTGTAGAGGTTAGTTTTCCTAGTACACCACGTTGCATCGGCGATGTTCCTTAGCACCTTGCTTAGAAATCTTTGAACGATGCCTGCATTGCTTTTTTTTTGGTATAGCCCCATAGCTGAATAACATATGCTCATATTGGCTTTAGTGATTATTTATATAGTAAAGGCTTTTGTGGATTGATAGTGATGATTCCTTTCCTATCAGCTTTTTAGGTGCTCTTTCCAGGGCATCTGGGGTTATTCCAATATATTTTATGGAAAAACTTTTTGGTTGATAGTTACCGGGATATGATTTAATCTTTTATTAGTGAAGTTTTTGTGCACAGATTTGCTTTGATAAAAGTTTTATTCGCCATTTTATTGTCCAATTCTGTGTTGCTTCTTTACTGTTTTCCTACGAGTATTGCTATGATTGCAGCGTCATCTGCAAAAGTGGTCAATGTTTCTTAGCTTTGGGAGATCACTAATATGCAGGAGGTATAGAATGGGGCCCAGCACGCTACCTTGTGGAACTCGTGTTTTAATTTACATCTTCCTTTTAGATATGATTCTAAAATTGCAGCATATTGTTTCGGTAAGAGACATTTAGTCGACCTGTATGATGACGCTTCATTATTACTTCAGCCACTTTCCATGAACTAGGCACACATTCTAAAAGCAGCACTGATTAAATTTATTAATTTAACCACAACTTTCCTTGGCCTCAATATTTCACCGGTTATAAGATCATAACCCGGACCTTTCTTTAGATTTATGTTATTTTCAATCTCATTTCTCACTTCGCTTGGAGTAGTAAGTCTTGTTTCTTCACTTTTCTTCTTCGACTGTTTCCAAATGTATGTATGTCCTGCTCCCTGTATGGTTGGAAAACGTTTTTGAGGTATTTTTTCCTTACTTCTAGCACAGTTTCCATTAACTATTTTAATGGACGGTATATTGATATTTTTCATTGCTTTCCATAGGCAATAGTCAGTTGTTTTTTCGTTGCTTAATCCTTTAGGATAATCTTTGGTTGAATATTCTTTTGATGTTCTAATTTCTCTTCTTAACCGTTGAGAATATTTGTTCAGTTTCGTTTTATCTCTAGTCTGCTGTCATATATTTCTCGGTCGATTTCTATCCGCGATAAGTTCTCGGATTTAATTTTCCTTCTATTTCTGGTGTATTTATCCAGGCTGATTGACTAACAAATTTGTCCACTTCTCTTTCTAGTTGTTCACTACGGCATATAAAACAAGCTGCAGGATAGTGAAAATTGCATCAAAATCCGTTCAGCGATTCTCCAGATGGGCGCGTTAAAATTTGAACAGACTGACCAAATCCATTCACTCCGGTCACAGTTCGTATTGCAAAAAATACGATAGCGTATTCAAAAAGACATGGGAAATATCTTCTACGTATCCGAACTTCTTCTAAAAGAGGGCCTGGTTGTATGTGATTTTAAAAAAATGTGTACACCTGAACTACTTTTGATTCCAAAAAAAAGATCTACATGTCTGCGGTCTGTGCTCCTAAGTGGAGTTTTCTTCTTTGGAAGAGGTAGCTGGCAAGGTATAAAGAAGATGAAGAATAGTTTCCCCCTCTTCATCATCCATTATGCTTCTATGAAAATCATTTGAATACAAGCCGTACCTTGTTGCATGCTTGTCTATAAGACAGTGCCCAGTGACGGCACCAATTGCAACGCTAATATCCAATCTATTAAAAGAAGTCAAATTCTTAGAGAGTTTTAGATCCGGCTTAGACCAAATCTTTTCTGTCCCCGGAAACGTTATATCACTTGTCCACCTAAGATATTTTCTCTTAATAGCATCCAGCTTTAAATTAAGTTTACATGTGTCTATCGGTATACCCAAGGTACCTTTATCTGGTAAAATTGGCATCGTTGTACCATGTCTGGTAAGTTCATCAGCCTTACAATTCCCTGGAATATCCCTATATCCTTGCACCCAACTCAGGAGAATTCTGAACTACTCCGCCATACTAATAAAAGACTATCGGCAATCTAGAGCTATTATTGAGTTTAGAGAAATCGATTTCAAAAACTTGATTGCTATTTAGCTGTCGCAAAAGATGCGGATATCTACTGCTGATATCACATTTTTCTTTAGCCATTATTTCTGCCTACAACACGCTACAATGATTTAGGAGACGAAAGGTAAAGATTACGCCTATCAGAAAAGACGCCTCTATCTACCCTGTCGTTAATTTTTGAACCGTCAGTGTAGAAATGTCTTCTAGAGACACATCTTCCTCCCAGAATGACCTGGAAGGTTAATGGTGACTTGGAATTGTTTGACAAAATTTAACCTGTTATCGATATTTAAAAAAAAAAATTTAAGTTATTAAAAATGGAGGCGTGACCAAATGCTATACTGAAGTAGGTCATGAAGAAAATGTATCTTTCTTCATGACTTACTTCGGTAGCATGATCCTTTTATAATTTTAGTATGTGGTGAGAGAATTGTATGGAAGAAGAGAAGATTTTTTCTTGCTGCACTATCTGTAAACAAGAATTATTACCTGTGAGAACAGTCCCGGAATACTTTGTAGGAAACGAATGCAAATGAGTACATATCAGTAATGGATACAATGTATCGACTAAATACTTCTTTTATGCCACTACTAACTGAAACTCCTGTATAATTTGAGTAAATTGCAATGGAATATGATTATTAAAAATGTCTACTGCCACATAACATGAATGACTTGTATAAGCGCACCACAACTCCAAGCAAGTAGATTAGCCTTATTTATGAAAAAATCTTCAAATCTACCATACATTCGACAATAATACTACACAACATAGCAGTATAGCCGTATATACAGATGGCTCTAAAATATCAGGGGAATCAGGGGCTGGCATCTTCCGTGCTAACCCACCGATCGAACTTGCTATTCACCTAGAACCATTTGTATCGGTATTCCAAGCAGAAGTCAATGCAATTATGAAGGCAACCGAAATACTCGCAGAAGACACCAGAGAAGGAAGGCAAATCGACATCTGCTCAGACAGCAAAGCAGCAATTAGCGCGATTACAAACCCCAATCACGACTAGTAAGGGAGTGCAAAACTAAATTGAACTTACTTGCCAGACCCAATAGAGTCCGTCTCATATGGGTACCGGGGCACGAAGGTGTACCGGGTAACGAAAAGGCAGACAAACTAGCAAGGAAAGGAGCAGGCAATACAGAACTGAACCCGTATAATACAATAGGGGTCCCTCTGACAATACGACAGGAGTTCAATAATTACTGGACGAATCTAGACACGTGCAAAGTGGCTAGATCTTTAATAACCAAACCGAGTAACAACACAGAAAAAAGAGCTCTTAACTCAAGCAGAACACAATTGAGATTGATGGTGGGACTTTTAACAGGGCACATCAATCTTAACAAACATTCGTTCAGACTCGGGATAGCTGATACAACAATCTGTGCCAACTGTGAAGAGGAGGAGGAAGATATAGAACACTTCCTCTGTCACTGCCCTGCTACAGCGAGGCTAAGGCTGAAAATTCTGGGATCTCCAAGGATTCCGGATATTACACACCTCAGTAAGAAAGGAATCGGGGATATATTGGAGTTCGCCAGACGAACACTACGATTCCCTGATCAGTATACGATATAGTTTCCCATTGATACTACCCATGATCCCTAGACCTAAATCCTCTCAATACATAATTCCCAAAACACAGCACTATTCCCTACAGTTACATAGATGAGGGGAACACAACGGGCCCAATGGAGGCCTAAGTGAAGAGCATAAGCTCACCCTCTTAAACCAACCAACCAACCAACACAACATAGCAAAAATTGTGGTACTCGTAAGTTTACCCTCTATTCTGGTGTTTTCAGTCGTTATAGTCCTAATTAGACCAATTTGAAAGGAAAAAATACTCATTGCCGGTTTAAGGAAGTCCTTAAAACTGACCACCAAACATTTCAAAAATATCGTCTTCCTTTCTCGATTGCAATCAAAAGAGAGAAAAAAGCTCATCGTTCCTTATCCAACAGAGAGAACTGCAATGGTATCAAAATAGAAAAGCTCACTTCATTTGAAAGCTTAGTTTCTGTCAAGGTCACACTTAGTACTAAATAAGGGGATACACCATGTAAACATTGTTCTTGTACTAAAAAAGGCAACAAAAAAAAGCTCCAAAAACCTGAACCTATCAACATGTAGCCTTAAAAACGAATCCCGAAGATTCAACAAAATCCTGTGACTCAGAAAGAGAATCCAAGAAAGTCATCACCAGCACAAAGCAGTCTTTTGCGTGATCTCGAACCCAAAACAGCATCCTTTGCAGTAACGCATCGAAATTTTTCGTGTTTTTCGTCCTTTTTTTTCGTGCTGCTCATTTCTTTTATTTTGCGAAATATTCTCACGCAATAAGAAGAGAAACACAAGTGTTTACTTTACAAACGAAAGTGATGCGGTTGAGTGGTACTGCGATGTTACAACTGTAACGTTCTTATATGACGGCAGGACGGGTAAAAAAGGATTTTTGTATTCAGTTTTACATTTCGGTCTTTGAATTAACGGATTAATTCTTTTCTTTGTGTTTACCTACTTGTAATGTGTTTTTATAATTGTATAGCAATCGGTAATGTGATATGAAATGTTAAGTGAAAGGATAAGAAATCCTTTTCGGTATCAATGAAGTGAGTTACTGGCATAAAGTCAGTGTTTATTGTGTAAGAAGATGCAATATGCAATGTTGTGTATCTGAGTCAAACAGATAGTGAGGAGTGATGTGTTACTATTGCCTCGTGTTTAAGTTTGTTTGTTGATAAAGAAATACCCTTTTGG
This sequence comes from Pocota personata, assembly GCA_963082735.1. Lineage (NCBI taxonomy): Eukaryota > Metazoa > Arthropoda > Insecta > Diptera > Syrphidae > Pocota > Pocota personata. The sequence continues at coordinate 94,402,818 of OY720432.1, read as the reverse complement.
CTGGCATTTGGATAAAAGGAGATACACTCGTATGCCTCCGGAAATATGTGAAAGATACAGCAACCCATTATGGCTATTTTAAGGATATAATCGGATTTATGGAATCCATTAACTTTAATATGGTGAATGCGCACATAAGAGGATAAGGATCAAGGACATTTCATGCGAGTTACTTTAATGAGAGGGATATGGTGTTGTTCAGTTTAGGTTTGGGTGGGATTTGACGTTTTTTTTTTTAATGATACCCAGACAAGGGTTCATTTAGATTAAATTATGCTTTTGTTTCCGTTTCCTCTTGAATTCATGGAAATCATTTTAAGTCATTTAATAACTATGTGAATTGAATCCTTTAAGCTTGAAAATATTTTAAGCTGCTCTTTACTTTTATTGATCAAAATTGTTAAGATCGTTGTATTTCATTTAACGTCCTTATTGTTTCCCGTCATGCAGAGCTAAGTCAACTGAACTGTTTAACTGGAAGAGGAAAACTTTTTTCTTTTAGTAAGGGATGGTAGGGTATACTGCTGTTTCTAATTGTCAAACTAGCCAGTACTTTTTGAAGTGCTATGTCGACGTTATAACATGACATGACATGAGTTATCTAAGATGGATGTCCCCTTCATGGTAATTGCACGCTCGAGAAAAATATTTTTGTTGCACTTGAATCTAAAGCCAATTAACTTAAGAAGTGTGCTTTAGGAATTTCATATCGGTAGTAGTAATTAGGGCTAGGTATTAGGGCATCAATTAGCTGATTTCAGTTTTCACTCCCATGAAGATAAAATTTTGCTCGTTGTCACTTGTCGACTCTGTGTATTTTTTTCTACTTTTCTTGCGGTCCTAGTATAGCTTGAAGACGTTAATAAAGATTTGTTGCAATTCAATAAAGCGCTTATTTGACCAGATGAAGTGAAATAAATTTAGATTAGCATCTGTTAAATCTGGACTTTTGCGCTATCAACTGGATATCCACCATTTCATGAAATTAAATCCACTGCCCATTCAAGACGTCTTAATTGATCCCTTTGGTAAAATGTATAATTCACACTTTTAGGCCAGTGATGCAGTGTTTAGTACAGTAGACTACTGATAGGGGGTTCAGGTTAAAATCCTAGTAAAACAATATTTTTTTTTTCTGTCGGTAACAGCTCAAAACAAGGCCTAGCCTAGCTTCTCGCAGCCCTTCGTGTTGTGTGCCGCACGAATGATTGGGATGGGACCTACAGTTTTAGTCCTTTTCCGAAGGGCAATTTCTTTGACAAGGGAAAGCTTCTCATGACAATTTTACTCTCAGATGTTTGTCAGACCGTTCGCAAAAGGTGAGACAGTGTGTTTTTTTTTTGGATTCGAATCCTGAACCTCCACCTCAGTGATAGCGTAATTACTCGTAACTACTGAACCACGGAGCGCATAAATTTTGACAAATGCCCTTTTCCAGAAAATTATGAAATTTTGCATATAGGCTATATGAAATACGAAGCAGTGCAAGTGTAAACATTTTTGAAATCTTCCCACAAATACACAAATATTTTTACTAGAAACTGAAATAAATTTGTAACATAATTAGGCCCATGCCCACTTTTTTGGTACTTTTTCTTCAAACGAAAAAAAATTCTCGGTGGAGAAGTTCCTATTGCTGTTCGGAATCATCTCAAACCAACTATTATCACTTTTCCTTTGCCTTTGGAAATAGAGATACGTGTGCATGAATATTTCCTTAACTTTCAAAGACATACATATAGGTATATGTAAATCCGTATATTCCAACCACTACCCTTAGGTCACTGTATTCTGAACTTGTTACAGCGTTGCACTTTATTTTTGAATTATCTTGTTTTCGTATCAGTATTCTGTTGTTAGGTGGCTTGAATCTACCTCACATAGAGTGGATACCCTCTAAACCCTGGATACGAACTCTCGCTTCAGCTCAGTATGAGCTCACGTTACTTGACAATGTTCTCTCTTCTGACTTACAGCAAGTTAGCTGCATACAAAATGTAAATAATCGAATACTCGATGTAGTTTTTTCATCTTCAACGAATTCGAAATCCCTTATAGTAGCTTAACTGTTTAAACCAAATGGAAAACACCCTAAAAAATGAGTCTAAAAGTTTTCAAAAACTTGTCAATTCTAAAAGATAATTGGATGGTTGTCCAGCTAATTTTGACGTATAATGACTGCACAATTAACAAATCGATTGACATATGTAATTCTTTCGCTGACCATTTTTGTAAGTCATTTAGCGATGTTCCTTTATGTATAGATCTCGACTGCTTCAAGCATCTTTAAAATCGTCCTCAAACTTATTTTACTGACATTCCTCTAAATTTAGAAACCATCTCTGAATTTATATCTACTTATCAGGTCCTTACGATACTGACAGTCTAGAGAGACAGTCCATATAGTATAAAGAGTCTTAAAAAAATGTTGTGCTAGCTGTCCCTTTACAGCATTTATTTGAGTTGTTCTTAACTACTAATAAATTGTTCTGTTTAATATTACAAATTATATTCGTAGACCGTTTACATAACTATTTTGTATCCTAAAACTCGTTGTACCAATAGTCTGCGATAGGTTAACATACGTTTGTTACTAAGTTGCTTGCATAAATATTTTAAAATTTTGAAAAGTGGTCAAGAAGTGGCCTGGACTTTTGCAGGTCTTTTGATCAACTTCCTCAAACCATAATTGCTTATAAATCAAAGGTATATAGATTCTCTCCTCTATCTATTGCACGGGTTAACGCATACCTTAGTATGAGGACATGTCAAGTCAAATTTAGAGGTTTACTTTTAAACTAATTAACAGCCCAATATGGTGTTCCTCAGGGTAGTCACTTAGGTCCTATCCCCTTTACTAAAGCTTTTAATGAAGTTAAGTTATGTATTAAACATAGCGATATTCTTATTTATGCTGACGATATGAAAATCTTTAGAATATTATTAACAAAAAAAACAGAAATCTTCTTTAATCCGTCTCCTTTTTTAAATATCAGAATATTACGAGTATATTCCTCCTGAAACTATCGGGTACCTCACACGTGTTGCTAGCTTACTGCCCGAACACAATGGAGAAGCGCTGCAGCAGATAAAGTCGCTGTAGTACAAACTGTCAAATAAATCGCTCACTGAAGTAGCTATGCACGTACACAATGGTGAAGCGCAGCTCGATTGCTCAAGCTGTCAAATCGGAAGGCTAATCGCGCTGTGTTTCGTGAAAATGTTTTTTGAGGTGGATTCTATAATTATAATTTTTATAATAATGACTGTCAATTTCGTTTTTTTGATTTTGTTTCTAACTGTAAAAAAGTAGTGCAGCTTATTTGGAAGTTGAAGTTGACTCAACTTGTGCTGCAGCTACTTTTCGTACTTCAGCTGCAGCTTGGCATTCTGTTCATGCTATAGAGAGTACGTGTATTTCAACTTTGACAGCGCTGCGTACTACCGCTTCAGCTTCACCATTGTGTTCAGACAGTGAAGTTTAGCAAATTCGAAATTTTCCTATGGAATATGATCCTCTGCTGATGATTTATTCAGGTTGCATCTGTGCAGTACTCAGAAGAGGTCCTGTATCGTGATTTGCGAGTCTAATGTTTCGACTGTTGTGTGGAAATAATTGCGGGTTTCATAACTGCCAAAATGATCGGCGTAAATCGAGGTTTCAACTTGGATGCTTCGTGCAAATTTCGTAGCATTGTGGGACAGTTTCCAAAAAGAGTGACTATCTTTAATACTGCCTAGGGTCGCCATCAGCATCTTATTTATTTATCCTTACATACTTTTTCTCAAAAAACTTGTTTGTCTCTTGGCACATTGTTTTAGTAGACCTGCTGGCTGTTTCCCTGACTACACTTCGGTAAGCGAACGATTTTTTCATGGCTGCCACGCACTGCCAGTCATATCATATTTGTTTTTAATTGCATCTTCTTGATGATTGCATAGGTCTTGCTGCATCAGAGATGCAGGCGACAAGATTGTCCACACCGAGATTAGACTGGATTTCGCTGTCCTTTATAACATTCTTCCATTAGAATGTGGGTAGTAGCGTCGCCTCCGAGATGGGAAGTTCCACAGTTGTCTCTGCATTTGTATACGGTAGGTAATACGAAAGTATTTACTAGTCTACTTTTAGGTCTGTAGTCTAGGTAGTAGTCGTTCGTTGGTCAGGCAGTATCTCTGAAGAACGTGAGGTCACCCAGCCCGTCGCTTTTTATTTGGCCAATTTGTGAGAGCCCAGTCGATCCACACATCTCGATGGACTTTCTCCCGGTGTTAGCAATAAATTTATCTGCAGCGCATTACTTTAAAAGCTTCAGTTCCACTTCAAATAGCTGCGAGTGCTCTACTCGTACATTGCAGCCCCCGAATACGAAGGATATTTTTTTATTTTTTTTAATAAAATTTGTAAATCCCGGAGCACTAAGACTCGATTTTCGGTCCATTGTATTACCAAGCAGAAACCCCTTTCGGTGTATTGGTTGGTTAAACTTAGATTTTATTAGTATCTCTTATGTGTTCGGGTGGCTCTTGGTTGCTGTTCCCCATTCGGGCTCGCACAGCTCAGATCACAAACAAATACACTACGCACTACGCCGTGGCCATACTATGAGTAAAGGGTATATAAATTTCAAAGCAAGTTTCACACCGGTTCATATTTATTTTTTTTTTCGACGTAACTTTCAAGCCGAAAGAATACTCGTATATCATCAGCTCTAATAGTAAATGTTTTTCTCCTATTTCTAACCAGTTTCAAGCAAAAAATGGCAGAATTAAAAAAAAAACTTGAGCTCAATAAATCAGAAACAATTTTGAAGCCCCTTTGCAACCTAGCGCCATTTAAATTTGACTACAAGAGTTATTTCAGAATGGACAGACATGCACACCAGCGCTTGACCAATGAGTTGAATTATCCTGACTAAGAACAAGACTTTCCTACCTTTAGCAGCCCTCAATGTCCTTTTGATCCTTGCCTCATTCCTCATCACAATGAAACCAAACAATCACCAATAAGCTGTATTAAAATTAAGTTTAATAAAAACATTCTTGTGAATTTCTTATGAAATCACATCCCTTAAATATTTAAAAAAAATTCTCTCATTTTAAATGAAAAGAAAAATTCAATTTAGTTTGGAATTTTTACCGGCATTTTAATTCCAATTGACCCTGCCTGGAATAAAATATTTCATCTGCACAAACGAAGTTTTTTCAAGCAAAGAAACCACCTCCAGATTCTGTATTTCATAAATACTGGAGAACAAAATTCTTTCATCTAATTATCGCGTGAACAAAAATGTTCTTCCATGCAATCAAAGAAGGAAGTAAAAGAGGAAGTACTCATAGATACACCACATATATAAACGAGGAATATCCTTTTAAGTTCATAAGCAGCTAACTTCCAAACCTTAAAGTTTGTAAACAAAGAAAGGCAATTATTCCGGTGAACTCTGCATACTCGCACACTTACAAAGGGAGTGTTGTCAATTAAATAAGTTTGATAATTTTATCTACTTCCTGAGATGTTCCTATAGACATTTTGATACTCTTCTCACAATAACCATTGGATGAATAAAGTTGCCGTGAACTTGGTTAAAAACTTTGTTTGCTAATTAAACTTTTTTTTTTTCTTTTTTTTTCCAATGAAAGACAGCGAAAATATTAAAAAAGGAAATGGGATGAAAAAACTTTTAGCATTTAAGAGAAGGAGGAGTGTGTATACTCGTAGAATGAGTGAAAATTCTAGAATGGGTAACGATTTCATTTTCGTGCTGTGCATTCAAAGATGGAATTTAATGTTTCAGAAGTTTCTAATGAGTTGTAGGATGGTAGATGTCTTGTTTTAGAAAAAATAAAAATTTTCTTCACTACTTTGCAAACTTACATAAGTAGGAATTATACAAAAAAGAAGGCTAGCTACTTGCTATTTGCAACATCCACTCATCTTTCTCAACAGCTCAATGGGCCACTAGTTTCGAAGTTAGTTTGATGGACACAATGGACCCTACTGGCTTTTGGTGAGCGAATGGCAGTTGTTATATGGCACTCTCAACCTTTTTAGTTAGTTTGGAATAGCACTCAAAAATAAAATAAAAGGCAGTAGTGGTGGTTTCTCACACCTACTCTTGGAACCAGTGACGTTGGAAGAAGACGTTCCTTTTCCTCTCGTTTATTTTGTACTTTATAACATGCTTCATTTTTAAAAATAAATTTAAAACATCCTCAATAATTATGTCTTAAATGAAAAGACCACAATAGTTTTTATAAGAACATACAGGGTGTTTTTTGGGACTGTGCCCGATTTGAAATTTGCGCCATTTTTCACAGAGATGGTTATATTATGTTGAAGTTGGTAGTAGTGTTCAGCTGTCAATGCCATTTCATCATAGAGAGTTTTCCATGACAACGTGTTTTAGTGATTGAAACATGGTTCATCAGTTATTGCAACACGTGATTTTTTTTGGACGACTTGTAGTGCCTGTTAAGAGTACTATTCAAAAAATTATACACAATTTCCGAAGCCTAGACCACGTCGTATAGTGATCAAAACATTGATACAGTGAGGGACAATGTGAGTGAAAGTTCGATTTGAATACGTTGTCGTGCTCAATAAATTGGGATTTCTCCAATGCCTAGTGACTCAAGAACTTTGAGTAAATGACTATCAGGGACGAGGGGACTGGAGTTCAAAAATGTATGAATTGAATAGAGATGATCCTGAATTTTCTCAAAAATTGATTATGAGTGATGAGGCTTGAGTAGAGATGTAAACAAACAGAATGGCTATATATTAGGAGCGGAAAACTCACGTCATGATCATAGAGTGACTGTTTATTTGTGTGATTTGGACTGGTGGGATAATTGGACCTTTTTTTTCGAAAATGACGAAAGTGTTACTGTTACTGGCGATTGATATCGTGCGATGTTATAAAATTTGTTTTTACTTGAAGTTGCTCGGCTTCATCTCCGGGGTATGTGGTTTCAATAAGATGATGCCACGTGCCATATAGTCAGATTAACCATGGAAATTGTGAAACAACCATTTCCAGGCAAGGTCATGTAGAAATTTGAGATATCAATTGGCCGCCACTTAAAAATTAACCTAGGTAATAACACAATTAAAACCAACTTAACCTGCCTTAACCTAGGACTAGGTTTGGGCAATGACATGTGATACATCTGCCGATACGATGGCCTTACTTATGATAATGGTATCATTCACTCAACCATTTCATAGGCGGAAATGTCACATGTCAGGGCCCAGCCCAAGCATTATTTCTCCCTATTCGACCTATTCATATCAACTATATCCCTTTCGTTCGGGTCATAGAGCTCGTCCTCCGAGCAAGGTGATATATGATAGAAACGTTTCTCGAGCCTGAAAAATAACCATCGAAATTCAAGAATGCCTCCGGTGGTATATACCCACTGTCCAAAGTATTTCTGAAATACCCAGGGTTAGGTAAAACCAGCCCGATACAAGTTCGTTCCTCACAATGGTTCCTCACATGATCTAGATTGACTGTAAATTCTGGGCACACCGGAAACATTCAATAGAAATAATACCGAAAATCGGAATGTGCGCTTCTGTACATCCAAGACAGCCGATTTGAAATTGACGCCAAGTCTCACAGATATGGATTTATTATGTGAATGTTGGTAGTATTGTTCAGCTGATAGTACGATTTCATCGTGAACCTATTTTGCCCTCGTTAATCTGTAAACCCATTTCCATCGCTTCTGTTTCACTGCTGAGTACTTCCAATTATGTCAATGCCATCGGCGTACGAGAGTACGTATACGAAAGATTGTACCCCTGATTTTAGCTTGAGAATTTAGCACAATCCATTCAAGTACGTTGTTCAAGAAATCACATGAGAGCTCGTCAGCTTGTCGTAGTCCCTTATATGACATCAAAAACGTCGGTGATGTTCTCAAATATTATTGCCGACTTTGATGGGGTAGCGTGCATTCTCCATCGTCATCCTGCACAGACGGATGAGCTTAGAAGGGATACCAAAACTAGACATCAGTCTGTATAGCTCGTTTCTACAGACGCTATTTGGTGTTCCCGGGTTTTTCCCAAGATCTGCCGCACTGTGAATATCTGATCTATGGTGGACTTTCCTGGCCTAAAACCTTATTGATTCGGACTAATCAGATTGTTGATAACATTTTTTAAAGCGTTCACATAATATGGCAAATAGGAACTTATACGTAATGTTAAGGAGACTAAGTCCTCTGTAGTTGATGCAGTTCAGAGGGTCTTCTTTCTTGGGAAACGATGCTGAGGTTCCTTTCATCAGGCATACTTTCATCTGATCATGTCTTACAGATGAGCTGATGTATGCGACTTACCAAATCATCTCCAGCAGTTTTAAATTTTGGATCTTTCCAAATTCTCAGCACTGACTGTGACTGTACTAATAAATGGCCGTCTTCATCCATAAAGGCTTCTGTTCGGGCTTTGTAGACTTGGCATACTGTTTTTACCTCCTGCTAAAACTTTAAAGCATCATACCTGCTATTACACCTCTCCATTGATTCGATCTCGCGTTTTTCATATTCTTTCGTATTTTTTCTTAGATCTGCTTGCAGATGTCATAAGCTGCTCTCAGCACCCTATGCGGCGTCGATTTATAAGCCTCTTGCTTTGCTGTGTGCGCTTAGAGGCACTCTTCATCAAACCAGGGTAGCGAGAAACCCAGGGCATCAGAGTCTGTATTCTTCGTGGTTTGCTGACAATGATGCCATTACTCATATGCGCTTAACGTTGGCGGCATTGGACTTATTGGATATTAAATTTTATTATAGTACCTCGTTGGAATTGTGGTGTTTGGGATATCCCGCATACGTAGCTTGGTAGCAACAAGGTAGTGGTCCAAGCCAATGTTAGCTACTCGGAAGGTGCAAATATCCAAAATACTGGAGGATTGCGACGTAATCAAACTGGTTGACAGTTAGTTGATCTGCAGAGTGCCAGGTGCCCTTATTACTATTAAGGTGCGGGAATCGTGTACTGTCTACAGTGGCAGCCTGAGTCCGTTTTCGGAGCTGCTATCGTACATTGGTCGTAAGTCCTGTCGACGAACTCATAAAAGCTACCTTTAGTCACGTCGTCCTTATCCTCTGTAGGAGCTAGGAGCGTGAGGATAGATTAAGCTTATGTTTTCTTTGCCTTAATTCGAGTACAGAAACAGGTTAATAAAATTGCGGTACAAATCATCAGCGCGACGATGAATTTTTTTTATTTTTTGTTTTTTTTTTTTGACAAAAAAACAACGCTTATGTATCAGCCGCTTGACTTATTAGCTACCGATAATTATTTGTATACAAACATTTCTATTCAAATTGTTTGCACGAATGATGCTTTAGAGCAGAGCTATAGTCATTTCTTATATTTTTTAATCTCCATCCATGAGATTAAAACATGAAGAGAAAGTATTTAATTTTCTTTTTTTTTATACGAGTATCACTGAACTTTATATACACTATGGCTCGCATTCATAGCAATATTTATAAAAAGAAAAACAATACACACTCTTATCAGGGTTTCTCCCTGAAAATTTGTATGGAAAAGGTTTGTTAATTATTTTAAATGGCTTTGGATTTCATTTCAAAATGAAACGGAAATGAAAAAGTTTTTTCCCTTTTCAAGGGTTAATCCGTTTGGGAGTGGGGGGAAAGGTTTCGAAAATGTTGAACACGTGAACTTTTATTATTTTTATTTTATGCAGTTTGTTTTTGTTGAGATGAAGAGTGGTATACGTAGGTGTTCTGTGTGTGCTATTTTTGAATTGTGAAGAAAAATGAATTTCCTGACAAATCAATATTAATTTAGATTGACACTTTGAAATACGATACCCTCGTATAAAACATCACAGGAAATCGGGATTCTTTTTGTGGCAAACAAAAATTAATTGAACAAAGAATATTCTTAGATTTATTTTATAAGCAAATGGAGAAAGCAGCAACATGGTTAAAGAGTAGCTCCCTTTTGTTCGACGAAAGTCATAATTTCAGATGTTGTGTAGCAGTAATTTTCCTAATTTCTTTACTCTGTATTATGGATCATTTTTATTTCTACATATGTCAACTGAAGATGTTAAATGAAAGGAGAAATATGGTAAACATAACTTAGAAGAGTGCATGTACCAGTGACTTTCAGTATGTCTTCGAAATATGATACGAACAAATTATAAACCTACTTCAAAAATGCCTTGCAAAACTTTTTGTAGAAATAGTCTGATACAAGTTAAAATTAATCTGTGGTAATATCATATGCAACGAGGAACATGGTTCTGTTAGAATGAGGTCTACCATTACTAACTTATTAAGTTATTTGCACAAATGTTTTAAGGCTTTAGAAATTGGACAAGAGTACAAAATTTTCTACATAGACTTTCCAAGGCCTTTGATCAACTTTCCCAAACTTTAATTGAACATAAACTTAAGGTTTTCCCATTGTATCTATTCCACAGCTTAATTCATACCTTAGTATGAAGCCTTATAAAGTCAAATTTAGAGATTTTTCAACTAATTAACAGCCTAGTATGGTATTCCTGAGGGTAGTCACTTAGGTCCTATTCTCTTTATGCTCGATATCTATGACGTTACATCATTTATGCTGATGATATGAAAATCTTTAAGAGCGCTAATAATAAAAGACCGATACCTTCTTCAATCGGATGCTAACAGTTTCACCACTTGGTGTATTAGAAATGCCGCAAGTCTTCTTTTAAATGCCAAAATATGACATTTTGTAAAAGTCGCATACCAACTGCATTTAATTAATCATTATCGCAACATACTCATGACATGACATGTCAATTATTTTAATAACCTAAAGGTTTACTTTAACTCCAATCTTGCCTTCACGAAGAATATTAACTTCATTGTTAACAAGTCCGAATCTATTTTAGGTTTTATAAAATGATGTTCAAAAGAGTTTCAAAACGCATATGTCTTTCTCTATAAAACTGTATTGTTCGTTCACATTGAATATGCTCCTCAAGTTTAGAATCCCTTTTATGAAGTCCATCAAGATCGGATTGATGCTATTCAGCTTTGCCCTATTCACATTGAAAGGACTCTCATGGGAAGATCCTCAATTGGTTTTAACTTTCGTGGGAGATCTTGCAACCAATTATATATGAAAAATAATTTAATCTAAATGGCTGCCTGGGCCTGGCCTGGAAATAGCCCATCATGTCACCCCAATTTTGCAGTACAATTTCGATGGTTCAAAGTCCTATTTCACGAATAGCTGGATCAATATTGTGCTTCAGGCACTTAATCGTTTCTGGATTGTCAGTATAATATCGACCTTTAGCGACACTCCACAGCAAAAGTTCAAGGGGTCAAATCGCAATTTCTTGGAGGCCAAGCAATATCACCAATACGATTGATTAAACGATTATTGAACTTAGTTTGCAAAAGGTCGATTATTGGACAGCTTGTATGGCACGTAGAGTCATCTTTCTGAAGCCAAAGATCATCCAAAGTTAATTTCCTCAGTTACTGGCCAAAAAAACGTAATATTGTTCTCCATTAAGCGTAATATTGTCACCATCTTCATTTTCGAAGAAAAGTGTTTCAATAATGACTTGTACCAGCACTAAATGATGAGCCTGTGGATGCATTGCTTATGCTTTAACAAATATATGCTCGCGGGAGCTGTTTGTAATAAGCAAAAAAAAAAACTGTGCACTATTGTAAAATATTATTTTCAACTGGGAGTTAGATTTTGTAGCTTCTATATCATCAGGCCAGCTTCCCTCCCTTTCATGCACTGCTGGATGTATCATAAGTTTGCCGATATATTATTACTGGGCAACGATATATTTGTTTATTCGTGTGTGTCAATTACTTTAGTGCCACCCACTTTATTGATCAGCAAAAAATTATTTTTGACCAGCAATATCAAATTATTTGATTAGCAATTTAATAATTTTTTACCATCCGACAAAATATTGCGATCCGCAGAAAATTCAAAGCGAAAGCAGTAGAAAAAATGAATGATTAATAAGAAAAATAGAAGAAGAGCTGATCAGCAGAACTTATTTTTATTAACCAGCGGGAGGGTAGCCACGGTGTAGTGGATATTGTGCTTGCTTGTGAAGCGAGATGTGCAAGTTCGAACCCGAAAGAACAAAAAAAAAAAATAAACAGCATAAAATAAAATTTTAGCAAAAAAAGTGTACAAAATGAAACCAAAATAAAGAAAAAGTTATTCAAGGAAACACTTTTTTAGCTCATCTTTTACTTTTCTTGCTAATCATTTACTCTTTCTGCTGATACTGATTACTATTTGCTGATTGGAAAAAGACTTCCTTCTGGGTGATTTATTTTTCTGCTGTTTAAATTTAAACTTTCATTTTAATTTTTGCTAGCATATTTTCATTTATTTACTTAGCTGAACACCGATTATAATAGCGTTATTTAAATATCTACGATACCGATAGTAATAGAGTAGTATTTATGAATTCGATGGATGTTGCGACTATGTCAGCTTTGCTATGTTAAGTCAATCCTTTAGTGTTCCTTTTTTCGTGCGATTTATGACAGTATGGTCAATAACGATGTAGCCTGCTGCCCTTTCCCTTGTTGATAGCTATGTGTCATTTTCGTATAAATTTCTGGAAGGAGGTTAACGTCGATTTAGGTACATAGGTTGTCTCATTCAATTCTTAGTTGGTCAAGTTGCGCTTAGAAGTACCCACCAGTTGATACCTTAATGCGTTGATGACTACGAATGTAATGCAATTTGCTACGAATTCTTGGATTTCCTTTAAAAAGTTTGACATCCTGCGTTTCTAATAGTTACTTAGGATGTAGCACTATCTAATAGGAATTGGAGAATCTCACCTGTCATTTGCTTTAATACGAGCTTGTCTGGCCCACAGATGGCCCTAAGATGGACGAAATAAGTACGGGCCAACTAAAACTTTAACCCTCGCAGCGAAATATTCTCAGGCAGATAGCCTTTTTTCAAATCGCTTACGTGTCACAAAATTTACACTTATTTTAAAACCCTTTGTTTACTCTCTGAAGTGACTCAGAACATTTAGGTTAGGTAGGTGGGTGTACAGGACCAGAGAATTTTGCACCCGTCACACTTAGATAAATGCAGATCCGTTGTGATGCCCTGGGGGTTATGTATGATTCCCATATTGTAGAACCTGCGAAAAACCGATGGAATTTCAAGACATCCCGAGGCGTTTAGAAAAAATACATTCCAAGGATTTGATTTTTAATTTGACAGAGCACTGAACAGTAACACAGAAAATGTGTCATTCATGCACAACTTCATCACCACATACTCTGCACAAATCATTTGTACTGAGACCCATTTTATTTGTATATCTCAGCATGTTATGTCCGGTGATAACACCCGTAAGAGAGGACAAAGGTTTCTTATTCATTTGTAAGATTTTATCGGTTTTTGTTTTTTGTTTTTTGTAGAGTGGCCACATTTTCCCAGTTACCACACAGGAATCGAGCATTTGCTGCTACTAGTATTTTGTTCCTAATCTCTTGTGTAAGATTACAGGGTGGGATCATTACAGTAGTATCTCCCTTACTTAGTACAAGTGATAATCCTTTCGTTTCCTGGCACCCCCGTGTGTCCGAGAACCCAGCAGAGTCTTACGTTGTACTGCGCACCAAGAACCCGTAGCTCTTCGCGACAGAGACTTACAATCACTTTTATTGCCGCTTGACTGTCAATGAAAAGGGTAATATCAGAGTGTGGTAGTGCCATCATTTCAACCTGTTTAGAACATTTAGTATTGGATCCAGTTCTCCAATCACTACGCTGGCGGGTGAATTAAAGTTTGATTTTAAGACATGGAGAACGAAGTACCTTTCCCAAAAAAATCTCTCTCAAATATCCAATCTGAAACTTATCCCATCCATAACCATCACGAATACTCACATGCAGATGCAACTTCATCCGTGCTCATACGTATCAATGTTCGAAGTAAAATTTCACCTAAAAAAATACAAAATACGAAAGTATTTCATTTCACTCTCCTTGAATCTGTATTCTGCTTGAGTAACATGTGTCAGAAAAATTCCATCCAATTTTTCATGCATAATTTTGTACATCACTTTTCACTTAGGGCGAAACTTTATACGCACATCCCAAAGAGAATATTATTTTCAGTATAGCAGACGAATATCTACGGAATGTACTACAAGAAAAGACAACTGTTTGAAGGATTAGAACAAAATTAATTACTTTCGCATCCTTCAGCGTTAAGCAGGGTTTTATTGGTAATTTAAAGTAATCCTCCAATTATTTTTGTACATTAATTTTCAATATCAAATGATGTATCCCTAAGGAGGTGATTTTCAAATTCAATCAAGTGTAACAACACACTTTCACTCAGGCTGAAAAAAGGTCTGGATGTTTATATTCCCTGCGTGTTAAGTAGTCATGGTTCATGGGAAAATGGGGATACATATTTGTATTTGGTTCAGTACTTTTTATCAGATTTTATCTGCTGTTATACGTAGATACATTTTCTTTTGGAAAAAAATTAAAGACGTCCCAATACAACTTAAAGACTAACTTTAAAAGCAAACAAACTTAAACAAGGTATTACCTATAATTAAAATCAGAATCGTTAAAATGTCACATAGTTAACAAAATTATAACGAAAACAAAATATATATGAAAAAAGTGAATAAAAGTGATAGAGGAACCACAAACTACACCTATAACTCAAAATCTCGTTACAAATCAAATATTATGCGATGGCTTCGTGTATCACCATCGTCAATAACTCCTTATGACAACTTCGATGGCAATAGGAAGCAGCTACTCAGGGAGAAGCTAAATATTTATGATAAGGGATACAGGATTACATCTTGTATTAGACCATCATCACTATTATTTCCCGTTGAAATACCGTGGAGTGTGGCGAATGCGAAGGAACCAACAAAAACGGAATACATAACAATAACAACAACTCGTTCAGTCACATCACATTCTAACTGCTATCTTCGTAACGTAAATTGTTATTTTTCTTCTCCTTCTTCTTGTTCTTCAACGAGCACCATTCCGGATATTTATTCGAAGAAGAGATCCTTGTGTGGATTACTATCGGTTTAAGGATATCACAATATGTTGACCACTCATCACTTACATAGTCATCATCATCATGGTACCACAGCATTGGAATTGGAGAAAATTACGAATTTAAGCACGGTAATTTATTTTATCCTCACAAATAATTTTAGTGATTTCTTTTTTAGGACACACTTGGGACACTCCTTTTTTTAGAAACACATCTGTCAGATATTGATATAGCAGTGTACATCAGCGAAAATGAAAAGGACTTTGCCTTGTACCCTTTTCGTCAATTTCTCGTGAAATTATCCGTAAAAATGTCCGTCTTGATTTAAGAGGGTAAACAATTTTTTCTGACCTTTTTGGGAAAATATTATATTTGGCATAATTGATTGAATATTTGATAATAAATTCTTGGTGGATTTCCGAGAATCCATCATGATACTTTAAGACTGGCACAAATTAATAAGCATACATAATCACTGCTGATGCAAAGGATGCTTCATACATTTATAATTTATTCTTAGTTTGCGTGTTTTCCTCTTCGAATGAAATTGGTGAAATAGTGATCAGCTAAATAATAAAATGACCAGCAAAATGTTCCAACAAGCAAAATAATTAACCAATATTCTTCGATCAGCAGAAAGTAGTTTTTTGATGAACAATGAATCAAGAAAATGAATACGAAAAGAAAGAAACCATTATTCAAGAAAAAACTTGAGCTACTGCAAATTTCAGAAAATGATATTATAAGATTTCCTCGAGTTTACAACTTAATTTTGATTTATTCTGCTAAAAGTTTGCATTAGTTAGCTAAAAAAAAATATGTTTTCCTGATCAGTTTATTTGCTTTTGCTGAGAGAACAATTATTCACATGATTAATTAACATACTTGCTAATTTTCTATTTTTTTCTGCTGATCAAAAATTATATTCTGCTGATCAAATAAACGTTTTTTGTTGCTGGTTTTGTCTATAAATTTTCTGCAGATAAGAACATCATTTTACTGATTTTCTGATCAAAAGCTACTAAATTGCTAATTAAGTAATTCGATTTTGCTGGTCAAAAAATCGGTTAAATAGTATCTAAATTAGAATATACAGGTTATTTTTTGGGACTGCGGCCGATTTAAAGTTGGAATCATTTAAAAACAAACACATAAATCGTTGGCTTTTCCTATATATCTATTTGTGTAGTCAATGCCATTAATGATGAAAAATAATGTCGGCCAAATTGCCACTTCTAGCACTGGTACAAAGGCGTGCCTTTTCAATCCAAATTTTGATCATGTTCTGCAGCTCATCATCAGGAATATCCGCAATTGCGTTACGTATATTGTCTTCAAATTATTGCAATGTTGTTGGTTTAGTAGCGTACACCCGGTCCTTCAAGTAACCTCAGAGAGAGAAGTCGGGGCTGTTAAATCTTTTGATCATGGCGGCCAATTGATACCCCAAAATTTCAACATAACCCTGCCTGGAAATGCCTGCTTCACAATTTCCATTATTAATCTGGTTATCATGTGATACCGTCTTGTTGGAACCACATGTTTCAGGTGAAACAAAATTTTGTAACAACGCACGATTTCGATCACCAGTAACAGTAACAGTTCGCCATCATCATTTTTGAAAAAAAAAAACAAAAAAATTGTCCAATTACCCCTCCAGCCCAAATCGCACACCAAACAATCACCCTACGAAGATGAAGAGGTCGTTCATGAATTGCTCGTAGATTTTACGCTTCTCATATACGGCCATTCTGTTTGTTTATAGCTCCACTCAAGTCAAAATGCGCCTCGTCACTCATTTTTGAAAAAATTCAGGGTCATCTCTATTCAATTGATAATTTTTTGCATTCCAGTCCCATCGTCCCTGGAGGTCATTTTCTCGAAGTTCTTTAATCACTTGAATTTTGTATGGAAAGAAATGCAGGTCGCGATGCATATAGACGTTGGAGAAATTCCAATTCATTGATTCACAATGTCCCTCACTGCGTCAATGTTTTATTGTGTACGCACTATACGACGTGGTCCAGGCTTCGATAAATCACTTACTGTGTAAAAAATCTCGAAATTATGGATAATTTTTTTAAATAGTGCTCTTTGGAAGCACTCCACGTAAAAACTCACATAATTTACGCTTTATTGCAGTAACTGACTAACCATTTTAATAAAATGTTTTAATCCCTAAAACACGTTGCTGTAGCGTCAAACTCTCCATAATGAAATAGCATTGACAGCTGAACACTACTGCCAACCGTCACATAATAAAATCATCTTTGTGAAAAATGGCGCCAATTTCAAGTCAAGCAGACTCTAAAACACCCTCTAATTTTTCTATTAATGTCATGTTTTAAATTTTGTATCTATCTAGCTATAAATGTACTCATATGTCAAAAAATAAATATTTTTTGATCAAAAATTCACTGTTCTATATTTTATAAAATTAGAATATAAGATTTAGCGTCCCTAAAAGTTGATAGCTTCGTATTTTAAAAGTGGAAACAACATACTACCTATAAACTTGTAGGTATGTGAATATGGCTTACTGATTTTGAGGCATTTACCATTCTCATGCACCATCGTGTACTATGGCAATGTGTCTCCGGTCCATCCAGATGATCTCTGATTGTCGAGGTTCCTTCTGGACTGTCCTGAAATTCTCAGAAAAAAACTTTCTTTTATGCTTGGATGGCCGTTGCCATTTGTTCGGTTTTGCGTATTCGTGTCTATAAGTTTCTAGGCCATTGTTCATTTGAAGATACGATTCGGTCAAAACACAACCAGCTGTAATATATTGTAATATGCGAGCTACGGCTCGAGTAGATAAAACGTTATTCTGTGAGATTATTTCTTTATTTTCTAGTCTATAGAACAACTCAAGTTCACACTATACTGTTCTTCGCAAATTCTTTCCTTACAAGGTCTCTTTCTTCTCAATTCATTTTATCTCATTTCAATTACTTAATTCACAAATCCAAACTAATTACTTCTTCTTGTTAACTCTCAACTTTCAATTTATTACAAAATTACAACTTCGCCCATTATCACTTTTCCGATCTCTTCGTGCGGTTCGAAACCCAACTGCCCTGCCTCGATCGCCATCTGTCCTTATATAGTCGCATTTCTGATAGCCAGAAACTTCTAGCAAATTCTTCGACCACTGGAACGCGAAAATTCTGATGTAATAATTCCAAGATGACAGCTGCAGTCAATAATCTCTTATGGTTATAATTCTCTCTTAATTCCGGGACGTCGTTTTAGACATAATCCGTCTCTTACCGTGGACACGAACCTCGAATGATAAGACACTTCGGAATGTGTTGCATCTTTTTGGGGCGTAGTTATTATGCTACATTATGTTACAATATTTTTTCATATAGACATATGTATATATGTCCAATCGATGAAAATTGACAGGTTTCTTGTTATATCGATGGTGGCTTTCCAGATGTTTCACTCATATAACACCAACGACTACGTACTTGAATGGAATAGTTGCAACTGGGTGTTTAAACTGAAGCACTCCTTATAATCTTAGACAATATACTGAATGCGGTATGTGGTTTCTCGATTTTATCCTTTTCGTTAACACTGTCCTCGCCACTGCTATGTACTTCATCAACGCTCTGTGGTGTACACATAATTTTTTGAATGACAGAAACCAATAGAGGCCAGGATCCTGGGGTTGCATTCCCTGCGCTCGACGAATTATTCTATTATAATCCGAAACTGCATTGACAGCTTGAATGATCAACGCAGGAAGATCCGGAACGTAAAACTGTTTGTTTATTATCAAGCTAGCTTTCCAGATCCTTTTTAATGCAATCAGGAATTAATATTTTAGGTACTATTTTGGTGACTGTGGGAATATGAAGATAGATACCTCTCAAAATGCCTTTCTTTAGAATCTTGATACTCATTCTCTAACTTAGATCATCAGGAAAGGTCTCCGAATCTCAAATCTTTATAGAGATGGACAGGGACTTCTAACAGGGCACATCGGGCTAGCTAATACAATAATCTGTGCCAACTTTGAGGAGGAGGAGGAAGATATAGAACACTTCCTCTGCCACTGCCATGCAACAGCGGGGTTATATATGACACTCCCCATGATCCCATGTTCACCACCTATCAAATCTTGGGTAGCTAGAGAGGTAGAGTCATTGAAATGGAGACATCTCAATATCTTGGAAACGGTTAGCACAAAGTTATACAAAACGGAGTGGAGCGCTGTTTGGTGATTTTAAGGATATCGACTAAACTCAACTTTTCTTAGATGGAAATGGATAGATAGCCTGTAGAAAGAACATAGAAAAACATTTCCCGTAAACTTAACAATTACGGAGGTTTTAGTATTTTTTTAAAAAAAAAGTTCACCTCGTTTTTCTCGGAAACGGTTGGAGATAGAAGAAAGATGCTTACTAGGAGAACTGTAGGCAGTGCAAGGCAAAGTTTAAGAATGATCTTGAAAGTCCTCGTAAGTAATTTATTTTAAGGTTATGGACCAATATTTGCTTCAATGAAAGGGGACACTTGAAAATACCTTGTAACTTGCGTAAGCTATGCATCTAAGTACTTGTACTACTAATGTTTACAATAACAAGCTCTTTACCGATATATAAATAAGTGATATGCAGTTTAGAACAGGTGATGCTATAGAACTTTCTGGCTTTTTCTGCGAATTTAAATTTAGAAATTTCAGAACAGTCTCTAACTGTAGCCTGCAGGCAAATCTAATATCTCATCCCCTGTACTACATGCTTCTACTTGCTGTGTTTTCAGCTTCTACTTTACTAAAGATGTATTTTGTCATGGAGCATGCTACCCTAGACTTTCTTCATTTTTACTTAGTACTGAGACTCAAGGCCGCTTCTACTAGTTTGGTGGTTGAAATACAAAATTTAAGTCGACTCATCCTCATGTATCTATTCAATTGTGCTATAGCATTCTATGATCTCCTGATAATATTTTTTATTAAATTTAAAAGCAAATATTTCACAGATCTCGAGTAGTCTCTATTTCCTGACCAAAGTTGTCCCATTGCCTTTGGATGTCTACGAAGGAGGATATAGTATCTCATAAAGTTTTGATGCCACTCCATTCTGAAGTGGGTACCCTTAAACCACTGACTAGCAGCCGCATTATGAATTTATTTCTTGCCAAAGGCTTGTTAGCTGATTTTTTCCAAAAATCGTGGAATGACACTTCGTTTCTAGTATGTGCTTGTCATTTCAGTAAAATTTCAAGACATACCTAAATTTGTATGAGAGAAAATTTCAACTACTCTCAACACTACAGCGGTAATAAACCTATGTTAGCCATCTCATTGTAGCGACCGACAAGAACAAAACAAAAAAAGGTCCTCAAATAAATCTTCAAATTCATGTCATCTACGAATATTTTCATTTATTTGGCACCCAAAACTTTCACATTGGTATGCAATAATTCATGTTTAAATTTGTGAAAGTCAAAATTAAGTTCAAATGCTAAGCAATCAACTTTAATGTCATGTCCCATTTTTCCAATGTAAACTTTTTTCATTTATTCTTTGAAATTTCACTCAGTGCAAGCAATGTATTTGTAAAAGGTGTCATTTCTAAGCTCAACATGGCTGTGATAAGGGTTATGCGACTGGTATCTTAGTAGACATAATATATGTATGTATACAACATAAAAGACCCTCATTCAAGCTGTCATTAAAGTGTCATCTTTATGACAAACAATCGCCTATCTACACCAGACAGCAAACACAAAGGACATCAGAGAGATGCAAAAAAAAAAAGGAAATTGTATACGAGACGGAAACATAAACTCTCATAAATTTCGGTATTTTTTGACCTTGTATTGGGACAATATTAAGAGTTTGATATCTACTTGATTCATATTAATGGGGAAAAAAATTAAATTTAAGATTTGAGGAAAATTATTAAAGCGATAGATTTAAATTAAAGGGTTATTCATTTCGAGGTTGGGATTTCTCATCCCTGCCACGTTGCATTTGTCAAATTCATCTGTCATTCATAGTGACAGAGAGTTAGTTCTTACCTTGCCATTTGACAATATGGGTCATTTAACTACTGCTCAATGCATTCAAATTATTGTATCTTGCTCTGTAATATCTGTGTATCGCGATTTAAGGACACATTATGGTCGTCATAATCGCCTAACTGAGCAAACAATTCGTAACACAATCACAAAATTCTAACAAATTGGTAGTACTTGTCATATCGTAAGGCCTGCGCATCATCGTAATGCATAGCCGCTGTGAGTGCCCTAGAGGTCGAAAACACGGATTTGTCAATTCCACACTATGTTCAAAATTGGGTATTTCCTACAGCTTTATTTGACATCATCCCTACAACAACTAAAACCTGCTGACCATAGAATGCACAGATCAAACGCCGATTGGATGCTGGAAAATCGACAAATTGACGTCGATTTTTTGAACAAAATCTTCTTCAGCAATGAGGCTAATTTCTCGCTCGGCGGCTACATAAACAAACAAAATTGTAGAATTAGGGGTTCTGAGAATACAAATGTAATCCTTAAGAAGACATTGCATCCACCAGGGGGATAGTTTGGTGCACGCTGTGGATCGGGCCCTATTTGGTTGAGCTCGTTCTCATTTGCAAATCTCCGGCTTCATAACTTCTTTTTCAAATTGGAAAAAAGGAAAAAAGTCGCTTGGAACCAAGTCTGGACTGTGGGGTGGATGGTCTATTGTTGAAAAACCTGTATCTTTTAAGGCCTGTCTCGATGCATTATCCTGCAGAAACAACACTCCGTGCCTGGGTTACCGACATCCCTTCCGTACGACCACTTCACGTACCTGAGTCAACAAATTTGAGTAATATTGACGATTCATCGTAGTCCCCTTTGGCAGGTAATCAATCAGCAAAACAACTTCACTGTCCCAAAAACAGTAGCCGTAAGCTTCGAAACCTACATTTCCACCTTGAATTTCTTCGGCGGCCTCTCCCTTTATTCAATCCACTGCATAGACTCTTTTTCGAACTCCAAGTCTCATCTACAGTTACGATTCGATTGCAAATTTCGTCGGGATTATCCCCGGCTAACTTCGAAAAATCTTTGCAGCAATCGAATCGTCGTTGTTTGTCGAACGGTGTGGGCATTTTCGGTACACAGCGCGCACAAATTTTTTCATATTTAAATGCTCGTGAAAAATATCTCCAATCCGTTCTTTGCTGATGTGCAACTCGTTCGCTATCTGCCAGATTTTTACGTATATTTTTTGGTCGGCTAGAACTATTTTTTCAATTCTTCCGACGTTTTCTTCAGTGACCACTAACACAGGATACCCTGGGCGGGGGTCGTCTTCACAGCCCTCTTGTCCTTGTTGATATAAGCGAGCCCATTTTTTGATCATGGTATACGAATGCCAAATTCTTGTCACCAAAATGGAAAATTACATGACCAGGAACTGACTCTTGTTGAAATCTTGTTGAAACCACATGGCGTCCACATCCATATCTTGCAATGTAGGTACAAAAAACTGGATTATCATGTAGCAATAGCGAGCACCATTAACTGTTATTGTCTGACCAGCAGCATTGTCAAAGAAGAATAGTCCAATGATGCCTCCAGCCAAAAAACCGCACCAAACATTGACACGTTGTGGATGCATTTGTTTCTCAATAATCGCTCGTGGATTATCTGAAACTCAAATTCGACAATTTTGACGATTAACAAAGCCATCGACATGAATATGAGATTTTGTTTGAAAAATCAGCATCCACTTGTTCTTGTTCCATAATCCATTCAACGAATTCTCTTCGCTATGCGTGGTCAGTAGGCTTCAGTTCTTGAGTCAAGTGCACTTTAAGAGTATGTGCATGAAGATGCAAATCTTTCGTAAGAATATGCTGTAGAGAACTTCTCAGAATGTCCAATTCTTGACCACAGTGCCGAATTAATATTCTTGGTCTCTGAACAATACTCTCACGAACTGATTCGATGTTTTGTGTTGAACGACTTGTTCGACTGGTCCAAGATCACTAATTGATCCTTCTTCACAGTTAATGGATTTAAATCACTATTCCGACTATATTTTGTACGAAAATTGCGAACTGTAGCTTGCAAACCTTCATTATTTTTAAAATATTGCAGAACAATGAAAACCTTGTTGTTCTTCCATGTAGCACTCCATTTTTAATAACCCTGAACTGTCAGCTGTCACGCTGTCTTTTTTTTTTTTTCGTTGGCAACACTTTATTGCACAAATGGCGCAAAATTCAAATCTTGCGAAAGTTTTGACACACTCTTTACTTTTATATTAATTGACGAGGTATTCCTAGTTATGAAAAAGTCGACAAGGTAAGGGGTTTTGTTTCTGTCTGTAGGCCAGTAAGTAGGTTTTCGAGTGACACTTAGGCGCTAGTTTCTATTATTATTTCGAGTAGGTCTCCAATCGTTTTTTTCATAACCCAATCGAAATCCTGTAAAACCAGCAAAATCTCTGAGTGTCACAAACATCGACAGGTTGTACAGAACATTGGACGGTCCCTAATGCCATATAATTCACACATCAACCTACTCTCTAAATACTAACATTACGTTCTAACAGAATTAAAACCAATGTGTACCAACTATTTTCTAATTTAAGAAAATGACAGAAGCTGTTCACTCTCCAAACTTAGTTATCCTTCCTCGTGACGCAGACCCAGTACCACAGAATTTAATTTCTCAAAGCAAATGTTATTATTTGGTCCTCGGTAATATTAAGAAAACAATTTTCATCTCTCATATATCTCAAACATTGACATTTGTGTGGATTATTACACTGACAACAAAAAGTGTGTGCTTTTGATGTCCACACAAAGGTTTCTCTAGAATACATTTTCTATGATAGATCCTTGTGTGTGCAAGCTATTCCTTAGGAGATTTCATTCATCCTATCCTTTGTGTTTGAACTCAATGCCTAGCCCCTATGAACCCTTATTTATATGCATTGCTTTTACAAATTATGTCTTTGTTAGGAAAGCAAGAAGTATTTCTTTAGTATATCATTGGGGAATTTTCCTTTGTACGATATTAGGTATCCTAGAAACACTTGTTTCATACAAAATGTATCACAATTTACCATTTGCTCGGTTTATGTGCTTGCACAAAGTCTAATGGCATCGGTAATCTGAAATTGTCAAGTTGTACTCATGACGTACATTATTAATGATAAGGATGTGGTGTTGGTCTCGAAAATTGTATGTAATTAGTCGAGCGATTAATAAAACATGGTCGATCGGTACCCACGACTTATTTCAAGGGATTGACCAGCAAAGCAGGTAATTAAGGTTGAATTCCGGTCGGTTAGGATAGTCAAGGTTATTGTCATTTATTATGGTAGGTACAGAACGTGGTCAACAAAGATATCTATACGTATTTAAATAATGTATCTGCATGGGTAAAGTCTTTAATTTTCTGGCCAATTTGTCATTTATGAAAAGTCTCGAAAGAAAACCGGAGCAATCTCAAAGACCACATACTCAAATACTTCCACAAGGTCTTCTCCACTGTATGTTGAAATCCCCAAAAGCCCTAAACGAGTAATACTATTTGATAAGTCGATTATTTGCCAAAGGAATTCAAGTACATATTGAAAGGCAAATAGCCCATATTTTGCGCTCAATTAACCTCGGAAATGGCCGCTTCAAAATATAATTTGATGGCACCCATATTTTTTCCACCCTATGAACATTCAACAAAACAAAAAGCTGACCGTGCAAAAAATAAAACGAAAGAAGAAAAACCGCCAATCCACAGAAGAAAGGGACACCATCAGTGGAAATTCTCATTTTCTTCACAGTGAAGAGATAATTTTAAAAGGAGCAAATAACGGGCATCATTTGTGAATATAAGCTCCAAAGGACTCTCCTTATCGTATTATTTCTTCTTTATTCTTTTGTTTTTTTTTATTTTTTCGTTTCTTTTACCGAGGATATCTAAGAATCAAAAGAAAGATATTTTCTCTCAAGTTCAAAGGGATAACTTCACATATTGCCTTGTTAGATGAACAGGATGTTATATTCTGGATTAGGATTACAACATGTGATATGAGAGAACAATTTTTTCCATTTCGTTTCCTTCATACTTTGCGGTGAAAATAAAATTAGGTTGTCAAGATTTTGTGGGAAATTATGTATGAGTGTTTTCGAGAAGAAATTCGATAGGATTGTGGTTGAACAGTGTATATCCATAAGATACTGGCAGGATTTTCTGAAAAATGAAACGTCTCAAAATTATGAAATACTTACAATTATTTAAAATTGTTTAATACATCTCAAAACAGTAACACAGGTGCCTGGCTGTGTGTTGCTTAGGTACCTGAATGCAATATGCCGGATTCACACATACAATGATTTACTGGCGCCAGTGCATATTGGTGCGCCAGTCAAAACAAAATACCTATATATATATGAGTATATGTGTAAACTTTTGCTGGCGTGCCAGTTGGACCTTTGCACGTACAAATGGAAATCTTCCAACTTTTTAATGCGCCAGTAAATTGATGTCAGTAAAATAAAATTTTAAGAATTTTTGAAGCAAAATCGATTGGTCTAGTGTATCGATAGTAACATTTTGATACTGAAATATGTACGAGTATGAAAATAAAAATTGAATTATAAGAAAATAATAAAATTTTGAGAGCCTTAGATGTAACTGTCGGGCTAAATTCGATTTCTGTGTGTAAAAATTTACTGGCGCGAAAGTTTAACTGGCGCTTCAACTGGCGCCAGCAAATCATTGCATATGTAAGTCCACCTTTAGAAAAAAAAAATTGTTGAGTCATAGCCGAAAGATAGCTTATTTAAAAGGAATAGTTGATAAGTCAATTGCTGTTATATGAATAGTCCTGAAAACATATGACCATGTTATAGCATCTATCGGACATAATGCAAATGCTAAATTTAAATGTTATGAATGACAAGCGGACTATCTTCTAAAATATGTTGCCAACAGATTTTCATGCCATTCAGACTGCAAATTTCTGTAAGATAGGCTCTCTTTTTACACAAACGTGTGGGGAACCATGAGTCAGTGGGCATACATCCAAGGTAACGATTTAAGTTGCGCTTCAAAAATACGTGTAAAACTCTTGCATCTCCACTCGACTCCTGACTCACCACTCCAGTACATACGAGTAGATATGTGTTTTCCTTAAGGCTAAATACTGGTGGAGCATTGCTTTGAATATGGAGGAAGTTTTTGTAATTCTCAAGACAGAATCGACTGAGTAAAGGTAAAAAGTGCTTAAATGCGGGCTAGAATCAGCAAAAAATGTGAAGGACTAGAAATCTAAGCCCTGATCTAGAGGGATTTCGTTAGTCTTCCTTTAACACGGATCAGTCATCGGTGATTTACTTCTAATTATTCTGAATAGCAAGCCAATATTTTGTGAATGTGTACAAAAAATTTATATCTTACTGTCATCCTTGCTTTGCGTGTTTTATTTTTCCTATGAATGGAAGGGACCTTGAGTTTACCGTCGCGCAATAGAAATACTTTTCATTACAGTTTTACTCTCGGATACTTATCAGATATTCGCCAGATGTGGCACTGTGACAAAATTTGTTAGTGTTTCTAGGACTCGAACATGAGTCTCCCGCTCAGTGATCCACACACTTAACCAATGAGCCACGGCGCTAAAAGACCACAAATAAAGATCCTACAATTCCTTCTAGGGAGAATCCCTCTACTCCCACTCTCATTTAGAACTTCAGATTCACTATAAGGAACTGAAAATACACACAGATAGGACACAGATTATTGTATCTCAGGACACAGATTATTGTATCTCACTATTTTTGCACAATTCTAGTGGAATTGAAATTTTTTTTTATGAATGACCTATTTTTCTCCAACAAGAACTCGACCCCAACTCTAGTTAAAGATTTCAATACTGAGCCAAGGTAAAAGAATCTATGCATGTATAAAGTATTAGAGTAGCTTTCATATGATTTTCAATCTCAGCATTCACAAGGGCACTTGGTACTCGTAGTCTACTCAGCAGGAATTCACCATCCATTTGTATTATACTGAAACTACTAGAGGCAATTTTTCAGAGTTTTTGATGTCCAATTACCTTATCTATCTTACTTGCAATCCAACCCAGAGTTTCAGTCCCAGTCGCAGTGAACGTTTGCTGAATTCAACTCTTGATGCAATCTACTTTTTGGGTATGGATACTAAATTGAGTTCAAGAAATAAAAACCCTTATAAAACTGCTGAAATATTTGGTGGTTAGTACTTCTAAATAAGTATTAGTGTTGATATCAGTAAATCGTGGGACTTTTGGTTGCCATGAAATGGGATAAAGGAAATTGCCAGAGCTCGTGAAACAAGTCTTGCGTCAGTTTGCGAATGCTGTTCCAAAGATTCTATATTTTCCTACGTTCCAACCAAAAACAATAAAAATTTTAAAGTACTTTGATATTACATTTTACACACTTTTCTTTTTATTCCAACAAATATATGTAAAGATACAAGATACATAGCGACAATCTCTAAAAATGCAGTATACATGCTTTGCCATAATAAAACCTTACATTGTCTTCATTCTTTACAGCTTATCGTCGAAATCAACAGCCAAGTAGCATTATTCCGAGACATGCTCATCCATGTTGGCCAATCAAAAGACTGCCCTGAATTACGTGAAAAAATTCGAAAACTGCGGAGGTCCTGCGTGGAAGCCTGCAAACATACGGTGCAGATAATCATGCCTCAAGTCAAAAGGTGAGTACTCTCAATTTGTATAAATGGCAATCAGTTTCACATTCATCTTCAGTTCGTTGTGCACCCGAGTGCAATACATTCATTTTCTACAGTCGGTTTTAAGTGGTGTGAAAGAATTCCTTTCGTGTTAATACTGCAGGTGAAATGTCAAAGGGATAAAGGTGATGTGTCAAAAGGTCGTGCAATTCATTTGATTACTTTCTCTGATGTGAAAGTACTCTACTCTGGTATTATGTGGCAACATTCAACAGAGTCAAACAGTCAAACGTGTGAAGATCCATCAAAATCTCAGGCACACGCAACAATTCACTTTAATTCACATATGAGTGGGAAGTACAAGTATGTGGGCTTAAGGGATGCGGGTAATTCACTTCGCTCCTTTTATTTGCGTGCAATCATCATGAAATTGCGTTAATGGAAATGAAAAAAGCGTGTGCAAATCCTTGACCCAGTTACCTTGATTACAGTCTTTCTTCAGTTATTGCGCGAGTTTGTAAGAGAAAACGCTTTCGAGTCGTTAATCATTCGAAATCATTCTTAACTATGTACACATGTATGTATGTATTGTGCATATGTGAGGTAATAAGAATTTAACATAAATTACTTTTTTTGAAAAGGAAAAGGAAAGAGTAGACTGAACAATCAAATGCGACTAAGTTGCAGTTATGGAATGTACTAGTCATTGAGTACACTTGGGGTTGTTGCAACTACTCTTTAAGATCAGGGCGTAGCGAATAGAAGGGTGGGCTTCATAGCTGCAACAAGAGTGGTAACAATTTCTTCTTGAAAAAAGAAAAACAAAATTTTGAGTAGTTTTTTGAACGAATCTCTTTGTTTTTACATAGCATACTTCAAAATATCCCCCTGTTGAACTTCAACATATTTTTTACTTTCGTTTTTCTTGGACAAGGCCAGTGTGTTTGTATTACATGCTTTGTAAAATAATTCCGTGCTTCTTCTATATACTTAGTCCTTTGAGGACTAGTAGCATTGGTGTTAATCCATCCTACAAATTTTAAGCACTGAAAGCGTAGCCTCTTGTGACCAGGTAGATTCCAGGTATCTACGGTCCGTTCATTGGTCACTGAATTTTCTCCTCCATATGCCTTAAATGTAGGCAGGAGCATAAATCGTACGAAAAAAGTTATTCAGGAACACTTCAAGAATACTCTAAGCAGTCTTTGACAAAGTCTCCCTCTTGTAACCCCCTCTCCCTTCCAAACCACAAAAGTACTCCCCTTTGGATTTTCAAAACGACAGCCCTCCTGACTCCCATGGAATTCCCAACATATAGCACACACATCGGAATGTGTCACCTCAGTCTGATCTTCGTTCATCCATTGTGGTGTCCGCGGTGGGATGAATGGAAAAACCATTTCTGAAAAGAGATGGTAGAGGAGTCTCCTAAATTCGAAATCACCCTGGGTGATTTCCTTTAACCCTGGGTGGAGCATAGGGCGGCAACAAATATCTGCAATCTTTTTCGGTCTGCAGCTAGAAATTTCAGCTGTGGCCACGATTTCCTATGGGTCGCTGCTTCTGCGAAGACTGTTGATCTCCATCTGCCGTGCATCCTGAGGAATCCATTCGAATTTGAGTTCCTCAGTGTATGACCAACCCAGTACTATTTCGCTGCCTTTTCTAGACATCCAACAGCTTTTGACTCGTTTTACGCCACAATTCCTGTTTGAATATAATTTGCGGCCAGCGAATCTTGATGTATCGCGGACTGCGATTAACGAAAGCCTGTAACTTTTTCGTGATATTTGCTGAGACTTTCCAGGTTTCACTGGTATACAAAGCACGGATTTAACGTTGGATTCGAAGAGCCTCAACTTAGGGCGTAATAAGATTTGACAGGATTCCAAAGGCAGCACGAGCTTTGTTTATTCAGCTTTTAGTGTTTATGTTCCTTCTGTGATCAGATGATACAAAACTTCCCAGGGGACTGAACTGTTCGACCTCCTCAATTGACGTCAGAATAGTACGCTGATATGTAGAGCGGACTAAATTCAAAAAGTAATTAAAAATATTCTCCAAAGGTCGTCATACTAGTTCTCCTAAGAGTTAGGTATTCTTAGAGAAAGTGGATAACCCCCTCTTCTGCATCTGCGTCTCCGCAGGCTTTGCACATTTCTGTTGTTCCTAAGCGCTTAGTTTTTAGGTTGACTGCCATCAAGTTGTGTGCCATCATACGGACTGCGGGGTGCTAGCAGATCTTCTTGTTGTGTTATTATTCCTTGAGATGCGGCATGTTGGGTCATTAATAGCAGAAGGAAAATCGAAAAACCCCGGCAAACCCCACAGGCGGACCAGTAGGGATGCAGTAAAATGGGAGGGTCGGGATCCTTCTACTCCGAATCATAACCTCGCCGTAAGGAAAAGAAGAAAAATAGCAGAAGGAAAATCAGCGGATTTATTCTGATACGAGGCAAATATCTTCTAGTACTAGTCCTCTCGGCATGGAACAACTGCACCAAAATGTTCAAGCTTAGCGTTAACGTCTCTTATAAACGTTCCCTTGTATTTATTCGATTTCCTTGGAAATTCAGCTTTAAAAATATTTTATTAGCTTTGGTGTGCAAAAACTATTTATTTTTTTTTCTTGCGTTACATTATGCCTCCAAAAGCCCACTCAAAAATTATTTGTGTACAAAATTCCAGCTCTGTAGGTCTAACGGTTCAAAAAGGTTCACAAGTTTGTGACATATTGATGAACAGACAGACACCGTGTTGAATGAATTAGTGTTCCGGATTTTTTTATACCAATCTGGTGCGGAACACAAAAAATTCTCATTTATCTTTTCGATGAAGTTCGTGGTATTTTTTAAAGACCTTCTTAGACCTATCTGAAGCATTGGCATTAAAAATACTTTAAGTTACGAGTACATTCAGCTAAAACTAAATGACTACTGTTCTGGTGTAAAAAAGAAAATTATTTTTTAACCACCTGTCACGTTCAGTTTAGCCTGTCGAAACTTACGTAAATACCAAATGCTTTTTAAATCAGCATGAGATGCAGGTATCAGCTGGATCATGTGCTCGCAATGTAACAGTCGAAATATATCCCACTGATTATTAAAATTCCCTGAATATATTTCTGATTAGATGACAGTGCTTCGAATACTACAAATCCTGTCACTGACATATAAAGGATATTCAAACTCATTTCAAATACGTAATACTCACTGAGCGGATTCAGGCATGCTCAGCCTTAATTTGTTGCTTAAATCTACTCAGTGAGCTTTACATTGCAGTTAATGAAAAAAAATATTAATTCAGACTAGTCCTGTGTGTGTTTTTCGGAATACTACCCTCCATATCGTGTCCAAGGGCAATTTTGATGTGAAATGTTGAAAGTAGAACCGAAAAGGACTTCAACATTGTAATTTATTCCGTTGGTATCTTCATCACAAGTGGGTGGTTCTTTATGTGTACAAATATACTGTTGGAAACATTGAACTACTTTAACAGAGAGGGTGGCCTACTTTTTTTTGTTTATCATATCCACTGTACCAACCGACTTCCAAAAGGAGCATTAATTAGAAAGTATATTTCATTGGCAAGGATGCTGTTCATTCGCTTTTTATTTTCTCTTACTTCGATCCTGTTTTCATTTAAGGCTGGCTAACCCATAAGAATTGCTTGTGGTATTAAGGGTATACTGGGTTTTTGGTGAATATTTAACTCTAATGAATTTTCCCAGAGGCCAAAAACTGAAAAGGTGATAATTCTAACAGCATTCCGGGATATTTACTCTGTAATGCCTTTGGCAAAAGCAAATATTTGACGGCATGGTTGGCTGAAATGGTGGCAATGGGTTAATAGAAAGGATATTAAGATGTAAGTAAAGACTAATGCCAGGGCCTTGAAATGAGCTGTTTTATTTTAAAGTGAATTTATTAAGAGTGTGGATGGTTGTTGGGCTAAAAAAAAAGTTAGGTGATGCTGAACACTTTGGACAAACACCAATTTGATTGACTGCAAAGAGGTATCGTACTCTGCTGAGAATGAATGTAAATTCCGTTGGTGAAATAATCGACAAAGGTAAGGTATAAAGTCATTTGTTTTTATAAGCCTCTAGGAATTAATAACACTCTAACGGCGGTGCTGTAAGGGTCGCAGGAAGTTGTTTGTCTGTCTTATGCTGGACTACATTCCTAAAATTTGGGGAGTAAGTGCGTATCTTATGTATTTATTCTCACACCTTGGTAGGTGGTTCTTTTTCCCAAAAATGAAAGAAATTGATAGACATGAGGCTTTATAATGTATTTTTTAATAAGACTAAGGGGACATACTCAAGGTCGTATCAAAGACACAGCTAAACGATTGAAATTCTTTAGCTACTACTCATACTTGTTAGAAAAAAAAAACCGATTAAAGCTGTTTTCGAAAATGTGAGACTCAAATATTAAACTCTCCGGTGAATGTACGATTCATTTGATGTGTTCGATTCATTACTAATTTCGACTCATGATCGTCTAAGAGTACGAAGAGTATAATGTGTCTACCAATTGCATTTAATGGAAGTCGAATTTAACTGTTACAACGAGTATCTCCAAAGTGGTAACTGCATCCTACGAGAAAAATTAATTATAACAGCCAACATTTAAGGAATTGAAATTCTCTGCTAAATGAATGCTAAACTATTCAAAATTTTCGAAAATTGAAGGTACGCCAACTTCCAAAATGTCTAACTCTACCGAAAAACTATGATAAATCATTTTTAAGTGTAAATGTCTATCAAACGGTGCGTTCTACGAAATAAAATTATGTCAAAAACGTTGGCTTTGAAATTCTTTTCAAAATTGATGTTGACTTTTTCAAAATTTTAAAAAAATCGACGATAGCAATCAGAAATCAGTGAGTAAAGAAATATCAAACTTTAGCATGAGTTCCAGGTACCCACAAGCTAACTTACGCCGCCAATTCATGAATTCACCGCCAAAATTCATAAATTTATCCGCAAAATTAGCGAATTTACACAATAAAATTTTGAAAGTGTGGAGGGCCTTTTCAGTAAGTATCAAGACTATTGGAATTATGTCTTTTCCGATAGAAAGACAAACAAATTTGAATTTCTTCAGCTGTTTATCGATGAAACAGAAATAAGAATAATAATAAAAAAATAAAAACAGATTTTTATTAAAAATCGTTGGAGTTGTTTTCCTTAAAATATCCGAAATATCCGAAATATCTAAAAAGTTGGATATCTTCTTACTCTTTCATATCCAGTCTGTATATTGTGTCAGGTTTCCGGTGGGTCATATGAAATACATAGTGTTGAAATTTGATATTCCCAAAGATAGCACAGTGGATCGGTTCAGAAGCGTTATGTTCGGTGCTTATAACTTTAAACAAACTAATTATTTAAGTTGTCTATAAAGCAGAATAAATAAAGTATTTGCCAAGCTTTTTTACAATCTTAGTTCCGATAGAGTTACAAAAAGACATTTTAAGATCCGAAGCTCAGAAATTATTATTATTACGAGTATATACATATTGGAATTTAAAATTTAAATTTGAAGTGAATCACATTGGTTTTTGATAAACAGTTTTTTTTTAGATGTATGCCACCCAAACGATACCAGAGCTAAAGGCTGTGGAACGCAGTATTTATACCGAAAAGTAATGTCAATATCTCAATGATTGACACAAAATATCAGCAATTTATCAAAAACCAATGCATTTTATTTCAAATTTAAATTGTAACTTAAAAAAGCAAGTTAATAAAAATTTTAAAAAAAAAGTATTGGACCAAGTACAGAACCTTAAAGAACTCCTACAGAGATAGTACTAGTTGAACTAAGTTGTCTATTAATTTGAACCCTTTGTTCTCTATCAGAGAAGTGCGAACAGAACCAATTATGCGCTACACTCTCAAAACCACATTTGTACACTTTGCCCAAAAGTATTTTGTGGTCAACGGTATCAAAAACTTTTGTTATGTCGATGAAAAGGGCTGCAGTTAAATTCCTGTTAATAAAGCCATTGAATATATTTAAGCAGAAATTCAAGAAGTTGTTTGTAAGCAATAAGGATTCTAGCATTAGGGTAGGTCAATAAGTCCCTGAAAATTAACACAAATTGTATCGTCACCTTAAATTTATTTTTTTTTTTGTCAACAATCATCTTTCAAAAGAACGCACCCAAATTTTCAGACAGATCTGTTAAATAGTTTTGTTGTGGCAGCCATTTTATATAGACGCCTACTGGCATTTTCATTAAAATGGAAAAAAAGTGAATTTCGAGTGCTCATTAAACACTATTTTTTGCGAGAAAAAACTATCACGCAAACCAAACAAAAGCTTGTTTCGTTGCGGTCGTTCAAGCACAAGTGACGCCGAACTTTCTGGTCACCCAATTGAGGTCACCACACCAGAAATGGTCGACAAAATCCATGGTTTGATAATGGATGATCGGCGGGTGATAGTGCGCGAGCTTCAAGAGGTCACATGCTTATCACATGGCTCAGTGATTTCGATTTTACATATATATTTGGGCATGGAAAAGTTTTCCGCAAGAAGGATGCCGCGTTTGCTCACAATAGACAACAAACGCATTCGTTTGACAACTTCAAAGGTGTGTTTGGCGATGTTGCAGACAAATTCGGCTGAGTTTTTGCGCCGTTTCGTAACCGTGGATGAAACCTGGATTCACCACAACACACCAGAAATCAAGGAACAGTCAAAACAATGGACTTCTCCTAGTGAATCGAAGCCGAAGAAGGTCAAGGCGGGTTTGTCAGCAAACAAGGTGTCTATGTGAACATCGATTACCTTGAAAAGGGTAAAACGATCACCGGCGCATATTACGCAGAGCTGCTGTATCGATTCCAAGCCGATTTGAAGCTCCAATAGTTTGTAGAAAATCATTCCCTTATCCACGAAAAACAATTCGGCTTTCAAAAAAACAAAAGTACGGGATAACTCATGGGTGAATTTGCGGATATTATAAATGGGAGCTTGAGTAATGTTCTTGTTTTATTCATGGACTTCAGTAGAGCATTTGATACTCTGAACCATAAAAAGTTAATAACGGCGTTAAAAAAATTAGGGGTTCGAGGCACACTGGCTGACTGGTTGCAAGACTATCTAAGTGAAAGATCTTTTCTAGTGAAGGTGGGAGGCAGTTTCAGTAATCATACACCGATTCTTTTCGGAGTTCCACAGAGATCGAAACTGTTCATCCTTTTTACAAACGAGCTGCTTCGAGTTTTCAAAAACAGTACGCCTTTTGCATTCGCAGATGACACGGCGCTAATCGTTCAACATAAATGTCTTGATACGGCTACGAGAATAATGCAAGATGAGTTGGATAAAGCTGTAGAATGGTGTCACGATAACGGACTAATATTGAACCCATCGAAAACCAAGATGATGCATATTCGGGGACCACATCATAGATTAACTCAACGGAGCATTAGCTTTCGAAGTATAATCTGTCAAAGTGCATTGCCGAATCAGAACATCGAAGTTGTCGAAAGTTATAAATACCTAGGAGTTACCATCGATATCCATTTCATTTGGGACAAACACATCGATAAACTTCGCTTAGATCTTAAAAAGGCGTTGTTTGCTCTATACAATATGGGAAATTACTCGACACTTCAAGTCCAGAAGCAAGTCTACTATGCACTAGTCGAATCAAAACTGAGGTACGGGCAACGCATCTAATACACACATTAATAAATTACAAAAGCTTCAAAACACCATTATTAAGAAGATCAACAGGAGACATCTAACAAACACATATGGAGAGAACTCTTTGAAGGTACTGACCATTAAGCAAATTTTCAAGTTGATGCTATGCCTAGAATATTATGATGACATCCGACTTAAATGACCTGTTGACGATCAATACAACACGAGAAGATGAGTTCGAGGTATGCTTCAAACACCATTATGCAGCAACAACTATGGCAAAAGTCAAACAAACTATAGTGTTCCAACAGTGTTTAATGAGCTTCCCTCAAATTTAAAAAATATTGCAAATTTCAAAACCCGCAAAAAGCGTTTAAAAGATTTTTTTCTTGCTGAAATATAACTTGTTTTGTTTCCTATAATTAGCTATCTATTTAAATTTGAACTTTTAATTTTTGATTTTTGTTTTTCTTTTTTCTTCATTAAATATGTAAAAATAATTTAAAGCTCACTTAAGAAACATTTATTAAAAAGTGATATGCAATCTTCTGCAGATAAGCCCCTCAGGCTTCGCAGATAGATGGATAACCATGTAACACTAAATTTGATAAATAAAATTAATTTGAATTGAATTAGATTGAAAAATAGCCGTCTTTGGCGAAGAAAAAAGTTCTTTTTCACCAGGCCAACGCACCGGCGCACAAGTCCGCAGTCGCAATGGCAAAATTGCATGAGTTAGGCTACGAACTCCTCCCTCATCCAGCATATTTCCCAGATTTAGCCCCCTGCGACTGTTTCTTGTTTCCAAACATGAAGAAATGGCTCGGAGGTAAGAGATTTGGGTCGAATGAAGAGGTCATCGCAGAAACAAACGCCTATTTTGAGGGGCTTGAGAAATCGCATCAAAAAATTGGAGAAACGTTGGATGAAGTGTGCAGAGCTAAAAGGAGACTATGTTGAAAAATGAAATGTTTTTATACCAAAAAGAGTGTTCCTTATTTCATTCTTTGGGGACTTATTGACCCGCCCTCGTATTCGGATATTTAACTTTTTTTTTGTAAATTTTGTTCTTTGATTTTGTTAATCAATAATCATTTAGCTTTTCTAATTTAGTCTCACTTTTCTCTGCTTTTCTCGAACATTGCTTGACATACTTATTTAAAGTTTCAATGGAGGTAAAGTCAGCACTGAAAGAATCACTTTAACTAAATATGTATGTTTCTCAGCATTCAAAACGAAATAGACTATTAAGCGCCGCATAATCCGCTCTAATGAAAGAAAAACAAGAAGGCAAGGTTTTTTGAATATGCATCAGGAACATATTTCAAACTGAAACACGTCATATAATGATCGGTTAAGAGTTAAGAGCTGCTGAGCATGATGTACTAGTGCAAGTACTAATATAAGTTAACAGTAAAAATAAATGTCTACAAGAATAGAATTTTGTAAAATATTTCAGTTGATTTCATCCTGCATCAGAAAACATGAACCTTATTATTTAAGGCTGTCTCAAAAAATACGATATCTTTAGGCTAAGGCAGCTTTGAAAACACGTAACTCTCCAGTGATGGTTGTCTCAGAAAGGAGAAACTTGTCCGCAAAAATTATCAGTGAAGGCTGTGTCGAAAAACATTATTAACTTCCGATTTGCCTTGATAAGGCGTCCATAAAAAATGACCATTTCGCTCCTAAAAAGCTTAATCTTGTTAATAGTGAAAGTTTCGTTACATCTTGTGATAACTATCAATCTTGGTCACAGCATATGCACACATGAAAGGTAAGTGGGTGGAATAAGGAATTCGCCTGGGTTATCTCCCTCGATATTGAAGAGATGTTCAGATTTGTTAACAAAGCTGGGCTTATTCTTTGGTTATAAAGGATTTGCTAGTCCCCTTGGATCATTAATACGAGTAGCAGAAGGAAAATCAGCAGATTTCTTCTGATACTAGGTAGATCTCTTGTACTGTCACTCTTTGTGAAATATTTTACAATTTCGTGCTAAACTTCAAAAGGCAGAGAGTTGTATGTGCACGTCTGTTATGAGCTTTCATTCGTTCATGTGGCCCCGTTGGCCTAGTGGAAGTCTCTTCAGAAAAAATGTATTCTTTCATATCAAATGGAGCCTATTTCCTCTGCTTTGGGGCAAGCTGTTACAAGTGATGATTCCCCAAGATGAACAATGGAACTTCAGTGGATGATATCTATTCCGAGCTTCTAAGAATCAATTGTTCAGCAACACTGCACTTTGACCAGACATAATCATAAATCTTTTTCTGGTTAGGCTTAGTCGTGAGAGCAGTTTCTGGCATCTTGCCATAGCACTATGCCATCGCTCTTTATGAGCAGTATCTAATGAAAGTGTTTTGCAAATGGATACTTAGCAGTTCAATGGATAACTTATTACTGACAAAAATGACCTAATTGTTCATCTTAGCGAGCCTATGCTAAATACAACCTTTAGCTCTAATACCTAGCATTTTTAAATGTTTACTTTTCTAAGTGAAATCTGGCGGGGTAAAGCCAATTTGTGAAAACTGGTGGTGAACATATGTAGGAGTTCCATTTGAATGGTAGTATCGACATCCAGCAATCTTGCCTGTGAATGGTATATTTGACAGTGGCAATTTTTGAACTGGAATATAACCCGTTTCTTAAAAAAAGAATGGGAGTCGAAACTACAACCAGAATATATGCACTGAGTATCATGAACTGAGTTCTATTCTCCGTTGTAATTGTTTCTCTATTCGATCAAGGACATACCAAAAATACTTGATTTCCAAAAACAAATTACGAGGTTTTATACATACATACTTACTCCATTTTCTAAATATTGGACTGCTAACTTACAAATCACCAACTCTTTACTCGCAGATTGTATCTAGTCCTATACATCCCCTTCTGGTGTTTTTTAATTAGTTGTCTGCTTAATTAAATCGCACATCATTCTGAAATTAATCCAATTAAACATCTCTTTTAATTACAAACATTAACCAATGCGCCCTTGAGCATATTTTATTTCGAATCCACAACATTGCTTTCCAGTCAGCCTTATAATTTGTCTATTGTGGAAGAAAATTAATAACAGCCAAAGGATTCTCTGTAACCGTTTCGGAGTCATCTTCAGAAAGAAAAAAAAATTACCTCAATTAAACATTTAACGCACGACCAAGTAGGAGGTAGAAGGCAACGATTCTACCCCTACAATGTTTTCGTTGACTAAAGGATATTTCAGAAGATACGCAATTCCACGACGAACGACGACGACGACGACGACGACAGGCTATGTTCGTTTTGTATAAAAATGGTTTTGTGAAATGTATTTTACGTAGCTATACGTTTTCAAGTTGGCGCATTGAAGGGCGGATGACTGGAGAAAATGAATGAATAAATGGATTAAACATGTTACGTATGTACATATGTGTTTCCATGTTGAGTGAGTGAGCATTAAGGAAATTCTTAAATGAGTTAAGAAATATTAATACCATGAAATTTAAAATGCACAGATGTAAAGTGCTCTTTTCAACGAGTGTATGGGCTTGTACCGCATTCATATGAAGAAAAGAAATGAAAATATGAGGAGGTACCATTTTAAGCCGTGCCGGTAATTGTTGAGATAATTAGGAGACGAAAGATATTCTAAGAGGATTCCTTCAATACGCGCTAGACGGTTTTTAATTTCAAATCAAGTTTAGTAGATGATGGCTTGGTAGAGGATGCGCAACAAAGCAATAGGTCTGATGATGTGTATCGGTCTGATTCTCAAGTAATTATTGTATGTTACCCTTGGGAGGGTTAGTAAGCTTTTCAGAGGTTGATCCTCAGACAACCCCCCACCATAGTATGTTTTCTTAGATATTGAGGAAGATTGTTTAGTAAAGGGTGTCCCAAAATTCACGCAAGAAGTAATTTTGATAGAAAACACAGGTTTTTAATTAAAAATTATAAATGTTTTATTGTTTCATAAAGTATACAGTATACAGTTATATATGTTATATATTGTTGGCACATACGCACTCTTTTGTCGAAATTTTCCATAGCCATTTTGCATAAATGTGGCTGAATTTCGTTGATACAGAGCTCAATTTGCTCCTTCAAGGCGTGGGTGGTCGTGGGCTCATTGGCATAAACTTTAGACTTAAAAAAAAACAAAGAAAAAAGTACAACTGCATTAAATCGAATGATCTGGGAGGCAAATTCTGATCACTAAAACTGGAAATTATACGACCAGGAAATGATTCATGCAGTAATTGAATTGATGCTCAGGCTGTATGGCATGTGGCACCATCTCGTTGAAACCACATACCGTCCACATCCATATCATGCAATTTAGGCACAAAAAACTGGATTATCATGTCGCGATAGCGAGCACCATTAACTGTTATTGCCAGACCAGCCACATTTTCAAAGAAGAATGGTCCGATGATACTCCCAGCCCAAAATCCGTACCAAACAGTGACACGTTCTAGATGCATTTGTTTCTCAACAATCACTCGTGGATTTTCTGAACCCCAAATTCGACAATTTTGACGATTAACAAAGCGATCAAGATGAAAATGAGCCTCATCGTTGTTTGATTTTGTTTGAAAAATCAGCATTCACTTGTTGTTCCATAATCCATTCAACGGACTTTCCTCGCTGTGCGTGGTCAGTCGGCTTAAATTCCTGAGTAAATTTGTATGCATGAAAATGCAAATCTTTCTTAAGAATACGCTGTAGAGAGCTTCTCAAAATGTCCAGTTCTTGACCACGGTGCCGAATTGACGTTCCTGGACTCTCAGCAACACTCTCACAAACTGCTTCAATGCTTTGTGTTGAACGACTTGTTGAAGGACAGCCAGAGTGTCTAAGATCACTAATTGATC
This sequence comes from Pocota personata, assembly GCA_963082735.1. Classification (NCBI taxonomy): domain Eukaryota; kingdom Metazoa; phylum Arthropoda; class Insecta; order Diptera; family Syrphidae; genus Pocota; species Pocota personata. The sequence continues at coordinate 94,362,495 of OY720432.1, read as the reverse complement.
CAGTCTCCCTGAATTTTTGAATTAATCTGTTCACAATCGATGAAGTTAAATCACTATTCCGACTATATTTTGTACGAAAATTGCGAACTGTAGATGCCAAACCTTCATTATTTTTAAAATATTGCTCAACTATGAAAATGCGTTGTTCTTTCGTGTAGCACTCCATTTTCAATAACCCTGAACTGTCAGCTGTCACGCTGTTTTTTTTTTTTTTTTGTTGGCAACACTTTACCACACAAATGGCGCAAAATTTAAATCTTGCGTGAATTTTGGGACACCGTTTATGTTAGGCGCGATGTAGTTCAGTTGTATCTTGACGTTGACATTGATGAAATTTGAAAGTTGACACATTCCCTCCGCTCGTCTTCTTGTGTTGAGTTGGCGGTTGATTGGTACCTGGAAAGTAGTATTGTCGTAGTACTCCAATGCATTACTCATCTCAATGATCTGAATAACTTTTAGAACCTTTACTGCGTTTGTTACTGAGTTTCCTCTCGATTGTAATTTAGTGCCGCAAGTCCGCATGCTATAAATCCGCACCGCATCCTTGATTCGTGGTAGACTTGTTTTTGCACGTGATTTGGCAATTTATGTTGTAAGCAAGGCAACTCATATCAGTGATGTGAGGTTCCCGAGGAAATGGTTGTCAATGGTGATACCTAAATACTTGTATATTATACAAAGGTTCTCTTCTGGTCGAAGTGTCAGGCTGCTAAATGTTTTCATACCCCATCAACTAATCTAAGATACTTGTATATATGGTTACGTATATATACTGTCTCTACACTATTACTTCTCTGTTGGATGGATTGACACAATTGCAACTATTCAGTTCAAGTTGTGATGCTCTATGTTGTTGACTTTTTTATTCTTTTACGACCCTTTGATTACTAAAATATTGTAATGGTAACATTTTCCTTCTTTTTCAAATTCAAATTTTTGCGTCTTCTATAGACTTGTGACATACAGCAATCGCCGTGTCCTCTGCATAAGCGAATACGTAACTCTTCTTGAATCATCTGAGCATTTCATTTGCATATAATATAAAAAGTATAAGATAAAGTTCTGAGCCTTGCAGAACTCCATATTGCACTCGGTGTTCACTGCTACAACAATCTAAGATAGTCTCCGCCAGCTTCCCCTTGATACCCATTATTTCTATTGCTGTCCAGAGTAGTGTAAGACTTTGCTTGAGATTTGACCATAAACAAATCTCTTTCAGGTGCATAGTAGTTGAGACTATAGTTGAGGGTGGCCATGGTATAGTGGTAACATCATCGCTTGTCAGGCTGCAGATCCACGGTTCAAATCCTGATGTCAAGAATCATCCATTTATTTCGCATGAAATAAATGAAAAAGTCGATCAATTGCAAAAGCTTATGTCAACTCTACTGCGAAAGCATAACACTGGTAGTAGGGTGGTCATATAGCTAAAATGCAACATGATCGTGATGATGACATCAGAAGGATGGAAAAAAATACTGTGAATCATAAACAATGATAATAACAGCAAAACATAAATAACCGGGGAGGTTATATGGACGCCACACTTGGAGTTTACTGAAACTTAATACCACCTGAGTTTCAAACCACTACACCAATCTTTCTATCCCTCAAACGTGAACAAATGTCAAATTCGGCTCGAGTAGAGAATTGCTCTACTGCGGCATTTTATGAAACTATACGATATCTAAACCAGTCGCTGCTTCAACGCCTTCTATCTTTGGACCTGCATTGCTTTCTTACCAACTTTTTGTCATCGCATTTCCTCTGCTACCTTCTTCACGTTCGCAGCTAATGTTGCAGTCAGTCGATGGCAACCACCGTATTTTTTTATTTACTGTGCCGGTGTCCAGATATCATTTTATGGTCCGGTAGTCGAATACATGATTCAGACTTAGATGCCATAACTCAAGGACTAACGCCGAAGTCGACTTCTTTCCCAAATAAAGTGCGATAACTGGATCGCATTTCGTGTGCAAGTACATAGCGTCGGTTGGTGTTGTTTTTTTCTCAAAAGGTTATTTGCCTTTGACAGATAATTGAATGACAAATAAACGCTGAAGACCATTTGACATTTCGATTTGACGTTCCAAAAATACATCAGTCTGAAGTTGGTTACACTTCAATCGAAATACTCTGTACAATCAAACGTCTTTAAAAAGTTAAAGCATCATTTGGTTTTGCTCCATATTAACGCATTATTTCTACTTCAACTGTCGGAACACGAAAGCCGTAATGCGTCATTGGAATTTGGCCTTAATAAACATAACACCTTGAACTTTCTTTCGAAGAGAAATCGTTTGCAAACTAAGCAGTAAACATTGAGCTTTGCGGTTGAGTAAATCATCAGGAAAATTTAGTTTTCTTATTGTAATCCTAGTAAAGTTCTTCTGTACCCACTCAATTCTATTTTTATATACTTCTTGGAATGGGAACCAAACGATAGGTACAAAACTGGCTTTCTATATAAGAGTCCAAAATCAAAGGAACTCCTCTTCAAAATTTGCTTTACTCTAAACAATTAGATGTGCTGATGAATGAAGGGAAATCGTTTATACCTAAAACGAGAAGTACTTAACTACTTAAATGGACTCAATCCTTCAAAGATAAATAAATTATAAAATTTTTATCAATTTACTCGTTCTGCTCTAGACATTATATATGATGTCTGCTTAATCTTCTGGTCCATAAAGTACTCATATACACAACAAAAATGCCTTAAGCAAGGAGTTTACTTTTATGGAAATAAAGGGTTATTCATTTCGAGGTTAGGATTTCATATCCCTGGCATATTGCATCTGCCAAATCCACCTGTCATCCATAGTGACTTGCCTTGAAATTTTACAATATAGATTATACAACAATTTTAATGCGTTGGGCGGTAATAGTTCTGTAATATCTGTGTATCTATAAGTTGACGCCTATTCTTCGAACAAAATCTTTTTCAGCGATGATTCCAATTTCTCGCTCGTCGACTACGTAAATAAACAAAATTGCATTCACCACGGGTGACAGTTTCTTACGCTCTGAGTACCGGGGGCGTGTCTATGCAGATAATCCCCAAGCTTTAGAGCACTTAATAGCCAACATCCGTGAAATTAAGACCGTAATGCAGCCTGAAATATACCGAAACGTCATCAAAAATTACCGCACAAGAATCGAATTTTGCAAAAACTTCAAATGAAATCTTTAACACTTTCTAATTTATTTACATTAAAATCTTAAAGCATAAAATAAACAACCCGGTACCTTTTAACATCTGCTCTGAATGCATTTCCTTGAATGAAAAATTGCGCAATCTTCTAAATTCCTACTTTGCATTATATCACTCACTTCCTTCTGTCAGAAATTATTGATATGAAACTTACTAAAAGATATGATCCCAACTATTTTTCAACTTTCGTTCTACTTGAACTCGAAAGGAAGACCTTCCACCTAATATTTTGGTTCTCAAGTAGCTATTTTCAGAACTAAATGAAAACTATAGCAATTAACTTGCTTCCGTTTCATATCACATGTGTCCTCCCCCAGAAGTAGTTTCCACGTCCATTAACTGGAAATTTTTCTAAAATTAAAGATACAATGGTTTAGTCCTTTGGAAACAAAAGTTCCTTAAAATGAGCAATGCTCATTATTTTAATTAGTCAGATGAGAAATATTTTAGAAAACCCTTCAAAGGATAATGAATTTTCATTAGGAATTCAATGAGAATATTTCCTTCAGGCAAAAGGAAATGCTAATTGAAGACTGTCCTTTAGTTTCGAAGGTTAAAGTGAATGAAAGTCTGGCACATGTTATGGAGTAAGCAGGATTTACTTTCCCCGATAGTTGTAATTCAAATATTATCAATTTGTTGAAGAAGAGTGAAGCCAAATGCTACAACCAATTTGGGGTGAATCAGCTAATCTTGTTAAATACCTTAATTCTGTGTGAATTGAACATCAGCTTACGAAAATGTTTGATCATAAAACTGAAGAATTCAGATTAGTGCCTAATCCTCCTAAATAATCACAATCACATTTAATAACCTCCTGCTAACACATACCTCCTTCTTAGACACATAACCATCCGCTACAGCATACCGTAATATCATGTAATAGTGCTAGGTAATTAAGAATTAAAAGTTAAAACTTATTTGGGTACAAAGTACACCGATAGGGCTCTTGTGTTCCCCTCAAACTCTTTTCAACTTTAATTTAAGGATTAACGAGATTCGGATAACGACCCTCATTCTCATGAAATGAGATTAAGAGCAATACAGTCAACTTCTCCCATTGCTTTTCAGTCCGAAACTATTGCCAAATAAGATTATGGCACAGAATTGAATTAAATTTTTATTTAAAAGGAAAGAGGAAGAATCAAGTACCTACTTGAGTAGCCCTTTGTAATTATGAAAAACGAAAGGGATTGGCGTTATACTTTTCCCACTCATCTGCAAAGTAGGAAAAAGTTAAAAACTGTTATTACTGATCCTAAGAAAGGAAAGAAAGCTAAAGCTACCCTCTGCCATGCACAACTTCCTTTTTTTGCTTTTTACTGAAATGGTTGCGTCTTTAACGGAGTGATTATGAATATTTATTAGAAATGAAATTCCTACTTTTAAGGTAAGTGCCGGGTCTTAATTCATTGTCTGAATATCCATGATACTTTCATGGGTCACATCTTACTTACTTATACTGAAAAATATCACTTCTATTGGATTTACTATAAAAATTGTCTAGTATTGCACAGTATTATAGATAAAGTAGATGACGAAGAAGTGCTCTACATGTGGAGGCTTAAAAAAGTGTCAGGTTACGAACTTCTAATTAATTCCTGTTTTAAACTGAGGCATGTTCACTGGAAGATGGCTTACTACTAATACTCGTATGTCAATATCGTTACTCCCGATATTATAAAACAATTTTGAAAAACTACTTAAAAGACTAGACAAAATTATGATTGGAAGACGACTCTTCCCAAACCATCAAGTTGAGTTTAGGAATAAGCATTGGACTTATCAATTGCATTTCTAGACGTAACGAAAGCCTTTTACAAGGTGTGGCATAAAGGCTTGGAGTTAAAACTGCATACTGACCTGCCTACACAATACTATGAGATACTGAAATCTTTTGTAACAGTCAATTTTTTTCGAGTACGGTATGATGACGAGTTCTCCGAATTGAAGGAAATAACGACAGGTGTCCCACAAGGCAGTGTTCTCGGACCAACTCTGTATTTATTATACACAAGGGATATACCACTAGACAACAACGCCATGGTAGCCAGGTGACACCGCAATACCTACAGTCGACAAATGCGCTGACAAAGCTGCTATTGATCTGCAGATTGCAGTCATTAAAGTAATTGATTGGACGCAACAATGGCGTATTAAACTTAATGAGACAAAATCTACCCACGTTAACTTTATAAATAAGAGAATAAGCTATCTGCCCATTCTTCACAATAGCCAAACAGTTCCTTACGCTAACAAAGCAAAGTACCTAGGTGCAAGCTTAGAAGAAAAATTAGACATAAAATATGAAAAGCTGTATTATCTAATAGGACGTAATTCAGAGCTATCTATTCAGAACAAAATTATGCTATATCAGCAAATAATTAAGCCTATCTGGACATGTGGCATTTAATTATGGGGCTGCAGGAAGAAAACAAATACTAATATAATATAAAAGAAGGCAGTACGACACAATCAAAGATTGCAGATGTATATATAGAAGTCATCCTAGATGTACACAATAACGTTCACAGATCGCGAAGAACTAAGCCACACGAGCTTATGATTTAACTGTGAATACAAATTATTCAAAAACAAAATATTTTCTCTAAAGCGACTACAAAGAAATGCAATTCCCCCAATAAAAATAGAAAGAGAAAAATAGCTAAGAGAAATAGCAATAGTGGCTATTTTCCATAGCTAATTTTGCTATTTACATTGCATCTGATGTCATTTAAGCATAGCAACTACAACTGTGTAGTTATGTAGTAATTTCTCTTATATTTTAAGTGCAATTACTTAGTGAAAACAAAATTTATAATCGGACATTTTTACTACTATTATATAGTGTTTAGTGCTTTGGACTACTAAGCGGGAGGTTCTTGTTTCCAGTTCCAGAAAACACCGTTACGTAAATACCTATGTCCTATGTTTAACACCTCGCAAGGCAATGAGTCTTATTTTCCATTAATTTCCAAAACAAAATAGCTAAAACAGCTGTTTACGAATAGCAATATTGGCTATTTCTTATAGCTTATCCTCCTATCAATAAAATCTAGTTACAATATTCTTCTCTCTAATTTATATTGCTAACACAGTAGTTTTGTTAGTGACTACATTGCATTGTGATTACTGCAGAAATCGGTAGCATAAATTCTTGCGGTATTACCAGACATTTGTAATACAATAAACAGTATATATAGCTATAATATTCCACTATTCCTATTTCGCTAATTTTTATAGAATATACTTGGAAGAAAAACTAACTGGTGTTGCTGCAAATTTGTTCAGTGTACGGTGTTGCCTGATACATTGCAGCCTAATATTTTCAATTTTCTAGACCGAATTGAAAGGTATTCGTCATTATCGTTGAATTTGTTTATTCTGAAGTAGATGGAATCTTTAACCACCTATTTCGAACTTGGAATTATCAACAGTGTTAATTGCATTCTATTATTTAAGATATTAGCTACGAAGAAAAAAAAAGGGCTAGATGATTCCGTTCGTCGATAAGGTGCACCAAATAATAACTCTTGGGCTTTCGCGGAGTCCAGTAGCGACAGTTTTGCTTATTTACGTGTCCATTCAGGTGGAAGTGGGTCTCGTCGCTCCAGAAGATGCAATTCACAGTGCGAAATCTCTCATAAAGGCTTTTGCGTAAATTAAAGTCAATTTCCTGATAAGTATGGGGATATTCTTGCTTTGAAGATGTAGACAAGTTACAATCCTATTTCATTAAACGTTTGTTAAAACTACCTGTTTTCACCCCAAATTATGTCATAGCACTCGAAACTGGAGCGGAAGAGGGTCATATATATACCCTAAATTTACATATGCGATACATTGCAAAAACATTATTTGAATATAACACAGAAAGGCTACCACACAAACTGTCAAATTTAATAAAAACTAAAAACATATACTGGTTCAAAGAACTGCAGAGGTTAAGCTTAGACTCTGGCTTAGATTGAGATGTGCAGTTGAAGAAGCAGATATACCACCATCATGTATCTAAAGCCGCAAATAGTCAAACACGAATATACAAATACTTGGATTTTACTAAGGGTAACGCATATTGCAACGATAAAAATACGATATAACATGGATTTTGAAAGCGCGAGCAGATCTTATTCATCTAAACGGAAATAGCTATAAAATCGGCGGAACAAGATTGTGCACACTATTCAATTTAAAGGAGGAGGAAACAATTCAACATTTTATGGGTAGATGTCCCGTACTTAGGGAGATCAGGTGCAAATACATTACTAAAAACTTACTTTTAGAAGAAGAATTAATTGAGATTTTAGATGGAAATTTAGATGAAAACTGGAAAAACAAACACCAACAAACAAAAACAAATTAATAATTGAGGAATTTAATTAAATAGCTTAAAGTAAAAAGCCCTCTCTACCGATGACGGGTTAGCCCATGTCGTAAGCTTTCTTCTTTTCTTTATTTCTTAAGCATAAACAAATTTAAAAAAATCTATGAAAATTCCTGTAAAATAGTTTATTTGAAATAAAGAACTTATTATTATTATTATTTATTAAGTCAGTTTCCTTAAGTTCTTGCACCAATTGCATCTTAAAAGGGTGAAATTTTAAGTCTTTCTGTAGAATTTCACGAACGATAGTTTTTGGGAGTTCCAAAACAGCCACACTTTTCTTAGGATTTTAAACGAGTACCTCGTGAAAGTTTTCGGTGGTCCTTAATGTTCTGCTAGGCCATAGCTGAGAGGTATTCAGAGTTGAAGAAGTTTTGCGGAGCCTTTGCACCCACGAGCGAATTAAATTTACACTTGGCCCATCACTCAATCGCTGAATTTTGTAACGTGAAAAAAATGTCACATAAGAATCGCCACTTTTAAAAAACTCCTCGATAGCGAATGCAAGCTCTCCCGACCACTGCGGCATTATGACTGACAAACCCGCAGTCTCAGTGATTCAAATGACACCAACCTCCTCCCGCACCGTTTATAACTTTTTGAAATATTCTCATTTTAAAACACAAATCTGACACCGGACACCCTGTAGTTAGCAAATCGAATATAAGATGCTTGTGTAAAATGGGTTGCAGAAATGAGACATACGAGTATATCAATATTTCCATTGCATAGAAATATATGCACTTCTGTTACGTGTTAGGAAAGTCCACTTGCATTCCACGTCGCAATTCTTAAAGTCATATTATTCATGGTTCTTAATACTTTTGTCGAGAACTGCATCTCTTAACTGGGTATCCTCTGCTAGCTGGATGTTTGCCATTGCAATTGGCACACTTCGCCTTTTGATCGCTTTTAAGTGGACAGTTTTTTGTTTCATGTCAAAATCAAAATCAAAATCTGTCCATACGAGTGGTACAAATGGATTTGTAACAATCTTAGCATCACTGTCGTTGGCAGGCTTATTCCAAATTACTAATTGCTCTAGGTATATGTATATGATTATATAAATTTCAGCCAAGTACTTAATTCAGGCCCGTGCATAAAATTATTTTCCCGAAAGACTTCATTATCATTTGCATCATTTTTAATGACACATCACATCCTTTCCTTCGTCCTACACATTTGCTTTTAATTGCCAAACTGAAATTGCTTTTTGTTCTCCTTTTTCAGATAAAAAAAAAAAAAAAAACTAAAATTGCATTTTGTCTTTCATTTTTATTGCAGTGCCGTCGCTGACGGTGTCTTAACGGACAATCCGCATCTAGTCCTGCTCTTTTATTTGTCGCAGTTATTTTTACGTGAACTAGTTAAGAGCTATCGTCTTATACAAGTAGTGCCAATGGATATGTCTGGATATTACGGTAAGTTTCGCAATAAAATACTTAAACTGTTTTATTTTCATACGAGTACCTTTCATCAGACCCAGAAATCTAGGTCAAAGAAATACCCTTGATGGGACTTTAAGAGATGTTATGCTTATACAAGGCGAAGGCTATGAATTCATTCATTTAAGGGGATGAAGTGTAAAGTTTATGCAACGTAATTTAATACCTTTACAGTATGACTGACAGCGAATTAATTATCATGAAAGTGATGCCAGATGTGTCTGACTTTCCCAGTGCGCTTCATGTCACACGTGTATTCTTAACATACGCGGGGGCTTAAGATGATTTATAAGTGCTGTGGATGGATAATTTATAGAAATTTCGTGTTTTAGGATTTTAGTTTAAAATAAACTAATAAGGATTCATTAATCCTCATTATTTTATTTGAATGACATTTTGTTACTATGGTGGACAATTTATGTCGCGAAATCTTGAAATGAAACGACCGGGAAACTTTTCGTACAATAGAGCCAAATTTGATATGTTATGTGGCATGTAGCCTTATTCTGTTGGAACCACGTATAGCTCACATCAATGTCTTCAATCTTAGGCCAAACAAAGTTGGTTCACTTTTGACCATAGAATAGAGAATTCACCTTCATCGTTTAAAAAAAAAAAAATACGTCCCTGAACAACAGCGCGCACCAAACTGTCACCCATGGTTGATGCAATGGCCGCTCAATGATAACATTTATATTCTCAGAACCCGAAACTCTGCAATTTTGTTTGTTTACGTAACCACCGAGCGAGAAATAAGCTACATCGCTGAGGAAGATTTTGTTCGAAAAATCGGCGGCAACTTACAGATACACAGATATTACAGAACTGTTTTTTTTTTTTTTTTTGTAAGATGCGACAAATTTAATTCATTGAGCGGTGGTAAAACGATCCATATTGTAAAATAGCAGTGTGAAAACTAACTACCTGTCACTATGGATGTCAGATGGATTTGACAGATGTCATATGCCAGGGATGAAAAATCCCAATGTCAAAATGAATTATTATTCTCAAGCGATTGAATGTAAAACAATTTATCGAACCAGAATGTTTGAATGAAATAAGGAGTCAACACCGAAATGAAATAATTTCCAAAAATGTGTTGGTCTTCTATTTATTCGGTGGCAGTGATGTGAGTAGGCGTTTGGTTGAACTTTATGATATAGTTATCATCTATCTTAAAAGTCAAGAAAATTGTAAGCCAGATTCGTTCTTTGTTCTTTTCTGCACAGTTTTAACCTAATGGATAGGTTGGTCTCACGTAGACCACCATTGTGCCAGATAAAGATGTAAACCTAAGTAAGTATAGTGACTACCTCGAAAAAGTGACTACCAAGAGTACTTAATCATCTATCGGCCAAAGCAGGATCTCCGCAAAGTAAATATCAAATAGATTAATTTTCTTTATCATCCCTTCAGCTCACTCGCTGGTTATTTTAAACTTCCCTGCGTGAATTCCTAAACCAGGTTTTTGTACCTAAGTATATCCACTTTGGAACCGTGTAAGTGGTGACTTACCAAATCGGTTTACCAAGTCATTTCTATCAGAGACACTCATAGTGAACCTTGTGTCAAAGACTAATGCCGAAGTCATATTATCGGTATCTGTCTACTGGCTCTCATTGAAAAAGAAGCGTTGCGGTATGATGCTGACTAAAATAATTCCTTATCATGTTTGCTGGTTTAGTCGTGCTGCTGTTACACTGGTCTAGCGGAATAATATTTAGCTACTGTTGATGTCGATCTTATGGGTCCAATGCAGGCTGCCCTATGGATCTTAGGTTAGGATCAGATCATCCAGAAATACGTTAGAATACGCCTCACAACTGCCGTACAAAACCAATATACTAGAACAGGTATGAAACTCTAGGTATTACCAAACGCTATTTTGTATGTATACTCGTAAAAAGCTAAGCATGCCTTCTTAAATTCGATTGCCGATGTTTTCCTTTCACCATACGAGTAGCATGGAATTTAAAATTATACATCTTTTTGTCAAGATCAATCTCTCCGATTTGCTGGAGGTTTAAATATAGAAATCTTTCTCTTTGAAGGACGTCAGTCATCTAGACTTCTCCCAGCGATCCATTTATTGGCTAGCATAAGTGCATATCTAAGTTGTTCGCTTAGTAGTGGAAGGAATCTGCTTAATACCTAAATGATAATATCGTCAGCAGAGGTCGTCAAGTAAAAGTCATGTTCTGCTAATATTTTAACCATATGACTCTCCCATAAGCCAAATTCAGTTGCAATGATCAGTATTGATCTGATCTCAATGCCTTCTGCTAAGGATAGAGTCGGATAAAAGCTCTCTGAATAATGAGAAGTTACATGGTATTTCCTTGCTGGTGGTAATGGTTTACGGACTCCTATGTCAGAAACTCATGCTGCTATAGCAGTCTGTGAAAAGTCTTGAGATAGCTAATCTTTACAGTCTCGCTATGTTTGCTTTCATCTTGCAGTTAAGCGAGTATTCCCGCTATATGCAAAGCATTATCGATTAGTTGTCCATGTTGGTACGTCAGCTTCCTAAAATTAACAAAGGTGAGCAGGCAAGGCTGTGATGCGAAAAATGCCATGCATCACCGCAATCTATATTTTTCCAACTTAATTTTAGCGAGCTTCGAATTACCCCATTGAAATGCTTGGTGCATTTGGATTTGAATCTGTTTGAAATATTTCTTACATCTCCTGAAAATAAGCTCCAAATTCTCGCTTCTTTAATTCACCCACCTGTCCTTTTGACCTCCCCTAACCTTTTCGGTGGCCTTGTTTACTGGGTCAAGAGAGGGGCCTTGATAATTTCCAATTTTTAAACGAAAATGGATTCTTTGCTATCGGGATCCCGCGAATGTTCTCAAGAAATAATACTTTTCCTTCTCGTTTTCTGAGCGACACTCAGTATCTTCCAAGATCTCCATGTCACAGATGCTGGCAGTGTCGACTACAACTAATCTTGTTGACAGGGAAGAGATGTTACTCTGCGTGAAAATGTTCCTAATCAAAGTCGATATCATTTTCTTTGGCCGACTCTAGGATTTTTTGAAAGTGGAATACCACTACCAGTTCGATTTCGTGTTTGTCTTTAATCTATGCTTAGATAAGAATAACTACTATCCTTGTATTTTTCTTGTCAGACAAATTGTACTCTTCTCTAGATAAATGGTAAAACACCCAAATGGTTATAACAAAAGCATGCGTAAAGATAAGTTTCTTTCAGAAGAATTCAAACGTTTCTGTTGGTATCCGATCTGCAAATAGCTTTCAATTTTAAGAACAATGAACTATCGCAGTGCAATTCAAATGTTGTTTCATTGAAACTAAACTATTCTACCGGGATGGTCCTCATTTCAAGGAATTACTCTCGAGAATTGCAGTCAGATAAATCATAAAACGTTCGACTGCCACTGCATCCGTATCTGTGTTGATGATATGGATTTATTTACTCGTATACAATACAAAACAAACAACAGAATCTCACAGTGGAATTGCAACCCTTGCGAGAGAATGGTTGACTATTTGACTTAAGATACTTTTTTTTTGCTATTCTATGTCTGAACACCCCACCTTGCCGTAGGTGGTGGTAATCAATGCCAGAGAGAATGTGGTGTATGCGGATCGGTTTATTGCCATCGTATCCTGCGGTGGCTGATAGTAAATCAACGTCAAGCCAACGGGCAATAAGTTGTCTTCCTTCGTTCCTCTATACTTCAAGGTGTCAACAACATAAACAAAGTTTCATTTGAAATTCTGAACAAAGTGAGCACTTTCACACAACACGCTGAGGCAAGTCAAAGTAATTGAAGTCCTCAGACACAGATAGAACGACTTTAGTAGATACAATGGTGGGTTGATGTATAGCCTACAACTACAATCTATTGGTGCTGATTTCTTACTCGAAGCTAATTGTATTGGAGTCATATATCAGTGTGGAAATTTACTGGAGGCATTGTAATAAATTCCTCAGAACTTGTTCCTTGTCCGCACAGTCTGTGGGGTGAAATTATTCAATTATGATGTACATACATATTTGCAGAAGAATGAGATATGCTTTCAGCTATGGAAAAGAATCCTTGGAATGAGTTACTGGCATGATGAATGCATTTCAAGTTGGTGGTGATAGTCGTGTCATGAAAAGGTCTAATTTGTCTTCATTTTGCCTTGGTGTTTATTTATAAATGTTGGTGTCATTAGACAATAGTTGACATACATATTAAATGATGCTGTTACTGACAGAGAACCAGTAACTGAAAAGTATCTTGAGATGCAGAGGTGAAGAGATTTAACCTAGAACCTGCTGGTCTTCTAATTACTACGTTGGATGGAAGTCTACTCTCTGCGAATTACTATACTAAACTACAATTTATATAGCAAGAGACAACATTATAATGGCATTGAAGAAAATATGTCGAGGGATATACGACAAGTTCACCGTGAGAGAAACATTAATTTTCTAGATTCAGGCCACAAACACTCAAGGACTGGCTGTGTGATATGTTGATCATCGTGGCGAATGCAAGACGAATCGTAAATTGGATTCGTTTAAACTCGAATGGCATATCGGTTGGGATCATTGGAATTCTCGGAATGAAAACTTTCTCACCTTTGAACTTTCCTTTGAGTATCGTCACGTGAATCACATTGCCCATGAGTTTTCTCACCGCCAAACACGTTCCGTTACATAGGTCAGATTTCGAAGCATGATGACTACCGAGCCAACCGAGTTTAATTCATATCTGACAAACCGAACACAATTTACTGAAGTTAATGGCATAAAAAGCACTCACTTATTCGTGGAATATGGAGTACCGCAAGGCAGTGTGCTGGGACCGACACTTTTCTGCACATATGTAAGCAACATCAGTAAACTTTTCAACAGAGGTAAATTATTCATATTTGCCGACGACATCTACCTCGCTTTCAGCCAGAACAACACAAACGCGCTACAAATAAACATGAAAGAAGACATCAGGAACTTAGGAAACTGGATGAGTTCTCATAAGCTGTCCATGAACATTAAAAAAACAAAGTACATGCTATTAAGCAAAATCAATATTGACTTAGATATTACGTATGAGGTGCAAACTGTCCAATGAGTTGATGAATTTAAATATCTAGGCGTCTGGTTTGATGGAGAACTTAGTTTTGAAGGGCACATAAATAAAACAACAACAAAATTGTCCTCCATTGCTGGAGTCTTCAAAAGAGTAGGGGACTGCCTTCCTTATGAGACTTCCATAGCCATCTCATCTATTGAATAAGTGCATGGGGCGGTAGCTGTATGGGACTTATAAATGATCTGCAATTTGTGCAAAACCGGGCATTAAAAAATCTCTTCCATTACAACTGGTACACAAGAACTCGCGAAATGCACAAACAACTTGGGATTCCATTGGTTCGAGATACTGTGCAGCTGCACATACTATGCAACTTCCACAATATATTGTTGTTACCGACCTTGATGGAGCAGCGTTCATTCTCCATCGTCATTCTGCACAGATGGATGAGTTTGGAAGGGATGGTAAAACTAGACATAGCTCTGTATAGGTCATCTCTGTAGACGCATGTGAATATCTGACCTATAGTGGACTTTTCTCACTGATGCAGACTAACCAGATTATGGCAAAATTTTTAAGGTTTAAAGCGATGTTAAGGAGACTAATACCTCTGTAGTTGGCGCAGTTTAGACGGTCTTCTTTATTAAGAATTGAGCAAGTGATGCTGAGGCTCCATTTGTTGGGCATGCTTTCATCTGACCATATTTTATAAGTAAGTTGATATATGCTCCGTACTAGTTAGGCCGTTGGTTCCAAAAATCTCATTGGATTTAAGCGAAGATATTGCGATCTTCATTTCACTTTGGTCATGTTGACGGAATTGTTGCTCGTCATCGTCCAGGTTGAGTGGAACATTCTGTCGGATAGCGAAGTTGTGATCATCACCCTCGCTTAATAGTCTGCAGAGTGATCCTTTCAAATTCTCAGCACCGACCGTGACTTTACTACTAAATGGCCTTCTTTATCCATACAGGCTTCTATTCGCGCTTTGTAGACTTGTCTGTTTTTGCCTTGTGGCGGATAGTAATCAGGCATTCGCTCACTTGCCTAAACTTGAAGACTTCTTGTTTTAGTCTGTCTCTGATGACAAATCCGCATCCAAATAAATGCACCGTAGTAGGTTTTGTATCCGCTTTTTGTCCGGCCCATCCCACCGCACTTCATGATATTTTTTTTTATTTTTCCATTGCCTAATATACCACGTATCTCTTATTAAATATTCCTATTTCAAAAAACCTCTCCTAATTTGATTCACTATGATTACCTTCATTGAAATATGCACCATTTCTCTTATCCTTTATCGTTTATCCCAATTCACTTCCCATCAATCTTTTAACAGTGCAATCATCCTTCATTAAAAGCCAGTAACAAAGTTAAACCCTGTTACTCTAAATTGAATTACTTGATGTATCTTTTTTTAGTGCGCTTTTATCTCTTCACCTTAAATTCAGATGCAAATTAACCCCCTATCCTTGAAATTACGAAATAAATTACAACGTTCTCTCTTGGTATTTGATTAAAACGAGAAACCAGGAAATTCCCAAAACAGCCTTGACCTTCACCCACCACTGCAAGGAGGAAATAAAATTTCTTCTAATTTGTATTTTTATTCTTATTTCGTCCGTTTTTCACGCTTAGTTGGCACCAAAAAAGGTTTGGAGGAGAATTTAATGTAATTCAAAAGAAATCAATACTACGGTAGCCTGCGTCAGGATGCAGTTTGCTTGCGGTGTTTGTGTGCCATTTCAAATGGCATCGTTCCTTCAATACAAATTTAGTTCCTTTAAAACTTTTTTTCAAATTCTATTTTTTTTTTTTTTTTACTTTTAGAAAACCGTGCTGGCCCTTCGAATCTGGGCAACGTAATAAGTCAAATTCTACTTTGTAAGCAAATAACGCCTGACTTCAATCAAGAGGAACTTTGTAGTATAACAAAGGATTCACAGGAAATTGCAATGCTGCTGGCGGAAATGCAAGAATATATGCCACAACATGAAACATATCTGGGTAAGTTTTAGTTAAGTTCGTGTACCCTCATTTGCTTTGTGTTTAATAAAATAAAATTACAAAGAATCATCATGAACCGAAAAGTTATGTGTAATAAATGAAAGGAGGAGTTTTGCAATATTATCCTGGCATCCGGTACCGGTATGCATACCCGGGAATGCTTTCAAAAGATGTTACCTAATATGTACGATGCAAGGTTGTTTAATTAAAGTAATTGTTTTTGCTACTACGGATGTGCCTATAGAAGTGTTTGATGTATTTTTATTTAAAGGCAGAGTAAAATAAATGCGCATATTTCGTTTCGCTTCTTAAAGAAATCATTCCGCTTTGAAGATTGCCGAAACAAATTTCAGCCTTTTTTTCTGGAAGGCTTTATAAAACTTCGTACTGTATCCAATAAGGAACACTCACACATTACTAAAAAGCTCAAATTTAATACCGACCTCAGTGTACCAATATTTAAGGAATTATTTCTCGTAAGGATATCGCACTAACAGCAGGCCATGGTGTAGTGGGTAGTATGTTCGCTTGTAACCCGAACTGTAAAGGTTCAAGCCCGGAAGGGGAATAGCTACCACAACCACCCGAGCATAAAAGAGAAACGAATAAAATCCAAGTTTCTCCAACCACTACACCAAGAAGAAGCAAATTGAGCTCCCCAACACACCAATTTTCAAAGTACATACAACAACTAAGAGTTAAGTGATCACGGGTTTCAATAATAAGACTTACTTGACTTTATTATTACAGAGCTGCCAGACAACATAAATATAGACGTTCCATACCAATTCGTAGAATGAACTTGCAAGACCGTATATTTCCTCGGAAACTCCAAAAAAGTTACAATCCATCTGGAATGGATCATAGAACATTTCCTCATCTTCTGTCCAATTCTTGTTAAAGTGGGCGTGGCTTTGTTAAATTTTTAATGCAAATGCAATCACATACCTCTAATCAGAGCATATTTCTGCGATTTTTTTGAGCTTTGTCAAAAAGCTGTTTTCGCAACTTTTTTTTAGCAGAAAGTGGGCGTGGCTGTTACCATTTTACCTGTACTTCACAGATTCTGATGAGATATTCACAATAAGAAACTTAAACATCACCGTAAATAGCTTTGTGAAAGCAAAATATATTTTTTTCAGAAAACGCCCCAAAAAATGGGTGTGGTCCTATTTAATTCATGGACAGTTTCTAGGAGAAATATGGAAAAAAATAAATTTTTCATTGGTGTGTTTGATGTTACTATAACCCGCAAAAGTGCTTCTTTCAATTCTGAATGTCTGTTTGTCCCTCTGTCCGCCTGTCGACTGCAGTCCGACCGGCTGAACATATTTCCTTCAAATTTAAGTATCGAGCCTTCTGTATACCAGACAATAAAGTGGTATACAGAAGGCTCGAGAACTTAAGAAGGAACAGGGGCAGGTGTATTTGGGCCAAGAACAAAGTACTCAGAATCTATGGACAAAATTACCAGTATCTTTCAAGCTGAAATACTCGTATACGTTGTAGATAGTTGTGTTCAATTCAATTTCGACATAAGGTATAAAAAATGTCACATAGTATTATAGTCAGACAGTCAAGCAGCTATCAAGGCACTTAAATCTCATGCCATTAAATCAAATTAAATTCTTGAAGATGGAGGAAGGAAACAGGGCGAGTCTGAGGCAAGCCAAGAAACTACTGGGACACTACAATCGGAAGAGATTCGAAGCGTGCATCTGCCTTAACAAGAATAACCTACGTATCCTAACAGGCTTTCTAAAGGGGCACTGCAAACTCGGGGAGTATCTAAGGAAACTAAGTATAACAAAAGAAGTCCTTTGCAGATTCTGCAATGAGCCCAGTGAGACTCCAGAACATCTTCTGGAGTCTTGTGGGGCATTGACCTACAAAAGACTGAAATGCTTGGGCAAGTACCAACTATCAGATTAGGATATGCCAACTATGGACCCACTTCTCATTCTCAGATTCCTAAGAGGAACCAGATTAGATAGGGTGCTCTAGGAAGAGCTATCCTTGCCAAGGCAAAGAAAGAGTGTTTGACCCTCTATAACATATCTCAAAGAATACCTGCTCTCCTAGGTATTAGCAGAGAGCACAATAGACATTTAGATCGTAGTGCAAGATAACCCCACACAAATAGTAATAATAGTAATGCCCCCCTCGCTAATATTAGATCTCAGTTTTGTATTATCACAACGGAGGTTGTAATCTCCTTGAGGTAAAAATGGCAGATTTAATATTTTGAAGTAAATTTGATTATGTGTTTCACCTTCTCAAAAATATCCCTAAAAATTTTGATTACAGTTAGCATTTTAGTTAGTTTAGATACAAGCTACCAAACGACATACAAGACTTTTAAAAAAAAAAATGTAACTTGGGTAAATTTACCCAGATGTAACGGAACAGGTGTAACGTTGTGCGTTTAACGAAAAGGTGAAACTCATATTTTTCTCAAAAACATTTACAATGTATGTACTCGTACGTATTTTAATTAGTTTGGATACACGCTACCAAATAAAGTACAAGGTTTTTGGAACAAAAAGATTTAGCTTGGTAAATTTGGCCGGATGTAACGTAAAAGATGTAACGCTTCGCGTGTAAAAAAAATAAAAACCAGCTACAACGATCTTGAACAAATTTGCTATTTTAGTTAGTTCGGATGGGTGCTACATTCAAAAATTTTTAAATAAAAATACATATAACGGTACTTTTCACATTCGGCTACATTTCAAAAATGGCCTAACAGATTTCGATGATATTTTGAACAGTTTAGATAAGATCTATAAAATGGCGTAAATAAATAAAAAAAAATGCACAACTACACATCACATTCTTAGAGGAAGAATTAATTTTAAGACTAAATACTGATAGTAATAAATCCAGTACCAGGTAAGGTGCAAAATTTTCTCATAAACCTAACACCAACTAATAAAACAGACTACTCTCTCTGGCTAGCCACGAAACAGTTTAAACGACCCGCACAAGAAGAATCCCCTCTTCGTTTACTTGATGAGCCAGGGACGATTCCGTGAAAGGCTTAGCTTACATTTCTATTGGAAAGTACCAATTTTTTATTTTTCTTATATGGCATGGCATAGGGTATAGTTACTTTCCTATTCCGCTTAGCGTCATAAAGCCTATATGGGATGTAAATCTTTCAATAACTGAGGCCCCGCATTACAGTTTGGATTATGAGGGAAGGGACTATCTCATAGCCGTTACAACTTTACGAGATTCCTGAGAATCTTACTGTTTGATTTTGTCGGTTTATTATTAGGTTAATCTTACATCCTTCTCAGCTCGGAGTATACAATATAGATTTCATTCAAAGCTCGTAAATTTCGGGAACCATAGTAACATCCATCGTCTTAAGATTCTGTTTATATTCTACTGTAAACTTTTTCTTTGCATTACAACTTTTTGTAACCCCACAAAGGAATTATATTTGTATCCACATAATTTGCAATCCAAAAATAGCCACGTTTATGTACAACTCTTTTGAACAACAAGTAAACACTCGTTTACCCAAACCCATGTCACTCGAGTTCACAGTTCTCCTTGGGCTCTGTTAGTCAAAATCATAAGTTACTTCGTACATCTCTACCTCCATCCAACTAGGAGAATGTAAATATTTGACTTGTTTTCATAAAACCTAGAAATCCATCAACCGGAACCGGAACAGCTTCAGACAATTTCCTGCCCTCTACCATTCCGTTTTCCGTTGACTTTCCTCCTCCTTCTCTCGAATTTGTGACTCTAACCCTTCGAAGTTGAACGATGCTGAAAATGTCTAATCAGCGTGTAGAAGGTTTCGACCCTTTTTCCATAGAACATAACTGAAAATGTGCAACAGAAGCACTGGTATTGAAATTCAATGTAAAATTCGATTAGTTCAGTGTTTTTTTTTTTTTTTTTGTTTCAAAACGGGAAATCTTATGAAAAATTTAAATTCCAATGAAGATGCCTTGCTCACCCTTCAGAGTAGCTACTAATTAAATTTATTATTTATTTCATTTCTCAGTACCATGAAGCATTCGTGTTTTAGTTTATGAGTTTTTGAAAGTTCCATGCAAGGCCTTGCACTGCAGTTTGCACTTACAGTCAAGTAATGGCTCCAACAAGGGGGTGCTATATTCCAAACTAGTCTATGTAGGTATGTCCTTGTATACAGCAGTGTAATTATGAGTTATTAATGCAGTATGAAATAGCAATTAAGGCATTAAGCAAGTCATTAGGCATTGGATGCAGTGCCAAATTATTTTCAAGAGTTGAGTTATGAGTGGTAAATATAATAGCTCGTGTGGGATCGAAATTGCAATTAATACATAATTAATTTGCATACATTTATGTATTGATTGGAATTTAAAAAAAAAAATATAATTATTCCCTGTTTGAATTGGCTTTTACTTCTGAAGACTTTAAAGTTAACTTTAAGCTGTTCAATGTGTATGCCTTTCAAAAATAGTGATTGCAATACACCACACTATCAAATTTTAATACTTGTACCCATAGTTGCGGATAAAAGAATTTGTATTTTTTTATGATAAGTTCATCGAGAGATATAAATAACGTAACCCTAAAGGGATTTAAAAATATTGAGTACCACTTCACTTGATTTTAATAACATAGCTTACGTACACTGTGGCGAAAATACATCTTCTTCCTTGCGTTGCCTGTTAAAGCGTTATTCATTCGGTCAAGTTTTTGTCTTGCTATTTACAAATACGGATCGTTTAACCACCGCTCAACGCATTAAAATTGTTGCATTTTACTACAAAAATAACAGTTCTGTATCTGTATCTTAACGCCTAGATTTTGAACGAAATCTATTTCTATTATTTAGTGCGCGCTGTGAACCGGGGGCATGATCGTGCCAATTTTTTTTTGAAAACGACGAAGGCGTAATTCTCTGCACTATGGTCAATTGATAACCAATTTTTTTGTCCGGCGAATGGGCAAACTGCGAACAAACTATTTTTAGTACATTTAAGGCACACAAATGACAACTTTACTATTCCAAAAGAACCGAGCTTAATTTATAGGAAAAAAGTAAAATTTTAATTAGTTTCTGCGAAGAAACTAACAATTCGCTGATTTTTCCGCGAATACTTCTTGCAAACTGTCAAATTTTATTCACATTCCACAGATGTGGAATGCAATCCACATACGCGCGACCAAAACATTCGCGAGAGTTTAACCTCAGAATTTTTTTGCTTTGTTAGAAACACAAAGAATGACGAGTGAAATTCGCGGATTGCTGCGACTAGAAAAAAAAGTAGCTGTGAATGAAATGTCAAAATTTGCGAATATTTGCTCGTTCGTATTCGTAGGTCGCTGAGCTGTGAATGGACCTTTAGACTGAAAATTCTAAAGCCCAAAATGAATAACCTTGTGTATATGAATTTTTAACCACAAACTGTACTGCCAGACTTCTGACGATGATCCTATTTAGACCTTAATATGGCTGTGTTAATTAGAGCGGGTGAATGCCAACATTTCTGCCCAAATTGTCTTCGGTTCCACAACAGACGGATTACGTCATGGTAGACCTCATTTTTGCTTGCTTGTGTAAGTGGAGGTAGCTGGACAAAGTTCTTTATTACTGCAAATATGATAAAATAAAGACCTGTTTGATTTCTATGGCATGGACGTTTTAACTAGATTCATATGTAAAGGGTTTTTCAATAAGGACATAACAATTTTGTATTTAAATAAAACACAGAATAATTAAGATATCGGGCTGAAATTTATTCCATATTCGCTTTCTCCTCTAACATTATTGACTTGTTGGCATAAACCAACGACTTAACGTAACCCCATAAAAAGAAATCCATCGGCGTTAAATCGCATGAACGAACTGGCCATTCAACAGGACCATTTCTCAAGATTACACGATTACCGAACTTCCCCTTCAATAGATCAATTGTTTGATCAGCTGTGTGGCATGTGGCACCATCTTGTTGGAACCATATATCACTGATGTCAAGTACATCCAATTCTGGCCAAAAATAGTCTTCCAACATGCCACGATAGCGAACTCCATTGACCGTAACATGGCGATCATTTTCATAGATAAAAAAAAAGTACAGTCCAATCACACCTTCGACATGAAATCCGCACCACACGGTCACTTTATGTGGATGCAATGGAGTCTCTTGAAGCACATGTGGGTTTGTTGGTGATCAAGAGGCTTCAGTTCTTAAGTTAATTTGATCTTGTAAGCGTGTAGGCCAAGATCTTTACGCAAAATTAGCCACAATGTGAACTGAGAGATTCCCAATTCATGTGAACGGCGTGGAATCGACTGATTTGGATCATTTTGAACTGAAGCATTTACGGCTGCGATATTTTCGGTTCTTCGACCAGTGCGTTATCTCACTGGCACAGAAATATTCAACAGTATGTTGACTTGAATTTATCCACTATAGCACGCACAGCCTGTCTGGTGGGACGATTATTACCACCGAAAATTGGAGTAAGCGCTCTTAAAGTTGCGACCAATAATTTTTAATAATTTCCAAACGTTGCTCGTTCATGAACCTTACCATGATAAAAATATAAATCTTGACTGACGTTTTGACATTGACAGATTATAAAAAAAGTTTAAGGGTGCATTTGCATTAAAATACAAAATTGTTATGTCCCTATTGGAAAACCCTTTACAAAAACAAGAATCGATAGAAAGGCAAATGGCTTATAAATAGAAGCAAGTACGTTGTACTTTATTTTATTTCCATACCTGATTGATATAAATTCCAGCGGTGATTTCTTATTCCGATGTAATTCGAATAAGTAATTTCCATGGAATTTCTTACTCATACAAATTCTCTAGAAACTCGAATGACAATCATCTCACGTTCTTAGTCAGGTGCATATGATCTACATGGTGGAGGACGCATCTCATTTCTATCGAAGCAAATTCCCAATTGGCATGTGAACCGTACACGTGACACAACGAAACAACTTCTTCATATCTAGAGATTCCCCTTGGAAATGGAATCAAATGAATAAGACATCCAAAAATGGCATTTCCACATTTATCTTCTCAAAAGAAAAACAAACAAAAGCGATGCTTTTATCGTTGGTTATTTACATTCACATATATCAAAGTCCTGCCGCTAGCTACACACACACACACACTTGACGCAGTGTCCTTTTCAATTTGCCTTCCATTCATTCGCATACAAATATCAGGATAAACCCTTACTCTCTCTCTATGCTTACTTGTATTTGACTAATAGAAATGAGAGTGCAGACGAGCAACTGTCGCAAATGTCAGTTACTGTCATCTGGCGGCAGGAGGATAACCTCCTTCTTCTCATATTATACATCCCTATTCCCATAAATTCCAAAAGGAAAACGAAAAAAAAAATGAAATGAAACAAAACTTGTTTACCACACATGACGTATTGACAATAGAGTCGAAGAATCAGCGCAAGATAGAAACAAAACGACCGACAAAACACTTTAAGCACATCATCTGCACCATGTGTGACATTTTCTCCTCTGTTGGCCTAGTCCTAGTTTGACATAAATTTCCTTTCTGAAAATGAAAATCCCAGCATGAGAGAAAGAAAGGCGAAAAGATTTTGAGTTATTGGTGTGGCTTATGAGTCCCTCGCGTATACTTCAACGGGAAACCATAAACTCATCAAAATTGTTTGGGACTCTCATTTGGCTTCCTTGTTATCCCTCTCATCTAATCTAGGGAGGTATGAGAGATAGGCGCCATACATTCTGGCGCATATGTTGCTACTGCTACCGCCACAAAAATGGGTGATCCTCTTCAAGGATAAACCACATATACGAGTATATATACACCCACTCAGCCAGCAAGTGAGAACACAACACTGTAGGTTATTTAATAAAAGAAATTGAATCAAAAATTCGGAATCGATTTCTTGTACGCGCTAGGACTTTCACAGTTTGTTGGCTGCAGGATCAGGTTTATAAATTAATCAGGCGGAGTAAATATTTGATTTCATTCCGTCCCATTTGATTGATTGTGGCACTTTATACACACAACAATGATTAATTTTGTTCGCCTAAATGGGCTGCATACGAGTATAGCACACTCGGGCGTATACGTAATATTTTCGTTGTGCTCTTTTGCTGCCAGTTTGTAGGTTTTTGTTTTGGGTTTTCTTTTTTTTTCGTCCTTCTGTGGGTTGATGTTTTGTTTTAAATGATATACAAATGTATATAATGAGAAAGCAAACGATGTACAATCTCATGTGTGGCTTATGGGTGCGAATTCAACGTATGGTCTGTGTTTTGCACACTCCATGCATGGGATGAGAACTAAGGCGAATGGGAATTATTTCCTTTTGGACTAAAAAGGACTGTCATTCAATTTTAGTGCGATTCTAAGCTGAGGACTACTGAGCTCCACAACTGTTGGTTTATAAAAGAAAACTTCGACTGAGTATCGAATGTCAATACCACCCACTATTACTTTGCAAACTGCAATTTCTCCTAACCGCATATGTGTGCAGTAGGAGTTAGAAATTTACCACCTACCACAAAATAACAGTCAATGGAAAATGGAATGCCACAAGGCCTGAAGCCTTTCCGGTTAATGTTGATGGGTTTCTAGGATTTGTGAACAAAAGTCAGATATTTACTTAATTCGTAGTTGGGTTGAATAGAGCTATACAAACTAATAAGTTTGATAAATGGTACTCAATGAAAAGGTCTATATGTCTGAAAGCTCTATGCATTGTGGTTGGCTGGAAATGTTAGTTTGGGAATAACAAATATTGAACGGGTTAGGTTATATTTGGGATAATGTGTATTTTGGAAACTACTTACACGGAATGCTATTGGTCCATTTTAATTTCCCTTGATTGGTGGTAACACATGTTATACTATTTCTAGGTAGCTGGTCCATTTACGCATGAGTGTGTGCTCCTGCTAAATCACATCATATACATCAGTGAAACCTGCACAAACCTATTTGGCACAATCATATAGCGAAGACGTTGAGTTAGGATAATTAGGCAAGCTCCTGCAGCAAATCCTGGGAACTGACTTAATTTTTTTGCCATAGGAAATATGATCATTCACTTGTGGCCAGAGGCATATAATACAATCACATTTAAAAAAACGAGAAGGTGTTGGCTATTTTCCTTGTTCTTAAGTCTATACTCCTATCCATCACACTAATAAGTTTATCTGGTACCTCATGCCCTTCAATAGGTGCCGTGAAATAACGCCGAGCGTTAGGATACTAAAACTGTGAAGCTTTCAAATGCGAAACAAAGCCGAAGATTGTTTCCGAAATAAAGCCGAATTGCAGAGAGAAGGCAAAAGAATTAGCAAACCCGAAATCCCGAAAATCCAAAATCCCGAAAAATTTGGTTGGGTACAATTGTAAATGCTTATTGTTTGGCAGGCGTCTATATCTTAACAGTACTTAGGTGGACAAAAGGATTTTACACTATGGGACATCTCTTCGACTCATATACCGGACGGCCTTCGTCATCGCATGCAGGTGCTCAGGGCGCCACTACGCTGCTTGTAACGAAATACAAAATTTTAAAATTTGTCTTACAATATAATTTTCAGTTTCACACAAAGCGCGAATTAACGGTTTACCAGATAAGCCGCGGGAAAAAAAATTAAAGCCGCTTGATAGAAGCGCTAAACATAGAAGTGCTCAGTTTGGCAATTATGAGGACCATAATCCGTCCTTAAATCGAAATACACAGATATTACTGTTATTTTTGTAGTAAGATACAACAAATTTATTGTGTTGAGCGGTGTTTAAACAATCCATATTGTAAAATTGTAAAATAATAAGGCCAAGCTGTCACTATGGATGACAGATGGAGTTGACAGATGCCATATGGCAAACCATTCTTCTGGCTCTAGCATCAAGATCGAACTTTAAGAATTGTACAGCAGCAAATGGTTTCTCCCTATTTTCAGAGAAGTTGCGACCAGCATCTTCCTTTACTAGCTCGCCCGTTGCCCAGAATACTCCTGTGACCTGATACCCAACACAGAGAAACGTCGCATCTGCCACCGATCTCATTCGGAAACCTGATGCATTATTTCACCAATTTAGATCGTACTCTGAGTGATTTCAAAGTTTTTATAGCTGCTTGGCTATCTATCATATATATAGTACAATAGCGCTACCCTTTATAGCGCTGATTGAAAGCCAAGCTGCAGTTTCCCGGGCTGTCGTAATTTCCATTTCAGGTGGAAGATTGCAGAATCGTTCAAAACTCCCCCAGATTCCCAAACGCTTCCACCAGGAATTTTGGTATATATAACCGAACATTTCGTGCAGTGGTTAAGAAATACTTGGAATAATTCGATCCAATCGGGTCAGTGTTGGATGTGCAAGTCATGCCAAAATATAGTCACAGTGGGTGACAGTGTTCGTCAAAATCCATTCACCATCGTTCTAAATAATTCAACCTTTTCTATAGATCCACGCAGGGCATTTTAAAAAAAAATGCCTACAAGATCCAATTCACTCAGGAATTGAAGTCAGACCATGAACAGCGTTGTGATTTTGTTGATTGGGTGTTAAAGAACTACCAAGTTGATCAAAATCATTTTCAACGATGAAACTCAGTTTCGGTTGAATGGCTCCTAAACAAATAAAAATGTCACATTTGGAGTCATGAAAATTCACGGACCATTCACGAACAACAGCGGCTTGATTGGACCGTACGTCTTTGTAAATTCTCGTGTTGCTGCTGTAACAATCAATTTTGAACGTTATCGGGACATGATGCAAATTATTATGTATAGTTACAACACAAGGGTGCCACCTGCCACAATGCAATTGTTACACATAACTTTTTCCGGCCTTTTTAGGGACAGTTTTTCGAAAACATTTGCCACAATTGTTTTAAGCACCATTGGTCTATAAGATGTCAACTCTACTGCGAAGGCATAACACTGGCAGTAGGGAGGTCATATGGCTAAAATACAACTTGATCGTGATGATGATATCAGAAGGACGGAAAAAAATACTGTAAATCATGAGCAACGAAAAAAGCAAAAACAAACAAGCTCCCCAGTTATCTGGACAGCCACCCTTGAAGTTCACTGAAACTTAATACCAGCTGAGTTTCAAACCAACTACACCAATCTGTCTTTCTCTCTGTCTCTTCCTCTTTCCTCAAAAGCACCCGTGTCCTAAAATTAGTATAAGGGTATTCATAACCCCTTTCACACGTGCAAATTATAAAAAAAGAAAATAAAAAAAAAAGTGTCACTTCTGTTAGTGACTTTCCTTGCTTGGGTACGACAACCACTTCAACAATTTGCCAATGATGTGGAATATATTGGAGCTTTAGGCATGCATATACTCGTTTTATAAATTCCATTTTTTTAAGGCTATTGGCGATGGCATTTCTTTTAAAAACTGGCCAGTTATTAGGCCGTATCCTGGAGCTTTTTTTTCTCTGAACGTGACAAGGTGAAATCCATCTACGTCCCTTCCATCAACAAACTCTAGGTTTTCAGTAGCTGCACTTGAAGAGAATGGCTTAACATCGTTCGACAAAAGTTCTACGAAAGGGTCAGCCTTTAGTTTCGTTTTCCGATTCATTTTAAGTCTGGTGCTTTAAAGGACAGATTTTATAACAGATTTTTTTTTACTAAGTTAATCGTTTTTGAATTCACAGATTCGTTTTTTAAGTACATTAATGAGAAAGCTGAAAGCAACCTTATCGTAGGGAACCTCCTGGTTTGCCATTTTCTACGAGCTCTTCTTTTTTCTAATATCAACTATTTTATTTCGACGGAGTATTCTGTTCAAATTAGCTGATGTGCAGGTGAACTGCCGCAGGATTCATATCGAAAAGTAATGAAAAATTTCAACAAAAGGGCAGAAGTCTACAAATCCAGCCGTTGTGCCCATTTGGCCGATATTATTTCCTATGTTTAATGCCAATTGACATAAAGTATCTGCAGTTCTATTTCAAATTTACAACGATTCTTGAATTACATCGAACAGCCAGTTTTCTCCAAATTTTATTCGAAAAATGAATTACTTATCTCTAATTCTTCTTTCAGATTTTTGTTAAAAACTTTATAAAATAATAGACCTTTTTTTTTAATTCTTTTCTTTACAGAGAGAAATGCCGCCCTAGCAAATGACACAAATGGACCATGGCCAGCGAAACGAAGGCGAAATTCAATTTACAAAAATATGGGACTCCTATGCTGTGTATCTCGACCAAATTATCTCTGAAACGAAACCTAACATTAGATGCTTAATTGCACTCTAACTACTATACACCAAAATACATATAAATACGTATACACGTAGCATTATCAAAAAAAAAAAAAAAAAAGCGATTTTCATTCGAATTTTTATTGATTTTTCGTAGTAATTTTAATTTATTTTGCTAGACCGTGTATAAACGTAGAAAAACTATACATATTCACGCTATAAGTTACACAATGATCGTAAATGTATAAATTGTATAATTTAAGAAAAAAAAAAAATCTAAAAGCAATAATTAGTTTATACTAAGACTTAATGTGAAATGAATCATGGGAATTAAAATTAACGTTAAGGAGTTTATTTCGGTAATAAATCCCTCGTCAATATTTAATAAAATGTGTTTCACACTTAAACTTTATTTTGTCATGCGAAACGTAAAATTATAATTCCAATCAAAAACAATTTAACCACCTCAGGGAGGGTAGAGAGGGCGAGAGAAAAATGATGTGTCCTTGAAATTAGTTTGCCCTTCGTGTCCCTTGGGAAATGAAGGGATTTCGCACGATGTCCTCTTGGGTCGAAGCATGGAAATGTGGAAATGAAATGGGAAATTATGTTGGGAATTAATGAAAAAGTTTTTTTTTTTTTTTTTTTTTCATCCAAACGTTGTTCGACCTAAGGCCTATACAACTACATGGATGTCCTTTTGTAGCGGCAACACCTTTCAGATAAAAATATATTTTTTTTCTCTCTCTCTTCTGTCTTGCTGATGTCCAGCTCTCAGTTTCCGCTGGATGGATAAATTTGCATTTCAACTTTTAAATCGAATTCTTTGAAATGTCCTTGCACATTTGCAAGTGACGAGGTAAGGTTGAATTTTATGTTGTAGTTCACACAGATAGTATAGCTTATGGAAGTTGTAGTGATCAAGGATAAAATAGGCTGTCGAGCATATGCTAATGTACATATGTGTGTGAAAGTTCCTAAAACTATGCACTATAGGATCAAAGTGTTGAGTTTAGGGGATGCTAATTGGTTCATTTTATTTTAAATTACTGAACCACTTAGGCTCTAAACGATTTCTCTGGTAGAGCCAGACTACTGAAGGCTTATTGGACAGGGATTTATGGTCAAAAGTTTTCATGTTCTCCCCGAATTGGTTTTTGGCTTCTTGACTGTTCCAACTTCGTTTGTGTTGTACAGGGTGGCCCACAAAAAAATTGAATTGAATTTTCAATTTGAATAACTTTTCATTTGACTAAAACCAAGAAGAATTTTTAAGGTTAAACTTTGCTATGTTTTACGATTTTAAGAATTAAAATAATAGCCTATTTTGGTTTTCGCAAAACTCTAATCTTTTGATGAAATATTCCATCACTTTTTTCTAAGTTTGTGGTGTCAAGGCCAATATATTGGACTTAGTAGTCCTTTTAAGGTCTGCAGGGGACTGGGGATTATTCGCGTGAACCTTTCCTTTTCAGGAAACCCGATAGGAAGAAGTCTGAAGCCGTTAAGTCTGGAGAGCAAGCCAGCCAACCAATGTCTCCATTTATTGAGATTATTTGACCTGAAAATATTTCTCGGGGAATATTCAACGTAACTCCAGCTGTATGGGCAGTAGCGCCATCTTGTTGAAACCACAAAGGAGCACGAGATAGGTGACCCAATGCTGATGTACAAAGTTATCGAGCATTGCTCTATACTCATTCTTCTTTACCGTTACTGAATTTCCATTTGCAACTTCAAATAAATAGGGCTCTATGGACTTTCAACCGAGACACCACACCAAACCGTGACTCGAAGTCGATGCATTTGCCACTCCTGCATTTTCGAGGGTTTTCAATACTCCAGATATGCAAATTTTGTTTACTGATGAAACCATTGAGGTGGACTTCGTCTGACATAATCAATTTCTCAAAAAACTAGCGATCTTGGTTCTGTTTTTCAAGCAGTGTACGAACCAATAATAACAGACTTGTGTGAATCTGGCAAGCAGTAGCTGACTAAACTGAATTTTATATGAAAAATAATGCAAATCCCTTCCAAAAATTCTATGCAATGCCATCCGTGGGATATTTAGCTGGGACGAGCGCCGCCTGGTCGATGTCGAAAAGTGTTCGTGACGCTGTATGTCTGTAAGCGGCTATGTTGTCTCGGGAATGTCTGGACGAAGGTTTCCCAGTTTGATTGAACACAGTTTCTTCTTTCCGAAAACGGACAATAAAACACTTCGACAAGAAAAATCGGAATATTTAATCTAAAAGTGGAAAAGAAAAATGTTGAAAAATTTTACTTCGTTCCAAAGTTATGAATTTTTAAAATCCAGTTAATATTTTTGGACCACCCTGTCCTTGCATTTTGCTTCCTGTGTTTTAGGTTCTTTTTTCTGCTTCGAACGTTACTTTCAGCGACATTTGGCATGGATGGTGTAGGGTGGCTGACTTTGCTGTCATTATGGAAATCTTTCCAGAGTACTTCGGATTGTCATTATAACTACACGAGTTGTAATTGGTATGCAGCTAGTTTTCAGGCTTCTCTTCACTATACGGGGTAAACTTTTTCTGATCATATACTGGCCATATTAGCCTTGGGGTTTCGAAATACTCCAGATTAATGGGTATCTTGGGAGTTTATTCAAATTTAGAAGAAGTACATAAACCGATTGGTTAATTGTGCTTCAGTTATGAACCGCCTCATCCTGCTTAAAAGATTAGCTAAGGAGGCCTTTCTTATTCGTCTTTCTCCAGGAATGCAGTCTTCAGATGCCCGTTCTAAAGAGGCCAGTGGAAAGTCCCAGAATGATTCTCAGATCAGTCTTTCTACGTTTAAATTGCATTTACTAATATTTTCGTGTGTTGACATATACCCAGTCCAAGCCAGTAGCCATAGAGTTGTAGTCACAGTAGCTCAGTCATTTCATGTTTATTGAAAGGCGAACTGCAACTTGCTGATGGTCTAAAACAGAAAACCACTGACGGCTAGAGCATCAGTTTTTTTCATTTCTGGATATAGCAACTCGTATTTTCTTATTGCATTACCATTTGTTCAGTCTTTCGAGACCAGACTATATGTAAATGGTTTTCCGCTTCCATTGCAAAGTTACCAGATGGATTGGCCGCATCCAATCAACTTACTCCTGAATAAATTTCTACTTCGGAGAAAAGGTCTGTCAGAAAGAAACCGGCCCACCTACTGCTGCTTTATTCCAAGCGACTCGGATGAAACACCGAAAACTTCACCCAAAGACAGTCTTTGAACACATGGTATGGAGTGTCCCTCTAACGCCCTCACTGTAAACCAATTTTCATTCACACAGCATGCATATGTGATAAACTGCTTTACTGAATTCGCTCTCTATTAGGAGATGTAGAGATAGGGTATGCAAGAATAGGAGAATCTTTTATCTCATCCGGAGAAGTAATGTAAGGAAGATATTGTGGTTTGCTTGGTTTGCTTCTTAAAAATATTGCTCACGTAATCACACTCGTAAATCCAACTTAGTCCCAAGGATCTACTGCATATTCTACGGCATTGTCATGGTATGGCCTTTGATTTTCTAATCAAAATATGATCTGCAAAAGTTAAAGAACACCCAAATATTTGACCCTACTTAACTAGAACCCCCTGAAGTAAGGCCATTCTCTTTATTGTGAGCAACACAATCTCAGTTGTGAAAGAATTGATAGGCAACGGCTGATCATGGAACCTTTTGTAGCCTTTGTATAGCCTTTTACAGTGAGTCTACCTAACAATTAGCCCACTAATGCGATCCACACAAAGCCTTTTCAGACCTCTCAGCTAACCATTGTAGCTGTGTACTAGTGTGGGTCTAAATTGTCTATTTTATATGTTAGAGCGGATTCAATAATTTCAAAGGTAGGGTTGCCAAAGGCTTTCTCGAAAAGATAACCACAGCGTGTGGTCAAGTAGACAATGCACTCTACCCGCCAGGTCAATTAATGTCATCTTCATCTCAATGGTAGAAATGCTGAGTGTCGTGCGTTGGTGTGGAAACTAGCAAGCAAGTCATTTTTCCAAGAATAACAGCAAAAATAATGAAAGGCTAATAGTCCTGAAGCATATACTACCTTTTCCAGATTTGGAGTGAACACTGCTTAGGCTAGGTATCATTAGGATATCAAGGTTAGCATTGAGATCAGCAGAGATGACCCTCGTCAATGTTCTCACAGAAATTTTTCCAAAAGAATAATAAATCTGTCTTAATTGCCTTGCCTTTTGAATAATACAGCTTGCTCACTCTATTCTTTATTCAAGATAGCTTCCCTTTTTATTAACCAGTAGTTAGCTTAGAGCCGCCAATTTCTACAAGCAGTGGGGTATACTACTGCAGTGTTGCTTTGGAGCTTTACACTTGTCGAAGTTAATCACACGGTGTCTCTTGGCATGTACCCCAAGTCTATGCTACGCTTATTTCTAGTTATGGCTCTGCAACCATCTGTCATCTGAAGCTGTTACCTTACTGTACACCCTCCTGTTCGACACTATATCGGATGCATTTACCATGAGGAGAGTGAGATCGATGATAACAAAAGGTATCACCAGAATTCAGGATTTCATACTCGGAGGAACAAAGTATCATAGTTTGGAATAGTTTTCGAATGTTGCTAGTTGATTTGTATAACTCCTACAGCACAGCTCACAGGTAGAGTTGACGGACTCGCACCTTAATGGTATCCAAGCTCTTAAAAGTAGATTACCTTACCTATATTGTGCTGTCTTTAGTAGAAGAGTCTGAAATTTAACGCAGTCCTCAGCCACATCTAGTTGATCAAATTCGACATAAGACTCGTAGATTTCGTTTTCATTGTTTTAACTGCTGGCGACTTATCGACTTTTAGTGTCAAGCCATTGCCGGTAGCCCAAATTTCATAAACTAATTCTACATGGGGGGACCATGGGGAAATCTGAAATACGACATCATGTCTACAAATAAATGAATAGCCTACGAGAGCCCATTTTCTGCTACAAAGTGGGTAATCGTGGAAAACGTTTCCATCTGATGATAGTTACTCGTCATTTGTACAATTTCCCGGAATGCAACAGTGAACTCTGATGGCAGAGGTTCTCATAGCCAACCACCTTATTCTACTGCATTATGCTCTAAGCCCAATGAGGACTACCAAATAAAATCCCTTAAATCCTTACTCCCACTATATTTTAAGAACCATAACTAATATAATTTAACACTTTAAGCTCAAGAGAATACTATTAGTAATAAAAAAAAACTTGTTAACAATTCACGTACCTAAAATTAAAGTTTATTACAAATGAATAACTACATTATAATCAACACAAAATCAAAATCAATTAAAACTAAAAAAAAAACACAAAAAATTAAAAAAATTATTATATAAATCACAAATTATAAATAATTTTCTAAAGCAACAACAAGAACAAAAAAAATTCAATTAGTTTAATAAAAAAAAAAGTAAAACAATGCCAATTATAAGAAAAATTAAAATAAATATTAAACAATGCATATATTACATAGAAAACTGTGATAATATAAAAAAAAAAAAAAAATATTTATTTATTGTTAATTGAAAAAAAAAAACAAACAAATTATACTATCTCTCAATTGTAATTAAATTAAAAATTAATTAAGTCAATCGTTCGATTTGTATGTGTACAGTTTTTATGCTAAAATTATTGTAAATCACGTCGGCAATAATGTCACAATTTCTAGGCAAATATTGGATCATTTCACGAAAAATTAATTATCAAACAAATTACACTTAAAAAAATCATAATTAATATTTCGCTTTTTACATTGTTATGATTTGATAAATTTTTAATGGAATACAGAAAGCACAGGGTGTTCCAAGGGATTGATGAGATATCGTTTCAATTTTTTTTTTTTTTTTTACCTCTTAAGTGACGGAACCCTGGAAACTAGTGCTAGAGTGGATTTCTGTGCTATTAATAACAATCCCCATTTTATAAGCTTATATTCCATTTTAGCCGTGCTTCTGTTGCAGTATGTAGACAGAGGGATGCGATTTAACATAGTTTTCAGTGGTTGGTGTTGATCTTATAGATTCTCTTACGGATGTAAAAATTGTTTGTCAAAATTAATGAATAATTTCAGATTCGTAATCTATGGCATCAAATAGAAAATTTTAGAAGAAAACGGACCACGGAATTATATTGGTTCCACTTATTGGATACTTACTGCAATGTATATGGGCCATCTGTTGGTTTCTTTTAATAAAAAAAAATCGATTTAATATTTACATACTTTCCGATTATTTATGGAAAATAATTTCATTTAAATGCTGCCTCGGTTGGTTTGGCAGTAGCTCGTCCTGTCAACTCAACTTTGCAGTATATTTACTATGGTTAGGGGCTCTGTTTCAGAAATAGTTCGATCAATATTGTACTTAAGTACCTGAATTGTTTCTGGATTTTCAGCATGACATCGATCTTTAAAAGCATCTGAAAAAAAAGTTCTACGGCGTTAAATCGCATCTACAACATCACCAAAATGGCTAATTACATTGAACTTAGTGCATAAAAGATGCATAGTTAGATGGCTTGTTGTCAGACTTCTGAAGAGCTCTCCGTTGACCGTAACGTTGTTGCCATCTTCACCTGGGCTGTTAACGCCAAAATATTTTTATTATACTGCCGACATTTCTCAAACAGCAGCAATATTCTCAGCTGAGGGCACAGGATGAACTTTTGAAAGGATTACTTTTGCTATCAATTAGCATTCCAATCTGATAAACTTTCTTCACAAACTTACGTACAGCAGACACAATTGGTGTATTATTTCGACCGAAATTTCTTTTCAAAATTCACACTTCATTTGAAAATTTTCAATATTTCCCAATGTTGTTCAAGCGTACATCGATTCATTTCGTACCACGGAAATATGATACTGTAATTTTGTAAATTTTTCGAGCACGAAAGAGTTGACAGTGTTAAAATACGAGTAGCATGTAGTTTTAGAAGAAACCAACAGATGGCCCACCCATTAGAAATTCACTAATTCACTGACACTATTGATACCAATTTTTGTCGTAATCGGTCTTAGTAAGGTCAACTTCTTTTGAACATTTTATAGTTTTAGATTTTTCTTGTAACGTCCTTGAATTACTGTACAGTTTAATGAAAATCGATAGCCTTCACGACTCGTAGTTTGTCTCAGATATCTGAATAAAATAAATTTTGTGGAGCCATATTGTGTTCGAAATCTTACGGCTGTCCCTGCTCTACAAATAAGTAGAAAACCTTTACTTACGATTTGTAGTTTGTTTCAAACATTTGAAAAATTAGGTGCATAAATAAAAGATTAATGGCTTCATCCGCCATCTTACATTTTTTATACAGTTTTAGGTGTGTTCTGTAATGGCTGCCCTGGATTTAGTTGTGATAAGGTTGTAAAAGAGACCTGATATTCTAGATAAACTCATCACGTCTACTCTGAGACCTAAAAGTCTATTGTGAAGTCCTTTTATGGACTAAAAAAAATATTTTCATAAATCTATCCTATCAGCATCTTTTCTGTAAACTAGCTTTTGTTCTTTATAAACCTCTGATACATTTCACCATGATTTTTCCGTCATGAAATAAATAAATAAATACTTTGGTGCTAACAGCCCAATACAGGGCCTGACCTAGCTTCTCGCAGCTACTCATGCTGAACGCCTCACGAATGGTTGGACCTATTTCATGACAATTTACTCTCGGATATTTGTCAGATGTTCACGAGAGGTGGGACTGTGAGGAAACCTTTTTCTTTGCTAGTGTTTTCTTGGTTTCAAACCTTGAACCTCTCGCTCAGTGATCGCGTGAGTTATGTATTTAGTTCTCTTCAGAGAACACCAAAAATGAAAGCAGAGGAAAAAATAAGAAGATCACACAATATTTTTTAATAATTCAAAAATAAACACTTTATTAATATACTCTTAGTCTTATATGTTGAACGGTAGAGACAAGACTACGTCTTAAGAGCCGAACAGAATGTGTATCTGCGTCTGTGCCTGAGTCTGTGTCGCAAGCTGTCAAAATATTAAATGTATGCAAAGCCGTACGCCGCAACACAATGTGTGTCTGCGTCTGTGGATTTTGTTCAACTTCAAGCAGAGATGCAAATTTGACGTTTATGAATTTGTACACAAAAGCTTTTGTTGTTTTGAAAATGGATTTATAGAAGTTGTGCGCGCGAACGAAATTCTTTGAAATTTGTCAGATCCCAATTACAAAAATTGTTGTATTATTATATTGTAACTCTTCTATCAAGGTGACGACAAGTCTGCATTCGGCTACAATTGGGTTAAGTATAGATGTGCGAGGCAGATGTTTGACAGCGCTGCAAGACTCAGACACAGACACACATTCTGTTCAGCCCTTTACTTAATTCGCCGTAATCATTCTCGACTGCAAAAAATTAATTTGCTGTTATTGCATTTTCTGTTTACTAAATATTATTTGGTGTCAGCTTGATTAATTACATAAATAAATGCTGTCGAGAATGACTTAGGTTTTCTATAAAATGCAATATTTCCGGCCTGACTTTTCCTGTTGGCATCATGTTACCAGAACTTTGGGATGTAACTCGCGCTTAACAACTGAACCACGGCTCCATCATACTTCCACAAAAAAAAATCATGATTGCTAGTAGGAGTAAGCGTCGTTCTTAATGAGTAGGATAGTGGCAAAGTAGAACAGGATCACTGAAGCTCCCGCCCAATCACGTGATTTATACCTTATCACATTTCTGCTATGATTTGTAGAGCAGTTCTTTCGACTGTCCCGTCCAGCATTATACTGATCATGCATGATGTTTTAAGCTTTTGATCTAGTCTAGATACTTAGGCTAAGGCTTCTAATTTGATAAGAAGTACGGCATGACTATATTGGCAATACCATACTCGATTTAGACAGTCATATTTTCCTTTTTAGTGAGATCATCGATGTTCTACTTCCATCTTAGCTTAGAATCTAAAACTATGCCCAGTTACCTAGCTGATATTAGCCTTTTAAGGTTAATCTACGAGGTTTGAATACGAGGAATGATCCTTTCCAACAAGATCTGGGTCCTTGCAGGGATAGTCAAAGACCTCTGCCCCGACCCAGTTATAAAAAGAGGTCTTTTGTCTCAATGCGGCAAAATTGTCCTGATACCATGATGACGACAGCTTTAGCGTAAGCCATCTTCCGGTATTTCTAAGATATCTTCAACTTATCTCCTTATCTCCTTGATTCTATCATGCGAATTTTTTTCAACTTGACGAGCAGTAAAATATTCACAAGAAAAGTATAAGTGAAAGCACACAGCCTTGTGGGTCTACATTTTGATCTCTTACGAATACGTATGAAAAATTACTGAAATTCTTCGTTAAAAAATTACTCGAATGTATATATTTCAACAAATTGTGGAACACCCTGCGTGGAATGAAAAACATACACATCTCCGTATGCTGTTTTGATGCAAAACAAAATTAGTTGATATTCGAAAAATGAATTCTAAATTCAATTAAATTTATTATTTACATTCGATGAGGTTGAAAGGGTATCATTGCAGCAAATATGTACTTTGGTGGTTGACATTCACTGAAATTTCATGATGATGTGGTTGTGGTTTTGTGGCAGACAAATCTATTTAATTATTTCGTATTTAGGAAAGGTCGCGTTTTCCGTGTATTACCAGTCTCCAATGCAAAATTCAATTACTATCAATTATTTTTGACTCACGCTGAAATATCCTGTGAATGTAGGTACCAGCAGAAAGGAATTTTAAAATAATGAACAATTACATACATACTCGTAAATTGAAGTCATGCTGCGTGAAGACACGTGAAGTTGTATAATTTACGATAATTGCGTTGTCAATTAATGGGGTGCTGTGACAGATTTATTTTCATGCAATAAATTTGTCAACATAATTTGGGTAGCAAATTGTACACGTTTTCATGTCAACATATGGTGGAGATTGGGAAGGTCATTTTCTAAAAAAGTAAGAAGTGAAATGATATAATTTATGTGCAGCAATTCGTGTCAAAACTATGCTTACTTACACAAACATGCGCTATGTTCTAATTAGTCCTGGAAATAATTTTCATACTGATGAGGTCATTTCTAGAGTTTTCTTATTGCCTTTTCTTACATTACATTGTTTTAATAATTGACTTCAAAGCATGAAGAGAAAATTATAAATTTTAAACTTAACTACGTTTAGACTTTTGATTTATTGCTTTCCAGTAGTTAATAAACTTCAAGGATATGCACACTGAATGATAAATAATAATTAAAGGTCCAATGCACACGCAAAGTTGCGTTCGTAATTAGGCATGCGACCATTAACATGGCATTGCTTGCCTTGTGAAAACTCTTAGAGCATAAATCAAGGAGATTTATCATAAAATCTTGCAGAAGAGATTTAGTTAAGTAACATTGCAGTGGCTAATGGTAAAGCGATTAAGGACAGCTATGTGCCATTGTGCCACTACTTACAATTTATAATCGCAACAATCTCGTGCTTTAGTGCCAAGTTATCCTGTTTGTACTTTCCTCTTATGGGCCTCAACCTAAGGCCGCACTGCAAGTGGGCAGTGTCAGTGTGTGGCTTAGTTGGTCGAGCGAGGATGGAATCAACAAAATGGCAAACTAGTCGTTGTCAGCTCATTATAGTATAGAAAAACCTACTCATAAGTCGTCCCTATTTAAATTCGTCAAACACATCTGATTCCCTCTCCTTAAGGAAGAGAACCGTGCGACTGACACTGTGCGGATACCGGTAATAACCCCACAGAGAAGATTAAAATGGATCTTATGATACCCTATCCCTCATCTTTCAGTTCATCCGTAATAAAGTGGGCTTAGTGTGCGAACTTTTTCATTTAAATGGAAGGAG
The DNA here is from genome assembly GCA_963082735.1 of Pocota personata. Classification (NCBI taxonomy): domain Eukaryota; kingdom Metazoa; phylum Arthropoda; class Insecta; order Diptera; family Syrphidae; genus Pocota; species Pocota personata. The sequence continues at coordinate 94,323,313 of OY720432.1, read as the reverse complement.
GTATTTCTACCCAGAGAATATTTCCACGATTTTTAAGTGGTTTTCAAAGAAAAACTGTTGTTACGAAGAGAGTGGGCGTGGCTGTCACCATTTGTAACAAATACTCGTATTCACCAATCCAGATATTCACAGTAAGTCTTCCATCTCAACAAATAGCTGTCAAAAAGCAAAATATTATTGTATAATGTATGTGTATACGCCCCCAAAAAGTAGGCGTATATATATATATACAATGTATGGATGGATGGTTTGAACGCCCTCAAAAAGTAGGCGTAGAACTATACAATGTGTGGACGAATTGTGGAAAAAGTCAACATCTATATATTTGGAGGATGAACAGGTGGACGGACATGGCTAGATCGACATAACTTTCGTCCCTAATCACAAATATACCAAAAAATATACTAATATAATATAATTCGTCTTCAACTTATACGGAACTATAGCTGTTTTTAAAATTACAAATATACGTACACATGCGTGACCAATTGCCTGTGGTTTTTATTTTATAATTTACGAGCGCCACAGGGAATATGAATACTCTTATATTATTGCAGGGCACGGGCGTTTCTAGATACACAGAGAAAGAGAAAGAAAGAAAGATTGGTGTAAAGGTTTGAAACTTACGTGGTATTAAGTTTCTGTAAACTCCAAGGGTAGCGTCCAGATAACTGGGGAGCATTTTGGTTTTGCTGTTATTGTCATTGCTTATGATTTACAGTGTGTCATTTTATTAATTATTTTGATTCTTAACAAAAATATTCCTTAGAAGCGTTCTTTCTTATGTTAGAACGCCCGTATTACCTATATTTTGTAGATACACAGTTGCAAAACCCCAAAGCACACACTTTTCAGCTGAAAAACTCGAATGGAAAGTCATAGCTTGGTATTTAAGCTGATAGCATCAGTGAAAAATATTGATATTGTGCGAATGGTAAAGATAATTTTGATGTAGTTGAGGTAATCAGTGTGGTGAAATGGACACGTTGGATTCCGTCTATCTTTCTAGATGTGCTGACTCTGTCCGCTCTGATGCAGGCCTATAGTAAATATCCGGCTACTTCGATAGCGACCTTAGAGGTGAATTTGATTCCTTGAATTTTGTTTGGGATTTTTGATTCTGAATTACACCCTGTTCTTGTTGTACAGTGGTTGACAGTTCAGTTGGTATAGGTATAATCTGATATCGATCTTCAGGGACTTCATGGATCTCGTCGATGGTTTAATTTTCAGCATCTTTTTCTTTGCATGCGCACGAGGTGACCAACTAGATATTTGTCTGGCCAGATTTCTTCCAACAAACAAGAGAGCATTCGATTTCTCTGTGCAGAATTTTGAAACTCACTGTTTCGGATATTCTGAACCTTTTTGAAGTTTCTTTTAGTTTGAGTCAACTATCTTCCATTAGGACATATTCCACTCTTCGTACCATTTCATGTATTGTAACGTCACTTGGTCTTCCAGGGGTGTTATCATCTTCAAATGACTCTCTACATTATTTAAAAAAAAAAATAATCTACAAGGGCAAGAAATTCCGTAAACTGTTTGCATTTCATTTTTTCCTTATTTTGTGAGAAATTTGATTACTCTACCGAACTCAATATTTGACATTTTCGGAATTAACATGGACTTTAACTTATTGTTTTGAGGCGAACGAATTGGTATAACTGAAATAGATTACCTGACAATAAAAAAGTAATTCTAACCCCAACTCTTTCTACCTTCACCCCTATTCAGCGAACTTGAAAAATCCCCTGCTTAAGAACGATTTCCATTAACTTCGAGATAAAGTCGGACATTTTGGAGGATTGCGTATGTACAAACTATTTTCGAAGATTTCATAAAAAAATCGGGTGCACAGAGAAATTCTAAACCGAAAATTTCGATTACAATAATTTTTCTCGTATGATGCACCGTTTTCGAGATATTCGCACTGAAAAACGGTTTCCTTTAACTTCGAGGTAAAGTCTGACTTTTTGAAATATTACATCCATACCTACCCAGCTCATTCAGCGAACAAGCGAATGAAATAAACTGAATTAATTTTAATAGCTATCGAATGAATGAATATGAATAGTTCCCATCACTAATGTTGATACCACGATACGTTACGGAAAGAGGAGAGTAATCCGCCTGGTCTCGGATGTACATACGTCGTTAACGACTGAGCCATTATGAGGTCCTTAATCGGGGTACAACTTTGTCATAGTTCTATTGACACATTTACTCGTAGACATCCTCAACAATTTGATTTAATATTAGTTTATTCGTAGATTCATTCGAAGGATAGCTCTGCTTTTGGTATTTCGAATGTTTCATGCGATGAAAAGGATATGTACTCGTATCTCTCTCCCATTGATGTTATTCAGAGAGTCTACTTTTATACATTCTTCGAATGATTTAGTTATAGAGTCCCTATCAAAAGTGTGTCCAAAATGGTTTGTGAATTTTGAGTAAAAATTGCCATGAGTATTAAATAAAAGTCTGTAATAAGTTACCTTGTAACGAGTATTGTTTACATTAAGCTCATATTATAATAAGAAACAAATCCGGTCATCATCAGGAATAGCAGAGATGATAACTTGCAACCTTGACAAACTCTACTTTGGATTTGAATATCGTGAAAATAAAAACTTCTAGTGGTTTGTCCTTAAGTGCAAACAGTGATTCGGAAATGAACACACAAAAAATCGCTTAGTCCTTAAACAATCGACAGATTCATAGGCATTATGATGTAGTTGGAATTGACATTCGCACGAGTCGCAGAACGATAATTTGTTTTTTTATGGACTCAATCTCTATTAGATCTAACTGGAGTATTTCGCAACGATGCATCCCAATTTATTATCCTATTATCGAACAACCAGAGAAATTCTTCGCCTTACTGAATCCTGCTGGCCAATTTAGTGGATTCTTAGTTATTATTATATTCTGACCACTAGTCCTGTTTTAACTACTTAAGTTCGTACATCACATTAGCCCAATGAGGGAGAAGTTTCTATAAGGTCAATGGGTGAATTGTAAAATCTCCATACGACCTTTACCCTACAAGTAGAGAAGTGTATTAGTTTTGATTGCACCAGAGGGTAACCTTCAAATGTCATAACATTTTATGCTCCTTCTCATATTAAATTCTAACCCCCAAGTACATTTTTAAAAACCTTTGATTAATTAATTGCATTTATAAAATTAAAACTTTTTACATTATGTCATGTCCTTAAGAGAACGAGAGAGAATTAAACTTTTCTCATATCGTGGTAACGTCACGATAAATGTCCTTTCAGTTTGCTCTTTGTTATGTCGACAAACTACTACACTACCGCACACTTCATTTCATTCACTCTTATGTGTCAAATGAAGTCTCCGAAATGCCTGAGGTGATTTATCACAAACGCATTAGAATATAGTGAAACTTTCTCTTTCTCTTTGCCCCTACTGGTGTGTCCTTGTTAAATCCTCAATAAGTTTAAATCTATAATGTGCAAAGTTGGCTTCAACTCGGTGACCTTTCGACGGTAGTGTTCGAACACACAATTAAACTCTCATCGCATTTGTCACGAGATGTGTACCATACTAAAATCCTGTTAAAGTCCAATATAAGGATAACCAAACGACACAAGTGCTACTGTTGTTGCAAAAAAAAAAAAAAAAAGTACCAACAATACCAGCAGATGTCAGAGATGGTGATGGTGGTGCCAAAACTTTTGCTAGAAACTCCCATTCTGTTTCCGAAAGGCTAACATCGCTTAGGATGTGTCCATTTATTTCCGATTAGCTTGCCTGCCGCCCCCCGCAGGGACATCACAGAGTCCACAGGACACACACAGAGTGCGATTCCAGATAACACAACACAACTAAATTGGGTTATTAATCCCAGAGTTGCAAATCCGAAAGGCATTCTATGTATGTGTCCTAGAGATTCGTTGCTGTACCTATAACAATTGGGGTTAGGGTGGTTGGTGGAATTTTAAAATCCTAGAACAATATCATAAGGCATGCGACGTGCATGTGAATGTATGAGTGAGTGTGAGTGGATATTTTAACTTTTTTAATTAGTTGTGCTTGCATGTGGCGAGGATAGGTCTTATGTATGCACTACAAACAGCAATGGGCCACAGATTATGGCAAGTGACAAGTACTCGTATATCCGTTATTTATTATCCCATTTTGTTTGTGAGTAAATATCAAAGGGGTTGCAAGTAGTGAGGGGGACGTATGTGTGTATTTGCTTAGTTTAACAACTCTGTCACTATTTGCATGGTTGGCATGCAATGTTAATTGAGGAATTTCTGTATGTTAACCGCCTGCAATTATTCAATTTAGATGTCATTTGAGAATTTAGATAGGATTTTTATCAGGCACATAGGGCGTAGTTATTTTATTGCGTAATTAAGGGATAATGGACAGGAGTTGGATTTTGAGTTGCTATCAACACCAACAATTAACTTTGATATTTAGTAGTCGCTATCACGTTGTAACAAGTTTTTATTCAATTTAAGTTATTACTGAGAACAGATAAGCATGTTGTTTGCATTTCGATGGATAAAATGATAGAACACACTCCATTTCTAACGCTGCTAGTCCGTTGTTAGATGATAATGTAGTGCTCATCCGCTGTTATTACTTCGGTCTTTCCTCATGAAGGCTTAGGGTGCTAAGGACGATTAAGGTTCCCTCCTACTTGTACAAGTCAATGAAGTTACGATCTGCCTCTTCTGCACAATCCCTCTGGTATGTACACGAAGACCATAGTATTTGAATTCATCCGTTCTACTTGGCCCAGCCACCTTAATCGCTGAAAGCATATTTTCCTTCATGCTTTTAGCTCAAAAAATAGCTCAAGCCTCCGCACTGATGTCTTTGGAAGAATTAACACCAGATCTTAGGTAAATGTATTCATTTGACTACCTCGAGGTTCAGACTCAAGTTTTGGCCGAGTTTCTGCTCTATTCGTTCAATCAATGAGTTAAATGCCTTCCGCATAGCCAAATAGTTCCAATGTCTTATGAAAAATTGCTCTTCTCATACGCTGAGCCAAATATCTGATAGCGAGTTATAGACTCAAATTGAAAGGTTTATCGATTTACTGAGCACTAGATTTTATCCCTGAATTGACAGTTTTGAACCCAACTGCATCAGTGCACAGTTGTTTTGCCATTGGCCTAGTTTACCCCTCTGATTTGGTCTGGGACCAAGCCAAGCCCAATACAGCACTATTCTGCTTGGGTTAGTACAAAAATTTAGGTAGCCTACATATACTATATTTTGGTGTAGTCTACATCGTGCAAACACTCCAAAGTATTAAGTTTTCTCGTATGCTCTAGATGGCGCTTTTTAAAGAAATGTCATTTCAGAATGCAACATTTTATTTTCTCCTTTAATTAGCTTGCGAAGTCCGCAAATTTTTGAAGTAATAAAACAAACATGGACGGATGATGAGACGCGAACATTGTGCTATGAAAATCAATCGAAGCCCATCAAATGGCAGCTTGATGACATCTATGGAAGAATAGATGACAGTCAATGTATTGACTAAAGCCTCATATTGACCTGTTCGGTGTAAACTCAAAGGACTTAAACTAAATTTTAATACTGGTCTGAATCTAACTTGGCAGTGTAAACTAGGCCATAGACCTGTGCCCTGACAATAGCCCACATATACACTCTACGATTCATCAAGAAAAGAGTTTACACATGGAAATGTCGAACACAAAATGAGAAGTCGAAAGAAGCTTAAATTTTCTCGGAAATTGACATAGTTTATATGTAGCTACAAATTAGGTTTCGACCAGCACTGAAATATTGTCTAAGTCCTTTGAGTTTACACCAATCAGGACAATCTGAGGCTTTAGTCCATACATTGATCCTTTCATAGATGTTATTGTTCCCTTCAAAACCGCCATCTATGGAGATTAAACTGTTCTTATAGCACAATGTTGACGTTCTATTGTCCATCCAATTGCAACCTTAATATTTATTTTTATCTATCAAATTTGATAGGAGAATAAAATATGATACTTTGAAATGGCATTTTGACATTTCTTTAAAAAGCGCCATCTATCACATTCTAGAAAACGTATTAGTTTGGAGTGTTTACGTGCCGTGACTGACGGCTAATCAACAAAACTGGGTTGCCTTTGTATTTGTGACAGCTTGTGTAAATTTGTTTAATTACTTTACTTATTTGGAACAACTTCGTTGCTGATTTTGCATTTAAATTTTTGTTTTCTTAAACGAAATTTCGCAAAAAGTGAGTGATAAAAAAATTTGACGTTAGCTTTACCATGCAGTCAGATATTGTGTTCTATGTAATCTAACGTAACTGAGTAGTCAGGGAATGGAAACCAGAACATTCCCAATTTAATTTTATATAGTTCATGGGAACGTCGGACGATGAAATGAAAAACAGTTTGATAACACCTAAAATATCAGAATTTTATTAACACAAATGTGGGCACATCTTCAAAGTCATTTTAAACTGTCATCCAATATTTGTTTTTATCGCAGGATAAGATTGGGCGCATTTGGCAGCATGGTACTACGATGTAGCAACCAATCATAATGCTCAATACTCTAAAATGGCGTCGAAATGAAGCAGGAAAATCTCTACTACAATGCATAGCAAGTCAAAAACAATTAGCTGTTTCTATTTTAATGGAACAAATTGCTTATTTCTCTTAAACTGTTAAAGTCAGGTTATTAAACTAAATTCAATTTGTTAAGAACTGTGTTCTTTACAGCAGTTGATAGCATCAGCTGTTCTATGCGTACCAAAATGTGGGAAAAAGCGTTCGTCAATTTATCATAAGTTACTACGCCATAGAACCATGTCGCCGATCATTACTTGAGTAATATTCAAAGAAACTGATTTACTAGCCATTTATGTTTTAAGGAGAAAAGGTTGGATTTTTAAATTTTCAACTAAATTATATACTTATTTATAATTGTCGTTAGTGTAAAGACACAAAACAATTTAGTATTCATCACAGAGCTTAAGACTCAAGGTTCGAGTCCCAAAAAATACCAAATAGTTTTTTCACGGTCCTTCCTCTCGCGAACGTCTGAAAAAACATCCTAGAGTAAAATTGTCATGACAAGCTTATCTCAAACGAACACATTGCCCTTCGGAAATGGCATAAAACTTTAGGTTCCAATTATTTGTGAGGCGAACAGCACGAATGGCTGCGAAAAGCTGGGCCACCGAATGGGCTGTTAGCGCCGAAAGCTGTATCTCTCTAAATCATTTCCTTTTCTTTTTCAGATTGCGTGATTTATTGCTGGTGTAAATTGCATTTATGTATATGTATATGCATTTTTCATACCCTTCCCATAGGGTATATTAATTTTGAAATAATAACGGTAAACCCCCAAAAGTATATATATTTGTGGTCAGCACCAAAAGTATCCGTATGTCACCATTTGTTTTGTCTTAAATTTTGGGCAAAGATGATGAAATTTTGTACAAAACCTTCTTAGGATCCGAAACAGTAAAGTGTAAAATTGTTAAAAATCCCCCCACATACACGCCCACTTTTTAAAAAAATGCCCTTTTATAAATATTTTTACTAGAAACTGAAAAATATCGCGTTAATCAAAATATAGACATTCAAGTTAGTCCCTACATTATATAATGCCACGCCCATTTTTGCGGGGATTTCATCAACAAATTTTATTTTTACTTTCCCAAAGCTAATTACGATGATGATTAGGTCTTGTTGTTGGCACCAGAATCCTTGACCTTTGGTTACAAATGTTGACCGCCACTTTCTTCTTACAAAAAGTCTTAGCCACAAAAATCGAGAGAACATGCTCTGAATAAAAACATTTCCCTGCATTTGAACTAAATGATTTACAATGCCACACCCACTTTATTAAAGATGGGTTAGAAGAGGACTGATAGGGTATCTACGATCTGTTTCAGACTTATTGCCACTTTTCCGTGTACGTTTTTTTTAGTTATGCTTAGGATGCCTCCCTCATGATGTCTATATGTACATATATTCAACTCATGTTTCCATGAGCGCAAAAAGTCTGGTAGTAAATTTTTTTTATTTCAATTTGACCCTATTCTTCATAAATACTGTGCATGAACCTTTCATTCTTTTGCTTAAAGGATTATAAGCGATTAAGCTATTTAGAACTTATAACATCTAACTAACATAACTCACTATGAAATAAACCCCAACTCCAGTGCAATTTTGTTCTCTCCTCAAGACATTTGTAAAAGGTGGTTAAGTTTTAAGGGCCGATATTGATTTTGAATAAAACACAAATTATTTAGGAAATTATTGTCATTTCTTTATATTATGATAATATTGGTATGGTTCAATTATGTATGGAACAAAATATCGGCCAAATGGCCGCCGCGACCTCGGCGGCACACCTCCATCCGATGGTCCAAATTTTCGATGACGCTGAGGCATAATTGAGGTTCTATGCCGTTAATGTGTCGAATTATCTCATCCTTTATATATATATATATATATATCGTCCGCATCCATATCTTTCAATTCGGGCCATAAAAAGTTCGTTATCATCTCACGATAGCGAACACCATTCACAGTAACTGCCTGACCGGCCTCATTTTGGAAAAAATACGGCCCGATGATGCCGCCAGCCCATAAACCGCACCAAACAGTCACTCTTTGTGGGTGCATTGGTTATCATTCGCCCAAATGCGGCAATTCTGCTTATTGACGAATCCACTGAAGTGAAAATGTGCCTCATCACTGAAGATGATTTTCTTCGAAAATTGATCATCCACTGTTGCCATTTCTTGCCACCATTGTGACCATTGACGACGCTTGAAATGGTCAAGAGGCTTTAGTTCTTGAGTTAATTGCACCTTGTAAGCGCGTAAATGCAAGTCTTTATGCATAATGTTCATCAACGACGAGCGTGAGAGGTGCAATTGTTGGGCACGACGACGAGTTGAGGTGGACGGCTCTTCAGCCACACTATCGCGAACAGCAGCAATATTTTCTGCAGTACGAGCTGTACGAGCATGCGCTGGTGTTTTCACATCTCCTACAGACCCGGTTTGCACAAATTTTTGCACGATTTTTCCGATTGTACGCACATTTGGACGATTAAATTGACCGAAAGAATCACGAAATGCACGATATGCATTTTGATTTGAACGCCCATTTTCATAATAAGCCTGAATAACTTTAACGCGTTGCTCGATTGTGTATCTTTCCATGGTTCAAATTGAGTTAGTCTGAAATTGAGAAATGTCAAATGGAATGCAGAAAAAAACTTGACGTTTAGCTGTAGTTCACATTCAACATCGGCCCTTAAAATTTAACCACCCTTTATTTTAACACAAATTAAAATAAATTTTTTTCGACTAAATTTTCATTTTCGACCACTATGCTCATCTTACCGTAATCGGACGATGCCTTTCATGACTATCAAGTCATGTCCTACAGACTTTAGCCTAAACGACTACCCGTACTAGTAGCTATATTCAGTTAAACCTAAAGCAGGTATAAGGTCCATCGGAAGGGTAGAATTATCATCAAGATTGGAAAAATTAGGCTGGCCGTGTGACAGCGGAATTTTGACTAATCCTTCACTGAAAGGGTCTCTCTCCATCGCGTCTCGTCAGTTAAAATTGTTAAAGATTGAATAGAATCGTATATGCTAATCATCCACTGAACCAAATTCAGTTACTAAAACGAATACACGTAGCGTGTTAACTTGCTGTGTTTAATAGCAACTAAGCAATGGAAACAATTTTTAGTTTTACATAAATGAAAGGTTTCTGTTTGCAACTAGACGAAAAGTTTCTATAACTTCTACACCTAAATTATTTCCTACCTCTTTCTAACTTACATCGTGCAATTTCATTAAAAGTATTAACCTTTAGAAATACGTTAATATTTAAACAAATAAAATTTCAATATTTAAATTTAATTGGAAATTTATCACAGGTATCCTTCTAAGAAGATCCACTGCTGCATGACTCCTAACACACACAGTTTTAAAATGTGTTATCCGGAACAGTTTAATCCTTAATTATAGCCTTATTTCATAAATAAATTTAAAGCTCCTTTAAAGTTTACTTGCAGATGATAAAAACAAATTAAATACGTTTGATTTATTTATAGATGAGACGGTATAATAGTGGACCAATAGAAGTTTAATAAATAAAACTTTAATTATACATAATATGTCAATTCAATTAACAAAAAAAAAAAAATACATAATTTTTTAACATTATCGTCGTCAATTTAGTTGGTGCATTCTCTAGAACGTAGCACATAGTATCCACATACAAAACAAAAAAATCAATTAGTTATACACCAACAAATTAATAAATTAAAAATAAATCAATTGTAGTTTTAAAGTAATAACCAATCGCACTGCATTATGTACTCGTTTGGACATATAAAAAACATTATATTTCAAATTTCATTGAAATGCACTTTAAATGGAAAATAATACCTAAACATTTTAGTGATTTCAATAAAGTTCCCCAAAACAAATAATAAACTACTAAATATAGTTTAAAGTGAATGCAAGTGTGTTTGTGTGCGTTAATTCTGTGTAAAGTTTGTAATTTCTATTTATAATAAATAAGTCACACTGAACAAGTAGTAATTTTTCTTTATTTTTTTGTAAAATAATACTTTTTTGCAAATTCTTTTTACAAAATCGTTGCAAATTATAAAATGAAGAAATATATACATATTATAAAAAAGAAAAAAGAGAAATCATTAAATAGAAGAACTATATTCCCCCCTTGTTGATCGAAAAATAATGCAAAAGTTTAGTACATAAGGAATTACAAATAATAATAATTGATAAAGAAAACTCCAAATTATATTTGAACACTGTTAAAATTAATGAATAAAATAATATTTTATTGAAATACACTGCATTTGTTGTGAATATTTTATGGTACTAGTTTTCAGGTAATATTTCCTAATTTGATACCCCTAAATATTTTTGGGTGGACAGAGCGCAGTCAGTAAGGTTTTTTTATTTTTACTTAAATCCATATACGGAACGCTTATGTAAATAGATTTATATCGCAAATAAATTGAACATCAATTGCAGATTTGAATTTCGCGCCAATTGTGCGGTAAAGCGTTACCAACAAAAAAAAAAGACAGCGTGACAGCTAACAGTTCAGGGTTATTAAAAATGGAATGCTACACGAAAGAACAACTCGTTTTCATTGTTGAGCAATATTTTAAAAATAATGAATGTTTGACAGCTACAGTTCGCAATTGTCGTACAAAATATGGTCGGAATAGTGATTTAACTTCATCAACTGTAAAGAAATTAATTCAAAAATTCAAGGAGACTGGATCAATGAGTGATCTTAGGCACTTTGGCCGTCCTTCAACAAGTCGTTCAATACAAAACATCGAAACAGATCGTGAGAGTGTCGTTGAAAGTCCAGGAACATCAATTCGGCACCGTGGTCAATTTTGAGAAGCTCTCTACAGCGTATTCTCACGAAAGATTTGCATTTTCATGCATACAAAGTGCAATTGACTCAAGAACACAAAGAGAGTTCGTTAAATTATGGAACAACAAGTGGATGCTGATTTTTCAAAAAAACAAAATCATCCTCAGCTATGAGCTCATTCTCATCTTGATGGCTTTGTTAATCGTCAAAATTGTCGAATTTGGGTTTCAGAAAATCGACGAGTGGTTGTTGAGAAACAAATGCAACCACGATGTGTCACTGTTTGGTGCGGATTTTGGGCTGGAGGCATCATCGGACCATTCTTCTTTGAAAATGCGGCTGGTCAGGCAATAACAGTTAATGGTGCTGGCTATCACGACATTATAATCCAGTCTAAATTGCAAGATATGGATGTGGACGACATGTGGTTTCAACATGCCATACGTTTTAGTGATCAGAATTGGGCGCCCAGATCATGCGGTTAAACGCCGTTGAACTTTTTCCTTTGGTTTTTTTTTTTTTTTGTTTAGTCTAAGATTTATGCCAACAAGCCCACGACCACCCACTCCTTGAAGGAGCAAATTGAGCGTTGTATCAACAAAATTCAGACACATTTATGCAAAACGGTCATGGGAAATTTCTACAAGAGTGCGTACTCGTATGTGCCAGCAAAGCCGTAGATTTGATGGATGTGGTACTACTATTTTGCGCACAGCTGTATATGTATCTGAAAAACGACAACGGGAATCAGTATGAAAATAATTTGCTCTTAAAATGAAACAGGATGCCAAACGATATAGCATTATACTTACATATTCCACAGGTAGTAACAGGGTTCAACGCATAACAATTAAAATAAACACATTGCCTTTGCACACATATATACGATAAATTTTATTGAATTACTTTGATATAGTTACGATTAATACATTAAATATTGCCTCTAACAATTTCTAAGATAGCATTAGATTTGTATGTGTTTTATTTTTTATTTTATTTTATTTTTTTTAATTCTTACTTGAGACCATTCATTTCGATTTTTGTATCAACGAAATTCCTCACACTTGTACACTTACTCCAAAGAGGATAGTTAATTCAGTCAAAAAAAAAGTATCTACGAAATATTATGTCTTTTTTCGGTTTGAGGTTTTGGACTCTTTTTTTCTTTTTTTATTCATTTTAATCCATTCTTCATCAAACCTCTCAAATAAACTTATAGATAAGGTATGCGACTATGTACTACACTTTGTGATATAATAGCTTGAATAATCTTCTTTTAAAAAATGTGAAACTTTTGAGACAATAAGAGAGAAAAAAAAACGAAACCAAAAACTTCCAAAAACTTGTTCCAAAATGTGATGAGGTGAGGTTTTTTTTTCCTGTCATTCTTCTTCTCGTCCGTCTTCGTTGCCTCCTGTTTTTCACACGACCACCATCTCGATACATACAGACATTAGAATAAACCAAAACTAATACGCATCTGTTTGTCTAATTACACATCAATCAGCGCCGCTCGAAGCCCAATTCTTCTGAGGTCGCCCATTATAGCATCACTCCTTCTGAAAGCTAGACATTATCTCCCCCTGCGAGAGAAACACAGAGAAAGAAAGAGCACGGCCTGCCGCGAGTAATGATTTGAGTAATTTTTTTTGTTTTTTTTTTTTTTTTTTGTTAAACAAAGAGAATTCTTGTTTTATGGTTTGTTTGTGCGCCCGACACGACGCACAAACAAGAAACTAAGAAACAGCTATACTGCTGCAGGGGGGGGCCTACGACTACGAGTTTCATCTAAAACACCAAACACTTAGGGCTCTACGAACTAACACGTAATATATTTGAAAGATAATTTTGAAGGGGGGGATAAGGTTGCTGCAATTGCCAATTGTGATGAATACGTTAATATTTGCAATTGTGTTTGTTTTGTTGTTATTTTTGTTATTATTGTTAGTACTGGGGACTACTGGTCACCAGAGGTTCTTTGGAAGAGCATAACCTTGTTTGGACACATAGATATTGCGGTCCGAATAGGAAGATGCATCTTCAATTGCCTTACGAGAAGATACGACATCATTTCGTTTGTTGTTACTAAATGAAGTGACCGTTTCGGATTTGCCATTTATAGTGCGAGTTGTTGTGGTCGCGGTATTGCCCTCTGAGTCCTGAGTGATTTTTGTTGTCTCATAAGAGCCGTCCGGTTTGCGAACCGTCTTCGTCATAACACTCTGACGAAACATTTTCGGACCCTAAAATTAAATAGTTTCTTCAACTTCAATTTTAATTACATGCGAAAGCCGATCCTTACCTGATAAGCCCCCTCGAAAACTCCACCGAAAGGTGCCCTAATCGGTGGAGTTATCATATCAGGATGCCTTCTAGCCGGTGGACAAGACTCCTCATCGATTATGGTGCCATGGATCCGACCCATGATAGTTTCTTCATCGGATAGTTTTTTCTTTGGTTGCAACATTTTAGTTCGGTTATCGTTCCGCGGCAAGATGTCTTTTATTTCAGGAGTGACACGCTGCATTAGGGAGTGTAACTGATCGACGTAGATTCTAGCAAACGGCATCACAATAAATGTTAAGCGATTTTACGTTATATTTAAAACTTACTCTCCGTCGAGATCAGTATCGAACATTTCCTTATGTTTTTGGAAGTCTTTGAGGAAATTTCCCTCAAAACCCGGCTTTAAATACTCTTCCTTTACGTCCTTCTCAAATTTAGGAGCATTTTCTGAAATTATATATAAAATAATTTGTAAAAAAAAATAAATAAATGATCGGAGCACTACGACGGCGTAATTTAAAATTTAAATAAAGAAAACAAGCTAACTTTTGAATTCAATGGAAACTAAGTCGAAAAACAGCAGGTCTTTTGTAGCCAAGAAATCTTGAGTTTTATTTATGTGAACAAACGCCTGATGACAATTCACAAAATTGTATATCAGGATAATGAACAAACCCTCGAAGAGGACAGCCCCTCGTCAACAAAACAGAACGCATGTAAAGTGGAGATGGAGAAAAGATGGAAGTCGCTCATCGAGTCAATATAGACAGAGAGATCTTATTGCAGGAATGATGGTCGAGAGGACATGCCAAGACTACAATGGCAAGTGGATAACAAATTCCTTGTTTTGCGAGTTTGCGAAATGACGAGAAAGAGCCAGTACAGACAAAGAGCTTTTAACTCAGTTAGTAAGCCCTACTCCCACGAATTGCGAGTTCTCTGTGCCAAATAATAGGATCTGCTCGTTGACGATCTTTGCCTATCGAATAAGGATTCCGGAACGATAGCACTTTTCCATATTTCTCCAACTAGAACGCGTGTACATGCGATACAAGATCGACACGGCATGTAGGAACGAAGAATAGGCACCTTCAATTTGCCGACAAGAGACACTGTCTTGCTGTACTCTGGAAAGTCAACTACTCGTAGAAGCATTCGTAAACACATGCGACTGCTGCGACTCTTATCGTACTGAGAAGGCTTCATATCTTAAAAACTTCTTAGTGACTAGATACCGATGGTAAAATTACACTGCAAGGCATACAGTCAAGATTGAAATAACCACTTTTATAGGTAAATGTCAACGATCGAGCAAATGCTACTAACAACACGGGATTAAACTCAGAAACATTACAGGGCATGACTATCTCAAGTCAACTGGAAACGGATAAAGCAGGATATTTTAAAATTGAGCTCAAATCTCTGCAACTTATGAAGACGTGCAGAGTAATGTGATACATGGCAACAGAAATGGCTGAGCTTCGTAAGCTGAAAAAGCAGCAAATATATTTAACAATAGGACTTTGGATGCAATCACAAAGGGGGCGGCTGTTGGTCAGAGTTTCAACCAACACCCAAACAAAAGAGCATCTCGCGGTAGTACTGAACCAATTCAACGACGGTGACATGGCCTACAACTAGAATAAGCCGCCTGCGTAATCTAATGCAAGTCACAAACACATTAGTGGGCGATTCATTGAAGACATTCTTCAAGAGTACGTAGTACCGTCT